>BSBK01003530.1:0-600000 GCA_027943335.1 Chamaecyparis obtusa | reverse complement strand
GGGATTATAAAGGCAAGTTTCCTCTCGAATTAAATATCAAGTTTTAAGAAAAGTGGAGAACCGGTTTGGAAAGAAACTCACAAATCAATAAAGAAGCACTAGAAAAAGCTAGACCTAGCATAAGTGATAAAAATATCATGCTTCTTTTAGGAGATGCATTTATGAATCTAGATACAAATTACAGAGTTGCCAAGATTCTCAATGGTTATGAGAATGAAGTCTTTAAAGAGACCTTGGATTTTTGGCAGCAGTATGATTTCAATACCCATGAAGAAGCAGGTCCTCAGGATCACACCACTACAATCGTTGATCCACCTGTTCAGTTTACTGCAACTCAAACTCCGATATCTAATGAGCAGGAAGTTCTCACAAAAAAGTTCACTTCTAGTGAACTGGTTAAATTGGGACAGACTTCTATTAATCTTCCCACTGAAGGATCAGATCAAAGAGGTGAAGGGATCCCTACAGATGATCTTCACATAGCTAAAGAACAGCTACAATCACAAGCTCCATCAAAAGAGCTCTCACATCAAGTAGAAGATGCTATGCCTGAGATACACGTTCAGCAATCGGAAGCCAGACCTGAAGAGGGAAACAAGATAGAGAAACAGGATGCAACAGAACATGAGCAAGCTCCAAAGGCACAAGAATAGAGTAAAGAGAAGGAACAAGAAATTCTTGCCAGCTCCTCTAAAAGAAAGATCACATCCTCTGAAGAATTAGCAGCAAAAAGGAGCAAAACAACCGATACAATTGTTGACATCAGCAAAATGTCAACAAGACAGCTGAAAGAACTTACTAAAAGAAAACAGGATATGGTTCTGAACAAAGTAAAAGATATCCTGAACACCTTTGTACCAAATGCTAATATAGACGAAGATCCAGTCATCGACTAGCTGGAAGTGCTGATTGCAACCATTGGTGAGGGTTTGACTGATCCAGAAACAGTGGCAATTGACCACTATGCACAGAAAAGAGTAAAAATTCTTAACAAGCAAGTTGCCAATATAAAGGCTATTCTGCTAAACAATCTAAAAGTTCTTCATCAGCAGATTCAAGTTGCAGAAAATTTGTTAAGAAAAACTTCAAATTTTGAGATTTTCTTAACAGATTTATCTGACAAAGCTAAAAGGACTTCAGAAGACATAAAAATTTTGTCCAACCAATTTGACATCAAGACTAAATCGGCCACAACTTTCAGCAGAGAAATGGCTAGTCTTGCTCTAGTCCTCAGAAAGACTGCAGAAGAAGAGAACAAAAGAATTCAAGACATCGTTGGATTCCAGATGTTTTTGGCCCCCACACTTGATATCATGATTCAGACAACTACTTCAACTGATGTTCTTATCAATGAATCGGACTACAAGACTGTCGATGATATGGAAAACATCATTGTCTCTCTCAAGGCTGCACAACAAAATATTGAACATTTAACCGGTCAATGGGCACTGTTTCTACATTCTTCCAAGAACATCTACAAGGATATCTTCTCTCAAATGTGAAGGAAGACATAACCCTTTGTCTTATGGAGGCAAAAAGGGGAAGTTTATTGAAAAACCGGAGGTTTCAATCAGGGGAAGTTTCGATCAAGAGAAGAGCATTCAATCAGGCAAGGGCAGTAGGGCAGTATTCTATTTCACTAACCAAGATTTCAATAGCTCTCATATGAATGGTTTTTGTTTTTGACTGTTTTGCCACCAATGACAAAGGGGAAGATTGTTAGCAATAAAAGTTGTCATTAGTGTATTTCATCAAAACCATTCACACTGGTCGCTCACATTACTTAGATGACACCGGTAGATAAAGCACATAGTGTATGCACCGGTCAACTAAGTAGTTAGTTAAACCGGTAGACTGAACCAAGTACTCAGTATCGGTCTTATTTAGCAAAACCAGCACAGATCTAACTGGTAGATAAATCCGGTCTAGTTTTTGTGGAACAGTTTGAGTTAAGAGCCTAATTATGGGAGACATCCATTACTCTGATGTGAAGTTAACCTTTCAACAGGAAGTTAACTTTAAATTCTATGGATGATCTCATGATAAACTCGAGATCACAATGCACAACTTTCTTGCGTTGTATATTTTATGGTCAAGTTTACTCCCTGGTGGTTCCGTGAGTTAAGAGGATCACTCTTGTATAAATATTAGTCACAGGACGCAAAGTAAGTTGTTGATAAGTGGAGATTGCAGAGAGCAGAGGAAAGATATCTTCTGAGGAGTGCTATAGTCACTAAGGTGAAGTAAGGAAAGAAGATCAATAGCCAGGCGAACAAGGGAAGAGGTCTACAGGTATGATCTAATCAGACTATCAGTGTCATTATAGATCACTTTTTTAGAAGGTCTTGCATTCTATACAAATCCCTCTAATAGGGTGAACTTAATCGGTTCATTGTAAAAATCCCTTAACAGGGTGACATCTTTGTTGATGTTCAAAAGTCTTGTGACCAGGCAGCTCTTAATAGGGCTCAAATCTTAAACGATCTTTTGTAAAAATCCCTTAACCGAGTAGCACCTTAATCGATGCTTTGTATGCTCCTAACAGGGCACCTTCATTTAGAACTAGTGAAGTTGTGAGCTCTGTCTCGCCGTGGTTTTTTCTCTCTAACCGAGGGTTTCCACGTACAAATACTTGAGAAGATCTGTGTGGTTTGGTTTATGCTTGTGAATGACTGTTGCATGTCTACTTTGTTTTCAAGAATTTGTTTACAAGTTTTAAACAATGCGATTTAGTATTTTCTGATTCACCCCCCTCTCAATAACTAGTAAGGTATCAACACATATAAAAGGCTTTTTAATGATAACTTCACTTTATAACATTTAAGCTATAAAATAATTAAGTTATTAAATTAAAATAATTTAATTTAATAACGATAACTTTGAAAACCAAAGCCACTGAATCCTGCTGACTATAACAAACTTATTTCCCACACCAGAGCCTCAAACTGGAGATTCCCTAAAACTTGATCCTGAGACATCTGCACTTCATGCAGACACCCTACTAATCGTGGCCATACCCAAAATACCACTTACTGAAAATAGTAAGTTGGCCAAAATGACCCGAACAAAGAGCAGACTTGGTAATCTAAACCTCCAGAATGGAATCCCAACATTGGCTCTGCCATCTGACCCCCTCTGATTGCCTGATTAGCCTGTGAGGGTCGCCAAACCAAGCTAATCCCAAAGTCTAAAAATAGGGACATTACAGTCCTCCCTTCCCAAGATTGCTTGTCCTCAAGCAATCAGGAAAAACAAGCAACATCATAACACTCGGATCCCAAGGATGGTCATAAGTAATGTCTCGATCCTCACCATACTCCTGTGAAGAAAAAACCAACATCAATAGAACAGACACCACTGACAACATCTGAAGACCAACTGCAGATGCCGCTGCAGAAAACAACCCAGCGGAACTCAACCCAACTGAAATAACAACTCTATCAAAACCTGAGTCCCTGTCTATTCGACACACACCCAACTGCACTAAGAAAACGACAGTGATCAAATGTGCCTGAATCACTGTTATCAGCTCTGCCCTTTGACAAACAGTCCTAGGTGTGTGGATACTGCAAGTAGTCTAACTTGCAACTGCCAATTCCATCTGTAAAAGATGGTGTCAATCCATCCCATAATGAATGATAAGAAACTAGAGCCGAACTACCCCTGTGTGAGATGAAATCTTCTACCTGTGAGTCAAAAGACAAATGATGAACATACCCCACTGTATACTGCCGGTAGGAAGCCCCAATCTCTGTCAATAGCTCATCATTACCAAACTAGGAATCATGAGATGGCTCCAATCTCTGACTCCGCATAACTGTAGGCTGGGTAGGAATCTGAGCAACCCTCTCAACAAACCCAACCTCGAAATCCCTGTGGGGAAGCATAGTAGAAAGAGTTTCCACAATCTTCCCAACCAACCTCCGAATAGCACAAGAGCCTCGGATGAGAGTACCCTCAGACACTCTATAAGAATCCCATCGCACATCTACACTCTTAAGTAAATACTCCATAAAAGACTCGGTGCAGTAGAAATTATACGTGGAAGCATCAACATGCTCCCCCGCAATCTACAGTTGATCCCTCTGGAAATGTGGCACAACCAACTGTCCCATGCTATCAACTATGTGAGATGATGAAATAGATTCACTCCCAGCTAAAGGAAGCAAATCAACCTGAAAGCTTGACTCCACTGGTACTCCTACCTCTTCCGAACCAAGAGCTCCCATATCTTGAACATGTGTGTCTGCCACATCATTTTTCTCATCGCCACCTGTAAGAGCAAACTCACCACCAACCACCTCAATGTGCAATCGAACTGGGTCTAGGGCTGGTGTGGACCGCAAATGCTCCAACTCCATGGTCACCTCCTCAAACTAGATTTGCGACTCCTAAAGGGCCCATTGAGTGTCCTCTTAAACCTCAATAGTCATTGTGAGCTCCTGGGTAAGCTCACTCACCTCCTCCTCTCTGTCCATCAGTGGCTCATAAGCTGTACTCCCCCACTCCACCAAGTGATCTCGGTCGGCTACCATCTGCAAGTAGTTATGTCTCAAAATCTTGACAGCCTCACGCAAAGTATAAATCTCTGTCAATGAGAGATAACCACCACTAGCCTCATCTGTCATAGGAGCACCCCAAGCATAAACAACCATCAACTGACGAGCAGAATCAAAATGCTCGAGAGTAGAAGTAATATCTCTCTCATCAACTCGCAACTGACTAGTCACATGATGACTCTGCACAATAGGCCTCCTACGAAAAACCTCAAACACACTGTCTACACTATGAGAGGAAGCTATATCCAACAAACTCCCCTCAAGATCACCATCTCTCTGTGTACTTTCATCTGAGTACACATCAACAAACTGAGTACAGGCATCGGACACATCCTCATCTAAATCCGGGGAAGCTGCTATTGAAACCGACTCAAAACAATCTCCAGCTCCCTCGTCCTCTGCAACTAACTGATAGTCCAAATCCTGAGATACATCCACATGAGTCACTGAAGAAGTAACCCCCTCTCCAGAAGTGGAAGCCCTGGCTGTAACAACCTCCTGCCACTCGTAAGCTTCCCTGTCCTCATCTGTGAGTCTCTGTAACACAGAATCTTGGAACTCACCATCACCATATGACAACGTTGAATCTACACCCAAAGTCAAATATAGAAAGCCAAAAACACTACAACACTCATCATCATCGTTCTCAACATCGGAGATATCTACAATGCTAGTGTCCACATCGTCTATCTACATCTCCTCCACTAACTCTGGCTGCAAACACGACTCAATGTCGTCATGTAAATCAACTACACTGTGGCATGAAACTACGTTGCCCAAATCAACTGCAACACTCCCATCCTAAGTGTCATCACCAAAAAGCTCCATGCACACATCCTCAACACAGGAAAAAACCACCGTCTCCTATACTGATCCCACACTGTGACTGCTATCATAAATCTCTGAGCTGTCAGAGATCATACACTCCTCGCAGCCATTACCCAACATCTCACAGGGGGTGTCATCTCCAATGCTACTCACAGCATCCTCAAAAGTGTCATCAGATGTGTCTATACTATCAGCTTCCACATCTCCTGCTGAAATCTCATCTGCGGACACGTGTCTCTGCACACATGACTCAATGTCAAGCTGTGCACCAATAATGCTAGAGCACGAACTGTCATCAACTGACCCTGTTGTAATGCCCAGATCACCAACCTCACCACTGGGAGACTCCGTACATGCCTCGGTCCTATTTGAGGAAGCAACTACCTCCTGAACTGGAGCAACACTACTACAACTGACATAAACATCTTCAATAATAACTCCCTCCATGAAAGAGTCTAAACACTCAGCGATAGCTGCAACATCAGCTGCCTCTGTACAATCCGTAGTGACTGCTCTGGGAGTTTCAACCCGGTGATGCTCAACACTGCTGTCATCCAATGGCACTGAAACATCCACTGGTTCTGGTGCAATAAATCCATCATCAGCACTGTGAATGGCAATAGCAGGTGTTGAACTAGATGTAGGAACATCAGCATCACGGATAACTGTCGGAGAAAACTCTAGCCTTCTCCCCTACAAACTTGATGTTGGTCTTCTAAAGGCAGAGACCATATATTTTGTTGCCCTATCTATTTTAACTGGATCCAACAAACTCTCTACCAATCTCTCCTAATGCAGTCTAAGTCTCTCCATGCTTTCTACTAAAGCATTTAATTCCGCTCTATTTCCCTTACTGCTATGACGACTTCCGGAATTGGATCTCCTGTATTTATCCATAGCTAGGAAAAATGGAAGTGCTAGACACTCTTAAATAACTTCAGAATATAAATGAATCCAAACCCCATAGGATGGCAAGAAAAATGCTTTGATACCACTGTGAAGAACCCTGCTAGCTCTTAACCTTAATTGATAAATTTCTTCTAAGAGTTTTATATTCCTCACATACAATTCTCTGAATATTCTCTAATGTATAAATTTTGGTACTTTAATCTAATAACGTACTCAAGTTTAATTATGTGGAAACCAAATAACAACATTGAAAGTATCGAATTCCAAGAAATTAGTAAATTGCCAATCTACCAAATACATTTACCAACTACTTATTGAAACACAACAATTTCAAAACATTATAGCACCTTAATCTATGTGCAGCTGCATTTAAGAATTTCGGAACAAAATTCCATTTATTATCAGCAAACTGGAACCCTGAGTATGTTGAAGATCTTCCAATGGCGCCAAGAAGACTCCAATGGTTGGCTGTATAACTGATATTTGCAAGCGTCTAAAGCTGAAAGACGTATCCAATAGTACTCACGCCAGAGCTAGCTGTGTACAGACAATTTGGAACCGTACGGCTATGGCAAAATGTTGTACGGCTTCTAACAATTCCAAAATTCAGTCTTCAATCTCTGCCTATAAACCACGGCACAATTCATTGGCATCCAGACCAACTCATAGTGCATATTCATGAGAATTCCTCGTTTCTCAATGAATTTTCGGTTCAAACCCTCATTCCTCCATTTCCGATTTCTCCTTCCAAAAACTTTCAGACTTCCAAATTTTTATGAAATGACATAAGGTAATGAAAGTGCTTTTCCGAGTTGTATATATAGCTTTTTCGGAAAAAGCACAATTTCACTTTTTTCATATAAAAGGCTTTTTAATGATAACTTCACTTTATAACATTTAAGTTATAAAGTAATTAAGTTATTAAATTAAAATAATTTAATTTAATAATGATAACTTTAAAAACGAAAGCCACTGAATCTTGCTGACTGTAACAAACTCATTTCCCACACCAGAGCTTCAAACGCCAACTGCCCTGTCGGAAATAAACCACTGCCAAAAATAGCCAACTACTAAAAATAGACTTACTATAAATAGTAAGTCTCTCAAACTGGAGATTCCCTGAAACTCGATCCTGAGACATCTACACTCCATGCAGACACCCTGCTAATTGTGGCCATACCCAAAATACCACTTACTAAAAATAGTAAGTTGGCCAAAATGACCCTAACGAAGAGCAGACCTGGTAATCTGAACCTCCAGAATGGAATCCCAACACTGGCTCCACCATCTGACCCCCTCTGATCGCCTGATTAGGTTGTGAGGGTCGCCAAACCAAGCTAATCCCAAAGTCTAAAAATAGGGACATTGCACTTATTTAAGCATATGAAAGGTATTTCAAGGCTATTTAAGTGGTATATAGCAAATATGACCCAAATGACATTTGTTATGCCTCACAATCCTCTAAATCTGTGATGTCTCTGATATTATTAAATAAGTTAATTTAATTATTTTTGTATGCTTGGCCCCAACATTAATTTTATTATCTCTCGGGCCCGTTTTTATTTTTATTAGTCTAGTGTGTTGGCTCTTTTTGTAATCTTTCGAGAAGTTTCCCCGAAGCCATATATAAGGTTGGGTTGTAGGTTGTTGTAGATATGCGAATTTGGTATTTTCTTTTAAGTGCAAATTCCTGTTGGAGTTCAATGTCGGCTATTTCTAAGGTGAAAGATCCTCCCTACTTGGCATCCACAGTTTCGGTGGGAGTAACTCTTCACCCTATTATGCTTGCTCTAAATCGAAGATTATTGTAATTTGAAGTAATCTAAATATCTTCGCTTGTGTGAATCTTCATATCTATGTTTTTCATCACATAGTTTTGTTGTGTGTCCATCTTGACAATCCCAACCGGTGCTGAGAGGGGAGGGGTGAATCAACACCTATAAAACTTCTTTATAAATCTGATGAAATATACTTATAACTGTAAGCAAAACAAATTCAGGCATAAAAGTAGCATCAAACAATCAAACACAAAGTGACACCAGATTTATCACGTGGAAACCCAAAAAGGGTGAAAACCACAGTGTGAGGAGACCTCACAAATTCTGCACTCTTTTGAAGTGCACCCTGTTAGGAGCCTTCCCTGTCAAAGGATTGCAATGCACTATTAGATGCGACCCGGTTAAGGGATTTGATATAATAAGACTGGTCAGTGCCTGCCTAGTTAGAGGACTTAGAACACTTGAAAAGATGTCATCGGGTTAAGAGATTTAGTATAAGGGACTTGTTAAAGTCCACCCAAAATACTGAGATTTAGCTATTGCAGTTATTAGAAAACAATAGAAAGATGACCTTTTACAAATGGCTTTGCATAGCCTGATAAGATCTTTGTTATGCTCAACTAAGAAACATCACTGCTCACCATTGGTATGTTCTCCTTTTCAGGTGTGCTTCTCTGCACACTCCTCTCTCTTTTCTTCTCTTTTCTATTTACCTTATCTTCTTTAGCGTACAGGTTCACTCTTTGCTTTGGCAGAATGAGGGCAACCTATATTCTTAACAGGTAGAAGAATATATAGAGTCCTTGCCCTAATTGCACCACTCATACACGACCTAATTACAGATCTCCTTCTGATTCATCACCCAGTGGAGTATTAGTTCACTAAGGAAACATCCAATGCTGTAATGACCCTCACCAATAGGATCACTAAAACCCCCAAATCTGATCCGTGTCAATTCGTCAAACAGTTGGCATGCACTTGAATGATCTTGTTTGCAATGATGTGTTTCAAGATGTTTATTTGTTTTGAGCACCCAATGTTATTGAGATAACAATACCAATATAGGAAATTAACAAATAAACAACAATGCAATCCTAAATATCACATCAATGCCATCATATCATGAACATTTCCAATTCTGATTGCAATGTATGACTGTTGCAACTATTACATATGAGCACTGTATTGTGGACTGTTTACAACACATGAACTAAGACATGGAATATATGAACTGTCTTACATGAACAGGTCCTAGTAATGCACTTTTCTACACTAAACCAATGGCAATGTCTGAATACAATGACTGTTCTCAGATTATAATTGACTGTGACAATATTCAGAATTACAATGCTATGACAATGTGGCAATACCCTTGCTAACATATATCCAAATCTGATGTTAGAAGACTGGCTGTTACAGCAGAGATATATTATGTGACTGATTACAATGGCAAGATTGATGCAAGAACAGTACAGTTTTTAGACTGATATATTAATGGACTGTGACATACAATTCATATGCAAATTATGGCATTTAATGACATCAACATATGCACTTGGAAATGATGCACTGATGTTATCCAAATTTGATGATGCAAATTGCTGACGCAGTCACCTCCATCCGCACCCAAACCGAACCCCAATTGCAACTGCTGTACTTGACTGGTACAGGGCCGTACCTGGGCTGTCA
This sequence comes from Chamaecyparis obtusa, assembly GCA_027943335.1. NCBI lineage: Eukaryota > Viridiplantae > Streptophyta > Pinopsida > Cupressales > Cupressaceae > Chamaecyparis > Chamaecyparis obtusa. Next base: position 590,237 of record BSBK01003530.1, on the reverse strand, counting down.
GTACGGCAGCTGTATAAAAAAAAACCCTTTTTATTGACTGCCAAAATTACTCCAAACAGGGGCGCCTAGGGTAGTAGAATCATGTCCCGAAAGCATAAAATGTATCTCCAGCTAGTTATGAAGTTATGAAAGAAAATGTGAGTCCAGGCCCTGGTATGGACTTCTCAGGAAATGCACCAATATGATCTCAAAACTTAATCAAAATGATTCACCAATAAGATGATGAATTCAAACCCTTATTTCCAACAAATACAAACCCTTACAACAATTCTCAATGAAGTACCAATGAGATGGCTGAGTACCAACTCCAAATTTGCAACCCTTCAGTAGATATTTCACTACCTCAGTTATGCCAATCTAGGGGAGTGATTCGTTCCCAAAGATCGAATGGTATTTGCAGACCAAAGACTACAAATTGCTTCACAATGAAGAAGTAGAAGAAATCCCAAATCCAAGCATGTTCAAATGAGAGGCCCGGCCCTCTATTTATTCATTTTTTGGAGAAGTTGCTAAGAACTTCTAGAAACATCCTTTATAAAATCATATTATAATGCAGTTTATAATAAAGTAACTTTATAAAGTGCAATCTCAACTTAAAATTATAACAATGTAGGCCCCAAAAGTCTCATAACTGAACGTAGGCTCCACTACAACTGCATGTAGGCCTCAAACTGGATGTAGGCTATATCGCATGTAGGCTCTGTCAGCAATATGCAATCAAATGATCAGCACAATGACTCTCTCTCCAAACTATTTGCCTATGAGAGTCGATGATAGGCAAACCCGTCATGAACGAACATGTCTCTAGAAAGGGGACATGACAAATGCACGCCCTTGCTTTATTTACTTTACGAAGAACACAATAGATGTGTGTCAAGCACCTTTCCTTTGTATGAGATAACTCCATGTTTTAATGCCACAAACTTCGGCATTAAAACCTTTAAACGCGCCTCAAACCGATCACCATGTTAACTCAAAGTCTTTTGGATTTAGTGCAGTAAATCCCGGTTTAAGAGTTGGTTAAACAGATAGTTGACTATGACTTCCCCGGTTTATCTTATCATACTGAAGTCTTTTCTTGATCACTAGAGATCCTTATGTTGTGAACAGGTAAGAACTCTGACCTATTACCTTTCCTTCCACTACTTACCAGTTGTCCATTCCTCAGTTGCCGATGCACATGGCTTAGTGACCAGTTACCCTTGATGAGAAGATATAGTCTTTCCTTTCATTCATAGTGTCACCGGTTGCCAAATCAGTCTTTGTACATATAGATGCACCTCTGGTGTTCATGTTAGAGCTTTAGACCTTAGATTGAGATGTCAAACACCTCTTTCCTCTTTTGCCAATCAATGACAATACTATGTAAGCTTACCGGTTACCATCTCTTGATGCCAACAATCTCCCCCTTTGGCATTGATGGAAAAACCTCAATGGGCAATCATGTCACCTTTCCTATGCTTATATCTGTGTTTGTAGTACTATGCACTGCCACTGCCTGTCATCTACTGGTCCATTGCCAAACTCTCCCCCTTTTGACAATAATGCCAAAAGCTAGTTAAAAAGACTACCTTTATCAAATCTGCTCCCCCTTCGAGCAGCAGTCCTTTTCATTAGTCCAGATAAGATGATGTGAAATCCTCTGTTAAAGCATAATGAACTGATAAACACCCTTGCAAGTTTATTGATGATTGGGGAGAGGTATCACCCCTAATTTACCTCTGAGATACTCAAAAGTACTCTTTGGTAGCGGCTTTGTGAAGATATCAGCAATTTGTTCTTTTGTGGGAACATACTCCAATTGTACCTCTTTGTTTTGTACCAGCTCTCTCAAGTAATGATACTTGATGGCAATGTGTTTTGTCTTTGAGTGCATGACAGGGTTTTTGGATATGTTTATTGCACTAGTGCTGTCACATTAAATTGCAATCAGTTCAGATATCTGTTCTTGGATTCCTTCTAGTAGTTGTTTGATCCAGATTACCTGTGTGCAATTGATTGTTGTAGCAACATATTCAGCTTCTGTTGTAGACTGTGAAATGCAGTTTTGTTTCTTACTTGTCCATCATACAATCCTCCCACCGAGAAAGAATGCACCACCATTTGTGCTCTTTCTGTCATCAATGTTGCCAGCCCAGTCTGCATCAATGTAAACCTTTACTTGGAAGCCTCCCTTGTGAGGACACCACAAGCCATACTTCTCAGTCCCCTTTGGGTATTTGAAAATTCTCTTCACTGCTATAGATGTGTCTCTTTGGGGTTTGTAGAGAATCTTGCAACTATGTCAACCACATGTGCAATGTCCAGTCTACTGTGTACTACATACTGTAATTTCCCTATCATGGACCGATACATTATCTTTCTTTGATAACTTGAGGTTAGTTATCATTGGAGTACCAACCGGTTTGGATTCTTCAAGTCCAGAAGTCTTAAAAATTTCTTTTACATATTTGGACTGAGAGATAAAAATACCATCTTTTAGCTGATGGACCTGTAGTGCAATGAAGAATTTTATGGCTCCTATCATAGACATTTCAAATTCTTTCTTCATTTCTTCGGCAAAGGCTTTGCTCATCCTGTCATCTCCAAAGATGATGTCATCCACAAAGATTTCAGCAATTAGGTTCCCATCTTTTTCGGTCTTGAGATACATGTTGTTGTTGTCCCCAGTTCTTGTGAATCCTATGGTCAGGAGGTGTGAATGCAACCTCTCATACCAAGCCCTTAGAGCTCTTTTTAGCCCTTAGAGAACCTTTTTCAGTTTACAGACCATACCACTTTTTTGTGTAGATGTGAAACCTTCCAGTTGTTCAATGTAAACTTCCTCCTCCAGTATTCCATTCAGGAATGCAGACTTGACATCCATCTAGTATACTTTGAATTTCTTGTGAGCAGCATAGGCAAGAAGAATTCTTACTCCTTCCAATCTAGCCACAGGTGCAAAAGTTTCTCCATAGTCCAATCCAGCTTCCTAAGCATATCCTTTGTAGACCAGTCTTGCTTTATTTCTTAAGATTTTTCCTTCTTCATTTAGCTTGTTCCTGTAGACCCACTTTGTCCCAATGACATTCTTGTCCTGTGGTCTAGGCACAAGCACCCATGTATCATTCTTTTCTATTAGCTCAATTTCTTCCTCCACGGCCTTGACCCAATTTTCATCTTCCAGAGCTTCCCTAGTGGTTTTGGGCTCTATATAGGAGAACAAACAGATATTCTCTGGCCTTTTCCTTGGTCAGGACATTTGCATGTTTGTCACCAATTATATTATCTATTGAGTGATATGTGACATACCTCGGGAGAACCGATCTCTGTTCCAGGTCAGATTCTTCCCATTGAGCAATTTCTTCATCATGGTCATGAACGACTTCTTGTTCGTCATCTTGTGTTGGTCTGTCAACTTCAGGTACAGCCTCCTGCTCCAGATGTTTGTTCTCTTAGCAATTTAAGTTGTCATTAGTGTAAATCAGATGCAAACACCATTCCCACCGGTAAAGGTTCACCAGTAGTCCACTCACTTTACTTTAGTAACACAGGTAGACTAGGAACAGAGTATATGCACTGGTAGACCGAACATAGTGCAATATAACCGGTCATATATTACAAACAGGAATGGACCGGGCATAAGAGTTATACCGGTTAGGGATCTAACTGCATAAAGATCCGCACCGGATTCTACAGAGCAGTTTAGGGAAAGATCAGACTATGTGGATCATCCACCAATTGAAACTAGAGTTAGCTTTTTAACTGGAGCTAGTTTTATATTCACACAGGTGTTTTAAGGTAAACTCCATAGCAGAACGCATAGCTTTTATGTGTTGCATGATTTAAGATTGAGATTACACCCTGGCGGTTCTATGAGTTAGGAATTTCATTTGAGATGAACTTTTCTATAAATACAGGTCATACGATGCAAAAAAGAAGGTTGTTGAGAATTGTTGAATAGAGAGAGCAAAAAGGAGATATCTACAAAGAGAGATCACAGTCACCAGAGGTGAAAGGCAGAAAAGACTCAACAGCCCGGAAAACTGAGGAAGAGATCAAAATGTGTGATCTAATGAGATAATCAGTGTCAATTCAGATCATTGCTTTAACAAGGTGTGAAAGTAAATTAAAATCCCTCAATCAAGGTGAACCTAATCAGTTCTTTGTATAAATCACTTAACCGGGTAACATCTTTGTTGATGTTCAAATTCCTGTAACCAAACAACTCCTAACAAAGTTAAGATCTTAACTGATCTTCTACCAAATCCCTTAACCGGGTAGCACCTTAACAAGTGCTTTGTAAGCTCCTAACAGGGCACCTTCATTCTGCAGTAGTGAAGTTGTGAGCTCTGTCTCACCATGATTTTTTCCTTCTAACCGAGGGTTTCCACATATACATCTGGTGTTGATTTGTGTATTTACATTTATGCTTGTGTATGATTGTTTACATTCTGTAGAATATTTAAACAAGTATTGAATTGTAAAGAAATAGTATTTACTGATTCACCCCCCCCCCCTCAGTAACCGGTTAGTAATAACATGTTCACATGTTCTTCTCTTTCATCTTTGGTTGTTACTTCATTGAACTCAAAGAGATTTCCTTCATTGTGACCTTGTAGACTGTCATAATCATTATGACCAGTCTTCTTAATTGGTTCTGAATATTCATCAACTTTTACATTGATGCTTTCAATTATTTTTCCAGTTCTCTTGTTTAGACACCGGTAGGCTTTGCTTTTGGTAGAGTAACCCAAAAATATTCATTCATCACTCTTGGGATCAAACTTCCCAGAGTACATATGTCTTTTGATGTAACATTTACTACCAAAGATTCTGAAGTATCCTACACTAGGAGTATGATTGAACCATAGTTCATAAAAGGTCTTACCGGTTCCTTTCTTGACTTGAACTCGGTTCAGTGTATAGACAACAGTGCTGATGGTTTCTCTCTAGAAGTGATGAGGAAGATCCTTCTGAATCATTAGGGTTCCTGCACAATCAATCAGCGTCTTGTTTCTTCTTTCTGCTACTCCATTTTGTTGAGTCCTAGGTGCGGATAGCTGCCTTTTTATGCCACGTTCCTCATAGTAGTGGGTGAACTCTTAAGAAGTATACTCACCTCCTCTGTCTGATCTCAGACACTTTAGGCTTTTACCGGTCTCCTTCTCCACTCGAGCCTTGTAGATTTTGACCATGTGAAGTGCCTTTGATTTTTCTCTGAGAAAGAGTGTCCACGTCATCCTTGAGAAATCATCTACAAAGAGCATGAAGTACCGGTCTCCATAGTAGCTCTTTGGTCTCATAGGTCCACACAAGTCTGTGTGCACAAGATCTAGAATATTTTTAGCAGAGAAAGATTTACTACTGAAGCTTGTTCCTGTCAGTTTTCCTAACTGACAATCTTTACAAATACCTCTTTCAGGTTTTGTGATCTCAGGGAGTCCTCTTACTAATTTCTTCTTGCTCACTTTGACAATATTGTCAAAGTTTATGTGGCAGAGTCTCTTGTGTCATAACCAGCTATTGTCCTCTTTGATTACAAGATAGATCTTGCTGGATTCTCCTTTGACTGATGCAATGAGACAGGCTCCTTCCATTGAATCTAGGTAGAACAGGTTCCCTTTGCTCTGTCTACCAGTTGCAACATGAGCTCCAGATTGATTCTTGACAAAACAAGAACCTTGACCGAATTCCAATAAGAATCCTTTGTTGTTCAGTTGTGCAATGCTCATTAAGTTGTACTTGAGTCCTTCTACGTAGTACACATCTTCACAGACAACATCATTGTTGAGTGCAATAGAACATTTACCTTTGATAGCATAGGGAGCATTATTTTCAAAGGTTACTGATCCACCATCATTGAGCTTCAAGCTGATGAACTTATTCTTGTCACCGGTCATGTGGTGAGTGCATCCGATGTCAATGATCCAATCATCATGCTGATGAGATTTTGAGATAAGTGTCATTTCACTTACTAGTGGGATCTCTTCCGTTATTGCAACAAATGCAATTTCTGGATCTTCAAAGTCTTCAAATTCATTGTCTGTGACTCCTTTTGCAACGTAGCACTCCTTTGCTTTGTTCTTGAACCGGTTGCTCTTGTCTTTGTTGTCGTTGTCTGGACATCTTGCAACAATATGTCCTATCTTATTGCAAAAAAAGCATTTCAGAGGAAGCTTTCCTTTGTACTTCCCTTTTCCTCTGGGAAATCTCCTAGCGATGAGTGCTTCAAACTCATCTTGCTCCATCTCTTCTGAGAGCAGATTCTCAACAAGATTAGCAATCTTACCGGTAGAGCAGTTACCAGTTTCTCTTCCCTTTTTAGTGGAAGAGATATTAATAGAAGACTTAAAAGTTGCTTCTTGAATGGGTAAGCTATTATAAAAATTACTCAATTCAAATGCAGTCAATTTACCGATTAGGGAATCTAAAGTGACTTGATCTGTGGTCACTGATCTGAGCTTTTGAATTGCAGAGATCTTAATGGCATACTGAGGTCTGAGAGGTCTCAGTATTTTGCTAACCACCTCCTCTTCACTGAGTTTTCCTCCAGCACTCTTGATGGAGTTGATCACCTCTTTGATTCGGTTGTTGTATTGTTCAATGTCTTCTCCTTCATTCAGCCTCATGTCATCATATTTTTCTTTGAGGCTTTCAACCTTGGCTCTTTGTACATTTGGATCCCCTCCATATACTAGTTGTAGCTTAGCCCACATCTTGTGAGTAGTTTCTAGATTTTCAATCTCAGCATAGACATGATCTGGTAGTGTGCTAGCTATCATATCCATAGCAGCCGTGTGTTCAGTCTTGATCTTCAATTCATTAGGTGTCAGGGTGCCAGCGGGTTCACTATAATCAGTGATTACATGAGTCCAATATTGATCTCCGGTGGTCTTCATGTACAGCTTCATTCTGTTGCACCACAGGAAAACTTTGGTCCTTCCTTTCTCATCATCTTGACTTTTTCTTTATGAAGTTAAGTAGTAAAGAAAATAAACCAGAGGCTCTGATACCAATTGACAGTCCCAACCAGTGCTGAGAGGGGAGGGGTGAATCAACACCTATAAAACTTTTTTATAAATCTGATGAAATATACTTATAACTGTAAGCAAAACAAATTCAAGCATAAAAGTAGCATGAAATAATCAAACACAAAGTGACCAGATTTATCACGTGGAAACCCAAAACGGGTGAAAACCATGGTGTGAGGAGACCTCACAAATTTTGCACTCTTCTGAAGTGCGTCTTGTTAGGAGCCTTCCCTGTCAAAGGATTAAAACGCACTATTAGATGCGACTCGGTTAAGGGATTTGATACAATAAGGCCGGTCAGTGCTTGCCTGGTTAGAGGAATTAGAACGCCTGAAAAGATGTCACTCGCTTAAGGGATTTACTACAAGGGACCTGTTAAAGTCCACCCAAAATACTGGGATTTAGCTATTGTAGTTATTAGAAAACAATAGAAGGATTTGACCTTTTACAAATTGCTTTGCATAGCTTGATAGGATCTCTGTTATGTTCAACTGAGAAACATCACCGGTCACCGCTGGTATGTTCTTTTCTGGTGTGCTTCTCTACACACTCCTCTCTTTTCTTCTCTTTTCCATTTACCTTAGCTTCTTCAGCGTACATGTTCACTCTTTGCTTTGGCAGAATGAGGGCAACCTATATTTTTAACAGGCAAAAAAATATATAGTCCTTTCCCTAATTGCACTACTCATGCACGACCTAATTACAGATCTCTTTCTGATTCATCACCCAGTGGAGTCTTAGTTCACTGAGGAAACATCCAATGCATGCCCTTGCTCTATCTACTTTACGAAGAACACAATAGATGCATGTCAAGCACCTTTCCTTTGTATGAGATAACTCCATGTTTTAAAGCCACAGACTTCGGCTTTAAAACCTTTAAACGCACCTCAAACCGATCACCATGTTAACTCAAAGTCTTTCGGATTTAGTGCAGTAAATCCCGGTCGAAGAGTTGGTTAAATAGATAGTTGACTATAACTTCCCCGGTTCATCTTATGATACTGAAGTCTTTTCTTGGTCGGTTGAGATCCTTATGTTGTGAACAGGTAAGAACTCTGACCTGTTACCTTTCCTTTCACTGCTTACCGGTTGTCCGTTCCTCAGTTGCCAATGCACATGGCTTAGTGACCAGTTACCCTTGATGAGCAGATATAATCTTTCCTTGCACAATGTCACCGGTTGCCAAACCAATCTTTGTACATACAAATCCACCTCTAGTGTTCACCTTAGAGCTTTAGACCTTAGATTGAGATGTCAAACACCTCTTTCCTCTTTTGCCAATCAATGACAATACTATGTAAGCTTACCGGTTACCATCTCTTGATGCCAACACATCTATGCCAAACTGTATTATCATTTCAGTTTGAAATTTCATTGGAATTTGTTGCCGGCCGATGGGAAAGGCATCATACGAGATTGATTTGGTCTGTACGTCATCATACAGTCACTGCATACCACCTCGCCACCCTGTCGTACGACATCCGTTGGGACTCTTTATGGGAGCACCAAGCTGCATACCGCGTCAAGTCCCCCTGTATGACTGAAGGTGTATTTTGTCATACAAGTTAATTGATTTCCATATGAAGTAGTGATCTGTTGTACGAAGATTGGGTGATTGCCGTACGAAGTCCGTACAGGTCGTACAGAAGGTTTGAGTCATGCGTTGCAGAGGTGTTGGCATTGCCTTTGGAAAGGGAAGTGAAACTTGTAACTGTCGTACATCTAAGACCGTGGGCTGACACATTACAGTAGTATCAGAGCTGGTGATCTTACCAGCCTATTGGGTGACGTTGGATGTGGACAAGATCCTAATCAGTAGACAGGATGGGAGAATCAAGCATTGAAATGATGACATTGCTACGGGAGCTAACAGGGCAACAACTCAATGAGACATTAGTGAATGGATAACTTGGTGACACCTTGGTGAAGGGACAACAACAAATTGGTGAAACCCTTCGATTTTTGGCAGAAGGAAGGACAAATGGAGGTAACAATGGGTATTGTGATACTTTTTTCAATGAGGCCTCACACAGAGCGCTCCCACACACGTCCAATTATGTCAAAATTTCCCCAAAGGATTGAACAAAGTGGAGAACAAGAACCTACTTTCCTTGAAATGCAAATCGGTTTTCATAAGACTGGTTCGATGCCAAATTTGGAGCATAACTGCCCTTCAAGGATTATGTGGATTTGCAGATTTGATATTCTAGGAGACATGGCCAATACAATGATGTCATCAAATGAAAGATTGGCAAGATAAACTTATCCTTTGATAGGTCTGGACATACATCAACACGAGAACAGGTATAGAAGGAAGATACCTACTTCTAGCTCAAGCCAATGCCTAAAGAAGAGGCAATCAAATTTGTAGCACTTCACTTGGAAGGAGTTGCTCATGAATGGTGGCACCATGGGATGGTCACCTTTGTCATGATTGAGTCACTTCATATGTTGACTTCACAGAGAGAATTATAGACTGCTTTGATGGATAGGATCTCGAGCTCAACTTCAAGGAGTTGGCATAACTAAAGCAGACTGGATCGATGGACATTTACATCACAGAATTTCGGAGACTATCAATGTTGGTTACAAACATTTCGGAGAGGAGACTAGTTGTGTTGTTTATGGATGGATTAACTGAGCCCCTAAAAGGTTGGGTCAAGGGTTTTAACCCCAACACACTCATGAGGGAAATAAAGAAGGCACGTGACATGGCGACATCCTCTTCTTCTTCCAAGAGTTATTCACACTCTAAGCCACCCTTCTCTCTGAAGGAGAAAGACAACAAGCCACCTCCAAAGAAGCCATCCTTGGATGAAGTTACCAGACATGAGCTCAAGAGAAGGAAGCTTTGTTTTAATTGTAAGGAGTCGTGGAAACCAGGGCACCCATGTTTGGGCAAAGGAAAAATCCATTACATTGAAGTGATGTCTAATGGCAAGGAGCATGAGGAACCCAAGTCTGAAGGAGATGGCCAACAATCTTCCAAGGAGCTTAACATAAACCGTGCAAAAAAAATTGCTGCGCTGGTACAATGAGGTGTCATTGTAGCAGTTGCTTGTACTCCGAGATGCACTGTATTCCGTGTGCGGGGTACACTCCAGGGGCAGCCAATCGTGGTCATGCTCGACAGAGGGGCCACACTCAACTTTGTCAACTCATCACTCGTGAAACAAAGGGGTTCGCGTACAGAGCCACACGAAGGGTTCGAGGTCAACTTGGTGGGAGGAAATCTCTTGTCATGTACGCATCTAGTCCCGCAACTGAACATTACTATGGGGAACCACATGATAACACATGACTTCATTGTGCTAGATCTAGATGACATGGAGGTCATATTGGGCATCCAATGGATGGACTCTTGAAAAGTACACATAGAGTTTCAAGAGGATGGACTTCTCCTTCGAAGTGGATACCAAAAAGGTCGTGCTAAGTGGAATGTGAAATGGTAGCCCAAAGGAAATCTCGGCATGACGGATGGAGGCAATCTTCAGATATGATGATGTAGTCTGGGCGGCACACTACATGGTATCAACAGAAACCTTGAGGAGTCAACAAACATACTATCATGATGAAGAGCTTCAAGCGGTGTTGGACAAACACAGTTTGGTTTTCGTTGACGTTCCACCTAGTATCCCTCCACACAGAGGCTTTGAGCACACCATCGAGTTGGAGGAAGGAGCCAAGCCTATCATCACCACACCCTACCGCTATCCAAGAAGTTCAAGGATTAGAAATGTACACAACCCATAATCAACAATTTTTTGCATGGTGATCCGGTGATACTAGCGAGGACACAAATGAAAATCATCCTGGCAATCAGCCCAAAAAACCTCAAGATGCGGGAGGTGGCCTTCCAAAGTATCATGGAGTGACTTCTTTATTCTTCCCTGAGGATCATACTACATTTGCAATAGGTAAAAATTCTCCAAACTGAGGCTTTTCAACTCGTTCTCTGCCTCCTTTGCGACGACAAGGTTGCACTTATACTCCCTGCAAGAAAAGGGGAATCCGATCGCCTTAATTTTCTTCATGGTCATCAAAAGGTGTCTCCAAAATCTGTCTAACAAATTCAAGTAAGACTACTCGATCACTGCAGTGTCGCAAGAGGAAGGGCTTCTTGAAAAATTTGGACATGCAGATGTAGGTGTTCTAGCGAAACTGCAAAAACCAGTACCGCCATGGCTCAATCAAGGTCATCGCTTCCTTTGACAACCGATACTCCACATCGTCTGTGAGCCTTATTATCCAATTATATACAAAGTTATCATTTAGACAACAAACTGCGCTAGGGAACCTTTCTAGCTTAAGTTGTGGGTAGTGAAGCCATGGGATGCATCCTCCAGCTGGTCACCTTGGTGGCTGACCTCCACACCCTTAATGTCCTTTCAGCAAGCTGCCAACCAGACCGCATAAGATGTCATATAAAACCGCCTTGTGTCATTGGTTTCCCAAAGATGCGGGTCTATGTTGTCTACGACAATTTGGGCCCAATTGAAGTAGGTCGTATCTGTGACAATGTTGACAATAAAGTAATACATCCAAGGGGCATATTCCTTAGCACTCGACTCCCCGAAGATGCGACAAAACATTATAATTATCCCCTTAGGCAAAATGAAGTCAACTTGCGGAATGGTTCCAGACATCTTTGAGGCGTCCTTCCGCGACTTTGTGATCCAATTCTCATTCAAGTATTTTTTGTTTCGGGCCTCCATTCCTCGAATATTAGGCCATGGAAAATGCCTTGTTGACTTTAATGTCCTTTGACTTCTTTGGGATGTGGAGGATGATACGGATGGAGGCTGCATCAAAAGTGACTATTCAAGTACCATCTTGTAGGGCACAGGAGCAGTAGCTTCTGAATAATGATCTTCCAAGGTACAAATGAACTTTAAATATTGGAGTGCGAGCAAGAAGGAAATAGTCGACATCAATCCAAACTTCAGGAGATGAGGACGTGTTCCATCTCCAGAAGTCTGTGTGGTCTCTATCATTGTCTTAATCACCTCTAAGTCACAATCACCAAGGTTGGTGTTTGTTATGTTCTTTATTTTATTTGCTAACTTGCAAACTCTTATCTGTCCAATCACTTTGTATTTCATGGTGAGGGGTTTCCTCCATATCTCTTTCTGCTTTAGTTTTCATTCCCGACAGCCCCATGGGTGCTACCTCAGGCTCAACTTCCTAACCTAATGATGAGGATGCCATAGTGTCCTTTGTATTTACCTGCAAAACAATGTATCACAATCAATTCTTCAATGATATAACAAATTACTAAAACGTTAACAAATTTCGAGAGTCGGGTTCTCAAGATTTGTGTGGGTTTCTTCAAAAATGAAAACATGGGGTAAGATGGAATCCCAGAACCCGGAGTTATGACTTTTAACAAAGAATTTTACTAAGAGTAGAGGCCAAAAATATTTCACCCTTAATCTGCAAAAGGAGCCTCTTTATTTGTTTGGATGCTAAACAAGATGAAGGAACCCTAGAGCCCGAAAACTGGAGGTTCCTTAACAATTTCAAACATTTTACCATAATGAATACTAGGAGTTAGCCAAAAAGCTCAAAAATGCAGGCAAGTGAAAGGGTTTTTAATCAAAACAGCCTGCTAACTGACTAACTCCAAGAAAATTTGAAAATGTGGCTACGAAAGTGACCGGTATGCTGAGAACCAAAGTTCCAAGCCAAGGGGGTCAACAACTAGTTGGCGACTAGTGATGATTTGAACAACAAAAGGATGTCAAACCATAAATTTAGAATGAGGGTTCTTGACACTCCGCCTACATTTAGGCCAAACTGAGTAAGGTTTGAAACCCTATCAAACCCTAATTAAACATTCAAAAATGAAGAAACCCTAGAACTCAACAATCTCGTGCCCTAAATTAAGTTCAAGGATGAGCAATTCCATGAAAATCCCTTATTACACTACCCTACGGGAAAACTAAAAATAATGGAAAGCAAGAAAAAAAGAAAAAATAAAAAAGAAAACCATAATTCTACTCACAAAAAAAGTGAAAAACAACTCACTTGAACAGAATGTCACACACATTGGCCAAGGAATTCTCCGAAAACACTTTGTTCGCAACCAAATCCCCTCACAAATGCACAAATTTGTAGGCTTGGAAACTTGGCCGTAGAAGCGTAATCGATAAAAAAAATTTAATCACTTGGTGAGTAAAAATGACCTTCAAAAGGTCCTTTTAAAGCTTGGTAGGGCTAAGTGCTTTTAATGCTTCACACTCTTTTGTACATTTAAAGCATTGCATTCTGCACGTTGAGGATCCAAACTCCATAATGCTAAAGAAAGCCTTCTAGAACCTGGGAACCCAAGGCCCAACCAAAACTTAGATAAAAAGATGGAGGACTATAGGATCTCGGACCCTGGAGTAAAACAAAGAAAAACAAAGAAAGGAAAGAAAAAGAGGGGACCCAACATTTTGCCAAAGGGAAAATGTAGGGACTGGTATGCAGGGTATAACAAATGACAACTCGCTGGGAAAAAAACCTTGTACATTTTAGAATTCCAGGATCTGGAAATTCAAGACAAATGTTCAACATCGTGAATCCAAATTCTAAGAGGGCTCAAGTCAAAGAGGTCTAGAGTATTTCCATAATTGAAAGTGTCATGTGTGCTTTGAGAATGGACTCTTTTGATGTGCTCAGACCGTAGGGAAACAAAGAGATGACACATAGATTAGATTTCTTTTCTTTGTTTCTATGGTTACTGTGCAACATGACTGTTGAACTGCTCATCCTTTTTGATACTTTTCTCGTTTCTTTTTTTTGGCATAATGGAATAGGTTTCCTTTTTGATACTTCTTTCACTGAGTTTTATGAGTTTGCTTGCACTAATGATACTTCTTTCACTAATCCATCATTTTATAATTGATCCAAGGTAGAGAGAACCTGGGGTTTGATGGTAGCACAAGCTTTTGTAATTGGGCTCAAATTGAGTGTCATCGATCTATTCCCTTTAGTTGATTACTTCCTTTCATTTGCATGTCCTTTCTGTTCCGAATAAAATGAGGCAAATAGCCTCTCAGATCCCTCTCTACTTTCCAGTTACTAGATCCATCCATGCTCAATACTTCTCCATCATCCTCTTTCATCAATACTTTAAACATACATTGAATGAATGTAGAATTAATTATCACACATACTCAGTGGACACCAAGCTTGGAAAATGCGTAAGGCAAGTATCCCTACACATTGAGTACTTATCATGCCAAACAAACCAGACCCCTCAAAGCAGAAAAGGGGACAAAGCAAAACAAAATGAAATGACACGAAAGAAGGGACTATAAAAAGGAATATACATAACATACAACATATACATAGAATACATGGGGTCGAACTCTGCATCGTTACTCAAAGTAGTGTTTCAAGAACTGCCCATTGACTAGCAAGGGGACTAGCTCTCCAATCAAGGAGCTAGTATGATATGTGTTAGATCCACAGATTTCTACAATTTATGGGTCCTAACCACATCCTTTGGAATTTAGAATGATCTACTTTCTTTTCTTGACCCTTATCCCACAGGACGACGAGGTCCGAAATCTATAAGGCTTTATATTGGGCTCTCTTTTGTCAAACCAATGCTTGACGACAACTTGATGCTTAGCAAGGTGTTCGAGGGCATTGTCCCTCTGTTCTTCTAATCGAAGAAGATTGAGGAGGCATACCTCCATTGTGTTTTCTTGGTTATCAAATTCTTACATAAACTACAAGACTGGAAATTGTAGGTTTAGAGGGAAAACTAGGTTCTCGCAATACACTAGGTAATAAGAGGAAGTCTCGAGAGCGACTTTGACTTAGGTGCAGTCTGCCCATAAGGCATGCTTCAACTTTTGGTGTTAGTCTCGAGGATTTTGTTCTAGTAGGCATTTGATGAGCTCAAGGAGGTTCTTATTGGTAGACTTGTTGGCTAAAAATTTTGTAAGCTACTAAGACTACACCTTACAAAATTGTAACTTTAGACAATGGTATAATGAGATAAATCTCTCCTCTCAGCAATAGGGGAGGCTCCCTTCTTACCGTAGGTGGCTTCAACAGGATTTCAACTGAAATTGAATAAGGATGATACTTCCAATCTTTTCCTCTTTTTTCAAGAAAAGATCCACAAGCAAAGACAACTTAGTAACTCTACAAGGATTACCTACTGCTACGATAATACTGGTGACTTAGTAATTGACGTAAGAATAACTCCTAAGGCAGCAGTTACAAATATATTTAGTGAATTAAAACAAGGGCCCAAAGTCTCTTGCAATTAATCCTATTTTGAGATAACGAGAACTAATAGTGAGGCTCGCCACTACTACTATAGCAATCCTCCTCCTGTAGCTCAAAGTCTCTCAAAAGGTGAACTGAAACCTCCAATGAGTTACACAAGTTAAGCTATGAAATGAATTCAAGAACGATTGAACAATGCAACATAAGAAACATCATTCAATCACAAGATTTGCAACACAAAGTTTGGAAAATCCTTTACTTTTATTCACTTTTGATAATTTGTACAATAAAACACAAAGTCTTCACCACACAAGTTATCAAGTATAGCCTTTCTTGCTTAAGCAAAAGATGATATTTACAATGAGCTCTCTTCTTTATATAGGAAAATAAGAGAGAAAAGGGGAAACCCTTAACTACTTTTGACTTATTCAATAACTAACTAGAAGCTTTATGACTTATTCAAAATTGCATGCCTAATGCACGTGCAAATTGATTGTGTGAAGTGATTATACAGGTACATGTTTACCCTGTATTTACAAAAAGTTTCACTTCATACAATCTGTCATATCTATTCTACTTAAAACATGAAGTATATAAGACAAAATGTCTTTACAAAGTATCCACAAAATCTCAGAGCTTCTGAAGAGATTTGCGAACAATTGCTTCATCTGGAGCTCCTGTATGCTGTGTAACAATTGTCACTTTCTGAATTAAGCTTGCACTTTCAGCAATAGCATTCCTATACTCAATTAGCTGATTTTGCAAATGATCCAATGAAGTTTTATAGCTGGTTAGCATATCAACAATACCAAAGTCAAAATCATCCGCCTCTAATTGCAAGCGAATAACCTTTGTGAACATTGCCAAAACAACTTTATCTTCAATGAGCTCTCCTCCTTCAATGATTAATTGGCACTTCAATTGATGAAAGCCACCATCAATCACACACTCATAACTATTAAGGCGTTCAACTGCTCCATTACTTTCTACCTTCAATCCTTGTATCACCTATTCTTTATTAACCATCAAATGCAGATAATCATAATACATCTCCACTGAAGAAATGATCCCAGAATCACATAGAACATCCAAATCAATTTCTGTCATGCTCCTCCAGACATCAAGATCAGCATCTAAGAATTTGAGTTGCTGATTAAAGGATGTAATGAGCTCATTTAACTTGAGTGAAACATCTCTTCCCTGCCTACAAATGTTTAATGCTTTTTGAACCACTTGCAGACCTTGTGATTCTAAACGGCTGCCCCACTAATCCACGGCCTTGGCTTTCCTCTGTGCTTTCTCTATGTGCTCAAGATTAATTGATAAAGAAGATTTCATCTTTTCTATGACATTAAGAAGTCGCGCATTCTCCATCTTTAAAATATTCTTCTTCTCGCATAATTTATCATTTATCAAAGTAAGTAAACTTACAACATCATGCACATCTTGTTGACAACCTAGACGTGTTTGTCTTCCCAATTCAATCCTGCTGAATTTATAATCAGCAGCTTGCATTTTTTCTGTTGGTTTATCAACAAGAGGTTGAGCTAATTCTACATACTTGATCTCATTATTATCAACCATGATTTTTGAAACCATCTTTGCCTTTTTGTTCTTTGGGACCTTAGTCCTAACAACTTGCATGCAATCATGATCTTCAAGAGGAATTTCTTCCTTCTTCCTTTTTTGAGTAATCATATTGACCCATGGAGGAAGAGAAAAAATGAAGCTTCCGCTGCAGATGTGGTAACCAATGTAGTGACTGAATCAGCCTGTGCGATTGTGGCCACAATAGGAGTCTCTATCTGAATAGCTACTAGGGTAGGACTATTGTGAGTCACTTCAGCCATAAACTGCTCAAATTGTGCCGAAGTAGTATCCATAATAGTCATTGATGAAGCTGCCATAGAGGGAATAGTCATAGAATATGTATCAAACACATTCCCATAACCTTGGTACTGATCTACTGACATAATGGCTAGAGCAATTGATGAAATTGGGAGAGCCCGAGTTATCAAAACTGAATTTTGTGATGAAGGAGCATGTTCCATGATGAATGTGTTCATAATTGTGTCTAATGGTGAATCGGGTGATTCATCAGACATAGGAGCAGAATCAAGAAGTGTAGTGGTAACAGGCACATCCACAGGTAGAGATACTATAGAGGTTACCTTGTTTGATTGGAGCATCTCATCTTCACTAGAATCAATCTGAATCCTCTAGGAATGAACAGTCTTCAATTCAATAACCCTTCCTGTAGTCGTACCTCCTTTGATTGTAAGATTTGGTATGAATACATCTGGAACTAGAACTTTCGAGACCGAAGCAGAAGCACCATCTTTACCCTTACTTTTGATTTCCAATCTCAAACCAGTTGGACCAGCAGGATCAAAATCTTTACTTGGCTTGATTTTGATACACTTCAAACCTCTTCTTTTTAACCAAATATTGGTGTTAGCAAGAATTGATTGAAAACGATCCCAAATAGATGTTCTTTCCTTAGATGACCATACTGGAGGAAGAATAGGAAAATCTTCTACACGATGTTTTGTATAATCTAGATCAAGGATATCATCATCATCAACAATGCCAGGAGGAATCTTTGCAAGATTGAAATCAACTATTTTCTTGGTAGTTAACTGGCAATAGTCCATTTTTTGGATGTCCAACTCTGTACGCAAATCAATTCATATATCTTCAAGACGGTGTACATGAATAAACTATCTCCTCATCTTGTGACTAAAGCCTCTCCAATCAAAACAACTTCTTGACATGAACTTTTTCAATGTGATTCTTTGAAGCTCAAATTCCATGTTCTTTGCCTTAGGAATAGTATCTAGAGAGTAACCACCAATCTTTAAAGGATTCTTTGAAGAAATCCCCACCCCAGGTTTGTGCAAAGTAGACTGATATGCCTAAACTGCCATGAGCTGCCTTGCTAACTCCATCAAAATGATTCTATCAGTGGGGTATCGTGGAAGTGTATATGGCTCTCCTCTGAAATACCTAACCCGCATATATGTGAAATTTGGAAACTGCAAGAAAAGACATCCATATTCATTCACCTTGGTCCAGGCTTCATCTGATACACGCTTATTTGAAAGTTCTTTATCAAACAAGCACATATAATACCCATAGAAGGCATCCTGAACCCTGCAATAATGCAATCGACTAGCCCTCAGAGGCAACTAATCAAAATATTCCCAAAGAGGTACTGATGTTCTATCTCCCTTAGTAGCAAGTCCTGAAAAAGATCCCAAGGCAGCAATAATATAGACCAGATAAGAGTTCATGCAGAATGTCCCAGTGGTAGTGACTTGAGACAATTGTTCACAAAGAATGTCACTAATCATCTCCCCCCAAAAGATCTTTTGTTTACTTCTTACAATTAGAAAGATGTACTTATACATCCAAGACTCAAAGGTATTGGAATTTTTAAGACCTCCAATACGACTGAGCAAGGTAATAAGATCATTGATTTCCTCCTTGAAATCTATGCGGCGCACTCCCTTTGGCCATCTTACAAGATTTGGCCTCTTGTTGATCAACCAGTTATCATTAACATATCTGATGCAATATGATGTATCTTCATTCCATTTGTCCAAAGCCTTTTGCTTTGAAATATTAGTGACCAACGGAGCAGGATGAACTCGAAAGATCCTATCAATAGTCTCAGGATCTAGACTGATGATTGTGTTTCCATCATAGCCTCTAATAGTTCTGGATGCCTGATCAAAATTCTTGGCACAAGCAAATACAAAACTCTGGCTCAAGAGAAGCCAAGGGAAAAGTAGAAACTACATGTATACCACTTTGTTTTATACACGACATATCCTCCGTTGTAGCAGCATCCATTCTTTTGAGAAAATCATCAATGTTCATATGCGCTATATCTGTGTCTTTGACATCTTCACAATACGAGATGACTTGAGATGGAGGAATAGAGTTATGATATTGATCATACTGGTACTTCATTTTCTTCTTTTCTTTGTCTCTACTTGGTACAACTTCGCTTGACATAGTAAGATTATGAGCACAAGCAACTATGACACAAAAATTCCACAACATAAGAACATCTTCAAAGGAAGGATCCATTGCACCTCCGCAAACACAAAATACAAGTTGTGATATTGCTTCATATGAAGGACACCAAGAAAAGGAATCAGTTTTCAGCTAGAAAGCATCATGAAAAACCCAAAAACGGGTTTCTGGAGGATGACTACATATGTGGACAACGAATGACAAGAGAGAGAACATGAATGCAAATGAAGGGATATGGTGTTGTTTTTATGATAATAATGAAAACTCTCTACTAACACGAGTTTGAAGTCAAGTGGCAGCAGTATAAAGGCTAATGTATGTGGGCTTTTTAGGAATGAAGTCACATGATGTATGGAAGATAGTATAAGGTGGACCCTTCTCCTTTTGGAAAATAATTTATTCAAGAACGAGGTTTTTAATCCCGACTACATATGCAAAAAAAAAAGATGTTTTACATATGCATCTTTAAAGAAGTGAAGATAGAAGAAGCATAAAATATGATACAAAACTAAAAATGAAAGAAAATAAAATGATTTACAAAGACACCTTCAGCATATGCAAGAAAATTTACCTCACTTATTCATAAGATAAAGAAAGGAAAATCCTTTGCAATCTTTGAAAAATATGGAAACGATCATGAAGATTTTCACAATTTAGAAATGCTGAGAAAGAATCTTTATATAGAGTTCAATCTATGACTCATTGCCTTCAAAGATAAACATCTCTTTGAGTCAAGGATCAAATTTTGACAAATGTTGGATCAAAGAGAAAATATATGCAGAATTATAGCAACAAACTTTGATTAATTCCAACACATGCAAGAGAATCCAAAAATAGCGCGTAGGGTTTTAAAACGATTCAAAATCAACAACAAACAAGCCGAAAATGAAAATACTTACCCTAGAAACCACCCTTGTGTAAAATGTTTTGGACCCAATGCTGGTATTGTTCCTGTTTTGCAAGAAAAATGCCTAGAAAACAAGCTGGAAATGAAGAAAAATGGCATGCGAATGGGATGAAAATCGCCACCAGCAGTCTTCTTATGCAAAACGCATTTTTGAGACAAAGAAACATGTGATTTGTTATATGTTTCTTCCTTCAAAATCGCCACTTAAAAATGCAACAGTTTAAAATGCATTTTCTCAAGCGTATAGCATGTGTATTAAGAAGAAAAATCGTCCCTCAGCATGCAGCGTTTAAAAACGGGCTTTCAAGAATGATTAACATATGTTCTTTAAAACACATGTTGTAACATGCAAAATTGCCACTCAATAATGAAATGAGCTAAAACATGCTTTAAGAAGCAAATAACATATTGTATTTAAAACACATGTCATCTCCCTCAAATTCGCCACTTAACATACAAGTCATAAAAATGGGCTTTTGGGAGTGATTTACATATGTTTAAAACATTAAGTGCATTTCCTATAAAAATCGCCACTTAACATTGGTCTTTTTAAAGACAGATTTTAAAAGATGAAAAACAAATGTTGAAAGACCCAAAATCGCCACTTAACAAGCAAGTCTCATTAAAAACATAATAACGTTCTTTTAAAAGGAGAAAACATATGTTTTTAATTTTAAAAAAAACTCCACCAAAGAATAATAACATGCTTTTGAGAGAAAAAAAGCATATGTTCATCAAACTTTGTATGTGTAAATGAATTCGAATTCTCCACTTACCATAAATTAAATAACAAATCTTATTTAAGATATGTAATTGCATATGAAACTCCACTGACTTGCTTCTTAGGATTTGACAATGGATTTTAATGAGTTTTATGCATATGGAATTATGCAATTAAGAATGAAAAACCCACTTTTGCACTTGAAAATATCTCATGAAATTAAAATTAAACTAATAACCATTGTTTTAATAAAGTAACATAAAAATAAACTTTAAAAAACCTAATTTTAATAAAACATTAAAAACTATGATTAAATCAACTCAGAATGAGTTGAAATTTTAAAATAGATGACAAAATCCAATTTAAAATTTAAGAATAATTTTAAAGCATGCAATCGCCACCAAAAAGTCCACTTTTAAGAGAATTTTAATAAAATATGCAGTTGCCCTGAAAAACCCCACCTTTTACCTTATAACTTGAGCTAGAAAGCTCCAATCGAGGTCTAAGTTAGCTCGAAACGAGCGAAATTCAAAGGAGCATTGACTCAAAGGAAAAACAAAACTAAAAAATTCTTCAAGAAGAATGAAAAAGATGAAAAGGACTTAAAGATCAACCAAAATCAAGAGCCTGCAGTCAGAGAAGAAGACTCCTAACAAGCGACAAAGGAATTCAACTTGACGGCAATCTTCAAAAAGAATGCATAATAAACGATACATAAGATGCAATTTATGGATGACGAACTGCTTTCATGACGCATTATCAGTGCATTAAAACATAGAGGATACACCTACGAATTCATGAGAAAAATTACGTAGGGTTGCCTCAATTTTGTGATGTCAAAATTAAAGGCAACAACTGTCTCTAACTAGGGAACATACCTCGTTTGTTCTTAGAAACAATGAGGAATGTAGAATCCAGACCTCTAAGTGCCTTCATCTACTCCATTGGGCTAGAGATTCAAGCAACCAAAAACAAGAAGACTCAAAATCCTAAAAATCTAAAAAGACTTGGACATTATGTACAAGGTGTACTTATCTGGAGCTCATTCAAAATAATTCTTTAGATTTTGCGCACTTTATGGTAGTGCAAAAGGAGTTCCATCACGATAAGCCAACAGGAAACTGTTTTCTCCAGCCACTTGATGAATTGTGAAAGGACCTCGCCAAAGAGAATCAAATTTATCATGCATACCCTTTGGTTCTCGCCTTTTATCCCAAAGTAGGACACGATCACCAACTTGGAATTCTATCTGCTTATCTTTTTTATCAAAAAGCTTCTTAACTTGCTACTGATGTGCTCTAAGTCGATCCACCACTTGAGTTCTTTGCTCCTCCAACTGATGTAAGAACATGATTCTTTTATCCAAAGAGCTCTCATAGGTTCCTTCTTCAATGGCCTTAGCCAACTTAAGAGCATGAAGTTCCAAGGTTATGGGAATTTCTGAATTTAAACCATAAAGGAGCTGAAATGGTGACATGCCAATAGCTCTCTTAGGTGTAATCCTATCTGCCCACAAAGCATCAAATAAAGCCTTGTGCCAAGACCTTTGGTTGTCATCCACAAGCTTGCGAATGATAGTAACTAGATTTTTGTTACTTGATTCAGCTTGACCGTTCCCCTATGGATAATAGTCAGATGAATGTGAAAGAGTAATACCATGTTCAAAACAAAACTAAGTGATCTCTGATGAGGAGAAAACTGAAGCATTGTCTGTCACAATCTTATTAGGTACCCCGAAGCGAGAAATAATATTCTCCTTCAAGAATGAACATACTACTGATGATATTGCATTCTTTACTAGAATTGCTTCCACCCATTTAGTGAAATAATCAATTGCAGTCAAAACATATGTATGCCCTGCACTAGATACTCGATTGATAGTACCAATGAAATCAAGGCCCCATTGCTAGAATGGCTCTTCAATCACCACCAGTTTTAACAGTAATGTAGCAAGCTTTTGTTTTCCCACAGACTGCTGACAACGGTCACACTTGCGTACCCAACTATATGCATCTTGAAAAAGAGTTGGCCAATAGTATCTAGCTCGCAAAATCTTATGAGCAATCACAGGTGCTGAAAAATGCCCACCACATGCCAAATTGTGAAATGATTCTAGCAATCAATACTCTTGTGCTTTATCCACACAATGAAGAAATATGCCATCAATGGTACACTTCTACAATCCACTGTCCCAAAGAACAAAGTGAGCAGCTCTCAACTTTAAACTTCTTCTTTGCTTATAAGTCAAATGTGTTGGACACTCGCCAAATGTGAGAAAGTATGCGATGTCAAAATACCATTCATCAGTTTAACTTACAAACAAGACTCTAGGTAAATACTCAAGAATTACCTCCTCGGGTTCATTTTAAGCCATAAGCTGACACAAACCTTTACCATGAACTAACTTAGTTGGTTTGATCTCAATATCATATTCCTTGATCTTGGCAATCCAATTGCCTCTCTTTGTTCCAAACTCCTGCTGCGTCAAAATTGACTCGAAAGTTGTATCAAGAACCAGGACTTCAACATGTGAGTTGAGAATGTAAAATCCAAAGTATTTGACTGCCTTTACAATTGCAAAAGCATTTTTCTCCATCAATGAATACTTCAACTCATGTGACTCTTACCATAAATGAATTCAAATTCTCCACTTACCATAAATTTAATAACAAATCTTATTTAAGATATGTAATTGCATATGAAAACTCCACTGACTTGCTTCTTAGGATTTGACAGTGGATTTTAATGAGTTTTATGCATATGGAATTATGCAATCATCTACGAAAAGCCCACTTTTGCACTTAAAAATATCTCATGTAATTAAAATTAAACTAATAACCATAGTTTTAATAAAGTAACATAAAAATAGACTTTAAAAAGCCTAATTTTAATAAAACATTAAAAACTATGATTAAATCAACTCAGAATGAGTTGAAATTTTAAAATGGATGGCAAAATCGAATTTAAAATTTAAGAATAATTTTAAAACGTGCAATTGCCATCAAAAAGTCCACTTTTAAGAGGATTTTAATAAAATATGCAGTTGCCCTGAAAAACCCCACCTTTTACCCTATAACTTGAGCTAGAAAGCTCTGATCGAGGTCTAAGTTAGCTCAAAACAAGTGGAATTCAAATGAGCATTGACTCAAAGGAAAAACAAAACTAAAAACTTCTTCAAGAAGAATGAAAAGGATGAAAAGGACTTAAAGATCAACCAAAATCAAGTGCATGCAGTCAGAGAAGAAGACTCCTAACAAGCGACAAGGGAATTCAACTTGACGACAATCTTCAAAAAGAATACATAATAAACGATACGTAAGATGCAATTCAAGGATGACGAACTACTTTCATGACCCGTTATCAGTGCATTAAAACATAGAGGATACACCTACGAATCCATGAGAAAAATTACGTAGGGTTGCCTCAATTTTGTGATGTCAAAATTAAGGACAACAAGACTCGGCTACTCCATTACCCTAAGGGTAATAGTTACTGGAAAAATTCAGAGTTAGCGCATACTAATAAGCCCACAGCATAACCTAGGTAGGAGAAAATGTTGAACCATTATCACACACCAAGGAAAAAGGCATTCCCAATCATGTGGCGATATGGTCCTCCAAAAAGCGGATGACAACATTCGCAATGCTATTTTTGCATGTTATGGCTTTGGTCCACCTCGTACAATAATCTATTGTGGTGAGGATGTGTTTGTGGCCTATGGAGTTAGGATTAACTACTCCGATGAAGTCAAGTGCCCATTGGGTGAAAGGTCTTCATAAACTAGTTGGAGCGACATTGCGAGATTCTGCTCTCTCGATGCAACAACCTAGCAAGCGTAGCAATGATGGACATGGTCATGGACATCCTTAATTATTTGGATTCAGTAGTAACTAGCTCGAAGAATTTGGTGAGTGGTGGCATCGGCAAATTTGGTGATGAAGCAACAAACAAAGTTGATATTTCCAAAGAAAGGCTGCATTTCTTTCTTAATGTCGGGCATTTGTAACTTAAGCAATGCCTCCACTCGGTTTGGGTCAATAGACATTCCTTTCTCCGAAACTATGTTACCGAGTAAATTCCTTTGGTGACTCTAAATATACACATCTTAGGGTTAAGGGAAATCAGGTAAGCACATCTCTCGAAACTTTTCTCCAAATGGGCGAGATGTTCACATCTATCCCAAGAGAAAACTATTAAATCATCCATGTAGATGATTATGCATTTATTAACCAACCCCTCGAATGCGATGTCCATGGCTTTTTGAAATGTGGCTCCCGCATTGATAAGACTGAAAGACATCCTTCGATATGCGAATGTACCCCACTTGGTGGTAAAGGCAGTTTAAATCGATCCTTGTATAACCATAACTTGGTTATATCCAAACTAACTGTTAAGGAAGGAAATAATTTGGGAACAATTCACTATTTGGAGCACTTCATCCAGGGAGGGTAAGCGGTGATTGTCTTTCTTCGAATCCTTATTCAGGTTTTGGAAATCTACACAGTCTAATCTCCTCACTCTTTTTTCTGACCGGGACTAGATTGGCCACCCAAGTTGTATGCCTGATTGGGATGATTATCCTAGTGGATAGTAGTTTTTGTACCTATTGCAAGATTAGGGGTTCAATCAAAGAATTGACTGGTCTTTGTTTTTGCCTAAAAGGCTTAGCATCTAGTTTGAGGAGGATTGTATGGGTCATTATAGAAGTGTCATAGGTTTTGACATCTTCATAGCTTCGTGCTATAACATTGATATATTTTTTTAAGACAATAAGGACCCTTCCTTTCTCTGCAAAGGAGCACGATGTGCCTATGAATACAATTTTCCTTCTCTCTCTTGGCCTATGTTGATCTTTTCATATTTACCCCCGTTCGTAGAATAGGGGATCATTTCCTTAACTCGGGGATCTGAGTCAAAGATGCGTTCTAGGTCTGCCATTCCCTTGGGAATGGTGTTGCTAGGGAGGTTGAGGATACCATCCTCTTCTTCCCCTTGTCCCTTCTCATTGTGTTCTTCTATTACCTAGTCTTCGAAGGCTCCGGCATTAGCAAAAAGGGAAAGGATATGTTTGTCATGTTCGAAAACTTGAAAATGGGTGACATTGTCGGGGATAGCCCGGGTTGAGACCAGCTCAACAAAGAATCGTCAGAGGCATGAACTAGCTATCGGCTCCAAGGTATTGGCATCTATAGCTAGGGCATCCAAAATGTACTTACATTTCTTGGGAATCGACTTGATACCAAAGGCATCGAAGTCTTGAATCAATCTCCAAACCCTATTGCGATACACTGCTAATCATTTGTCATGACATCTATATAGACTCCGAATTTTTTTGACTATCAGTTTCGAGTTGTTCAATGCTCGAAGGCAAGTAACTCCCTTTTTGAGGGCGAATAAGAGACCTAAGACTAAGGCCTCATACTTGGTCACATTGATGGTACATTCAAAAGGTTACGGTGTAGTCTTAGGGGGAGGAACCAAAGGTTCCACAATGGTTTGAAGTGGAGGAACCTGTATCAGCTCCTCAAGGACTAGCCCTTCAGTTTCAAGCATTAGTGGGTTGAGTTTTGATTGTTATTTCTCTTCATCATCCTCTTCTAGGGAACAGGGTAAGTTGGCAATGGTAGCCAAGAACACCTCGCAAGTAAATTTAGAATGAGCTTGATAGTGGACTCGACACTATTGCGATGAAACGTCTGGCGAAGTGTTTACATAAAGGGTTCAAATGTCATGTTTTAATCGCAAAACTAGGTCATGCATTCTCTGTGCTAGCAAAATGCCCTCCAAAGAATTAACTCCTTCAAGAAAAAACTCTAGGGTTAGCACTTCCCTAGCTCTATAGAGGCCCAACTCAACCTTAACATAGGCCACCTCATTTGTTTGTCCATAATTAGTAACAAGTTCTTTTATTTTAGGTTCATTTTCAACCCAGATTTGATTAGCTACACCTTTCCATGGAAAAATAAGTGGAAAATGTCAGTTGACATATACCCGTTTAGGGATTTATACCAATTCTGACTCATGAGCATTATGTAAGTCTCAGGGATGTCCACCACTTGGATATTGATAAGACCGGTGACACGGGGGTTTGTGGTGAGAGTTGGATCTAAACGTTCTTGAGCTCACCAATCATTTTAGCTTGACTTTTATCGAGTTAGACCACTGTGTCATTTTCTTTCATGGGGGTTAACCTGAACTTCTTGCATATAGACAAGGGCATGACATTTCCTGACACCCCAGAGTCAACTATGCATTTATGCAGGTTTTTCCCGTAGATTTTTAAGCTGAGAAGGAAGAGAGGGTCGTTAGTATTTCCCTGGTAGAGTCCTAAGTTAACTCATCAAATGTGACATTTTTAGCCTCATTGAGTCAAGGATCAAGTTGTTCTAGTTATTTAAGGAGTGCCTCCTGCTTGGGACAACTGCATTGTGATTCACTGAGAGACATGATAATAGTGGTGTCTTCAATCACCCTAGTAACATCAAACCTTCCCTTAGGGGTCTAGGAGGCCTTTCCATGGCCATGTTGGGACGAGTGAAACAATGGTCCCCATGGTGGGGTGGAGGGGGTTGTTATTGGCGTTGTGGTCTAGAGGAACTTGGGTGTCCTTCGGAAGGATTGAAGTGGTAAAAGGACACTTGTTTTGACTTTGAATGTTGTAAGGAGCTCTTGTAGCTTGGAAGGCATGAGCCTCATATTCATAGGGGGGATCATGAAATAACTATCCTAAATCCGACTCTTCTTCGTTATCCTTTTCTTTTCCAAAGAAGAGGGTCTCACAAGAAAAGACTAAGCTAATGTTCTTCAAAGGCGGAGATGATGACTGATCAGGAGGAGGGATGTTATCTTATTGGGAAATCTTGATTATTTTCTCCATCATGGCACAATTCACCTCCGAGTGTGAAGACGTGTCATGGAGTCTACACCAATTGGTCAAGGGATCGAAATCTGCAATATTTGCATTATGAGGGTGTTAACATTCCCCAAGGTCTCTAGCATGTTGGCATTCACCCCACCATTGTTGGGGGTGGTATTCCATTGCCGATTGTTGTAAGAGTGTTGATTGTTATTGTATCTCAGGTCATAATTCTAATAATTCATCTTCCCTTAGTAATTGCCATGTTGCTGGGAAGGACTGGGATTTTGGTGAACCAAGGACCCTAATTTCATTTCACCCAACTCAGAGGTGACCTAGGATAGCATCTTTTTCATGGCTTCCATCTCCACATTTATATGATTCAATTGGTGAGGGTGTGGCAAAGGTGGAGATTCTAAACAGGTTGTGACCAATCTCATTCAAATAGAAAAGGCCATGAATCCATGGTGGGATTCTAAACAGCAAATTCAAGACTGCGAGTTAGTGAATCAAATTCTGGCATGTGCAATTTGATTTAGACATACATATTGCGATCTGCTCCAACAGAGAATACAAATCTGCTCCAACAACATCTATATTGTGATTTGCTCTAAACAATGGATATGCATTTCAATCTGATCTAGACTACATAGACACAGCAAATTCATGGAGACCTGATACAGGTTTCGATTCATATTTACAGCAAATTCATGGTGAATCTATCTTGGTAGCAACATACACATCTGGGCATCCATTTACAAGGCAGAGATTCGATCGAGGAGTTAAATCTGGGCTATTATTTGAATCAGTCTACTACATTTGATTTGCTTCATGGATCGGGGATCCTCAGCAAATCCACTACGCTGTTGTTGTGAGTCAATTTGAGAAGCAAAATTAATTGGATCCGAATGTTAGGTTTTTCCTCCTAGAGGTTTCCTAGGGTAAATTGTGTTGTCTCTTATTCTGATTTGTTTAAATTCATTGTTTTGATTTAGTTTAGATCTGATTAAATTAAAATTTAACATGGTATTAGAGCCAAGTTCCTACTATAGAGCCTAAACAACTTGTACGAAGATCTTGTACTTCTTTTGTAGATTAGATCTGAAGTGAATCAGAAAGTCCAATTGTCTATAGATTGAGGGCATCAATGGTACTATGGCAAGATCATTGGATACAGGGCTTCTCACTCCTCTTTTATCTCTTGTTAAGAAGGGATCATTTAGGTTGAGCTTTATTTGCAACCCAGTTTGAGATCTTATCTAGGGCAATAGTTTTCACTCTAAGCCTACTAACCTTTCATCAAAGAATGTTTATCATATGTGGATTTTGTGCACCTAGTCTAATTGATATTCTAAGGCTTGTAATTGTTTAAGCATTGCCCTTGATCTGACCCTAAGTTATGCTCATTGATATTCTGTCCTCTATGGGGGAATAAGATGAAAATCATGATATGAATTTGTGATGATTGACTTGACCAAATTCATAATAAGTTTTGGATTCCTATTTCAGTTGCAAGCTTATGGATTTTTGGTGCGGTAGTCTGTGATCCATGACTATTATGATCTAATCCTTGATGCTTTATGGCTCTGATTAATTTTTTCAAAATATCATGGAAGCTTTAATCGAACCCTCTTACTCTGTCCTTAAATCTGTCCTTGATCAAATTTAACGATTGTGGCCTTATATCCAGTTATAAATTTTCTTGGATGGTTTTGTTGTTCTGTTTTGGATCAAATCTTTTTTAACTTCATATGGACTGTATTTGCCTTATGAATGTTTATAATTGTATAAGACTGGCATATGGGGTTGTGAACCTCCATGATCTTTCTTAATTCTGCTGCTCTTGCGTAAGAGGGATGTTTATAATTGTAGTCTTGCTCTGCTGCTCTTGCATAAGAACACTTACTTAAACTCTGATGCATTTTTGTCATGGCTCCTTACATAATATTTTCTTGATTTTGACTTACTGAATAAAACTCGTTCAGTTGTCTTGGTTCTTTTGACCATGCATTTGTGCTCAGCCATTCAAGGTGTATTCTTGAGTATTAATTCTCTCATCTGAATTTTTAGTGGAAAGACAATCTGACTTACATAACAGATCTTGTAATATGATGGTTTCTGTTCAGATTAGGCACAATCATCTCTCTGTTTTATTCAACCTTCAAAAGAAAAGAAAGTTGTTCTATATCATGTTTTAGGAAAAATGATTGCTAGGATGGCATTATACAAATCCTTATACTAACTGTTATGATCAATCTCTGTATGATGGCAGTTAACCTCATAGTTTTGAACTATTCAGCTCTTTCTTTCACTTTGATTGTGCTATGGGTCCATTTTTGCAAAAGTGTTGCAACTAAAGAGTGGAAGTTGGATGTAAATATTAACCTGAAGGACGACTCCATATACAAGGATTGATAAGTATTTTCTTATTCTAGAACCTTGTAACATTTATGTTGAATAGTTAGTGGAGTAAATGTTTAGATGTAAGAAAGTATTCTTGTAGTCTATTGCTCTAAGTAGTATTGGATTTTGTCTTGTGAAAATTACTTACAGCTTGTTAAGTATATCATTAAATGCATCAACCTCTGATTATGGTAACGATGTACTATTGATGACTTAGAACCTTCTTGGTAATAACATATCTGATGATGTGCAGTTGTATCCTTGATCTCTATTGCTTAAGTCTTCCTATTTGGATGTTATGCTTCTTTTGTGAGCTGATTGTAGACACGGTTAGGTTAAGGTGAGTAATTTGATTTGTATCAGGAATGTCAAGTTGCAGAAATAACTTGAGCTCATCTTGTTCAGTTGCCATCCTCATATATGTGAATAGATTGGCAAAATATGAGCTAATCTAATGCTTGATTTATGAAACTTAGGTATTATTATGTTGTATGTCACAAGCTAGTTCTATTATTGGCCCTGATACATCATTATCTTCTTATCTAAAGGTTCTATGTATTCATATGATGAATGCTTGCATGCATTCTAAGTTGAGTGACCATACTTGGTTGTAATATGTTATTGATCATCTCGCTGTCATTAATATTGTCTATATTGTCTTGGATGCTTCTAACTTGACCTGAATACTTATGGAGCTGTGATTATGTGCTGACCTATCATTGAAGGGTTTGAATCTCCTAGAATGCAGTATCTCTCATAAGGATATGAGGAACTAATGATTGACAGTCTCAGCACTATTGATCTTAGATGGAGATAAGCATTCTTTATGCATTACAGTTTCTCTTCTATAAGGTTTAATTCCATGATTTGTTACTAATCTCTCTGAAGTGATTCTTGATCACGATAGATTGAAAAACATAAGCATGATGAGAGATCGAATCTAGAGGGAAAAAGAACCTGATGCATTCTGAAGAAGACTTAGGCTAAGGTTGTTGCCTTAAGATCAAGTTGAGACCACTTCTGAAGTAGGTTGCAACCTAGGACTCGTCTTGACTTCTTTGGGCCACAGGAAATGTTCCTCTAACTGCACTTGTTCTTACTCTATAGAAGTCATAGCAGCATTTTTTGTTAATAGTGCCCAACTGTCTTGTTGTACTTTGACCGTGTTAAGTCTCTATGGGAAAATTGTAAGTGGAAAGACTCCTATGTCAAGGACTCGTTACATTCCAAGTGGCTCAAATTGTTGTGATTTCTATGGATACTTCTTGTACAGATTGAAAGGAATGTTGTTCCTTCAGTTATGTAAATTCAGAAAGGATTACTTCCTTGATAGAGGGAGTTGATTAGCAGATCTATCAAGATCTTGATTTGTTGGTTCAGAGGGAGCGAACCTTGGACTCGTGTCATAAAGTTTTATGTAGTAGATATCAAGTGGATATCTTGTGATAATTGAAGTCATGATGAGGTGACATCTAATTATTGCTCATGGGAGTAGCCATGATGATGAGACCATGGATGTAGTCATAGCTGAGAAGGAGTCGCAACTTCATTCATGTACTTTGATTATATTGTATTATCCACCCTCTACAAGAAATGCAAGGTGGTATGGTATGGTATGATATTACATTGTATTGTATCTTCCTTGAGAGAAAATATGTTATTGACCACCATCTACGGGCAATGCAAGGTGGAAATGTACTTATGTATTTTCTCTATTACCACCCTCTGCGGGCAATGCAAAGTGATGTTGTAATTGAAGTCCATTCTCTGCGGGCAATGTAAGGTGCAATTATTATTTTCTTGAAAGTCCACCCTCTACGGGC
This sequence comes from Chamaecyparis obtusa, assembly GCA_027943335.1. Taxonomy (NCBI): domain Eukaryota; kingdom Viridiplantae; phylum Streptophyta; class Pinopsida; order Cupressales; family Cupressaceae; genus Chamaecyparis; species Chamaecyparis obtusa. The sequence goes on along the minus strand of BSBK01003530.1, from coordinate 558,244 downwards.
AATGTAAAGTGGCAAAGTTTTTTTTGATCACTCTTTATGGGCAATGCAATGTGATCCTTTTGAGGCTTGTCCTCTTCCACCCTCTACGGGCAATGTAAGGTGGGTCCATCCTCTGTGAGAAGGCATTATGGAAAGGTATGGTAAGGTCTAGAATCCTCTCTAGCTAAGAGGGCGTGTTAATGCTTGCTAGCTAGATCGGATTCTAGCTTCACATTATTTTAATTAGAGAATTAAAATAATGAACTAAATAATTTAATATTTAATTGAAGAATTAAATAATAGAGATTAAATTATTTGAGTGGAGAATTCAATGATACAGAGATTAAATTATTTAAGTGGAGAATTAAATAATTTATCAATTTTAATTAGGATAATTAGACTAATGAATTAGTTATTTAATTGGGAAAATTAAATAATACATTAAGGAGAATTAAATAATATTATCTATGGATGGATTAATTATTTATGTAATTGGGAGAATTAAATAAATAATTTATTGTAACTTAATTGGAGATTTAAATAATTAATGGGCCCAAATTTTTGGCGCCAAGTTTCAATATTTCAAGGTCAGCCCTGGAGGCCGACCTTGCCTTGTAATTATTTCTACCTCATATATATGAGGATTTTGTGTATTGCAAAAAACACTACAGCAACACACTTGCGGATCATATTTGCTAAATAGTGAATTTCTTCTAGCTACAAACTTATCTCATTCAAACAGCAAAGGTTGTGAATCCATGGTGGGATTCTAAACAGCAAATTCAAGACTGTGAGTTAGTGAATCAAATTTTGGCATGTGCAATTTGATTTAGACATACATATTGCTATCTGCTCCAACAGCGAATACAAATCTGGTCCAACATATATATAATGCGATTTTCTCTAAACAGTGGATATGCATTGCGATCTGATCTAGACTACATAAACAGCAAATTCATGAAGACCTGATCTAGGATATGATTTGTATTTACAGCAAATTAATGGTGAATCTATCTTGGCAGAAAAATACACATCTAGGCATCCATTCAAAAGGCAGAGATTCGATTGAGGAGTTAAATCTGGGCTATTATTTGAAACTGGGAGTTAAATCTGGGCTATTATTTGAAACTGTAAGAACCCTTCACAAGCTCTAACTGCTGAACTATTGTTTCTTTGAATGTTTAATGATTTTTTTGTTTTTTTGCAAGGGTTTTAAATAAAAAAACAAATAGATACAAATCTGAAAATACTGAAAAGATAATCTAACTATTGCTGCAAATTTATTATTCTTCAATATGCAATGCCAAGTACAAGAAGATGATCTTGGAATCCAAATATAAACAACAATGAGTTTTACAAGCATAAAAACCTGAATAGTTTCCAGAAGAAATCACACTGAACCAGCCAATGGGTTTTTAGCATGAATGGTTGTTTTCCCTTATTCCCAGCCACAACTACGAGTCTCTGCAATGATGTAACAACCAAACACTTGTCAACTAATCCCGATGTAGCTTATGAGCTTGTGCTGCAACTGTTGAAACCCTATGCTGAAGCGCAAATAGAATCTCTGAATGAGACTCCCTCTGATTATCAAATTCACCAGGTATATCGGCTCAAATGATGAACACACAAAAGAAACTACGTTCTCCAATGGCTGAAACTATCAAACCCTTCTTAGAGCTCAAAAGGAAACAATTTTTAATTCTTCAAATGAATAATGGATGCCTTCTCAACTCACGCCAAGCCTTTTTATTTCTTCCAAGTCCAAAATCGCACCCAAAAAGCAAGCTTGCCATTTTTCTCCATGTAATTCACTTTTAATGTAATAAACATTAAAATGACATTTAATTAATTACTTTGGACTTAGGAAACACACCAATAAATAAATATATAAACTTAGCCCCCTTTTATGAAGCCTAAACCCATCACTTAAGTGATTTAATATAAAGTTATATTATAACTTAATATTAAATCATTATTCCTTCATTAAATAGTTAGCCACTAAAAATGCAATAACTCCCTTGATATTGTGAATCTGGCTAAACCATCTGAAACCGGAGTTGGTGAAATAATTCTCCATGTGACCAAAATGCATTTCCAAAACTAGTCGGGGTCCATCTCTATGGCTCAAAAATAAACCCAAATATAGAAACCTTTGCTAATAATTCTCCATGTGACCAAAATGTATTTCCAAAAATAGCCAGGGTCCATCTCTATGGCTCAAAAATAAACCCAAATATAGAAACCTTTGCTAAAAATAGCAAAATCCATATAACTGAGCCAAAAACAATCTCTCAAGCCAACTGAAAACACTGAGCTCTGCCAATATTGAACCATTAGAAAGCCATACCTTCACTGTGCTAACTCCCCGAAGTAGACTTCTGGATCCTTCTTATCAAACCTCTCTACCAAGCTATCTATGAAGTCCTAATATGAAGTCACCTGGTTATGTTGAAGGGTAACCATCCCATGGTACCACCCATCATGTGCAGCTCCCTCTAAATGTAGTTTGGTATCACCAATCATGTGTACCTCCCTCTAAATGTAGTGTGGCATATTTTATTGCCTCCATTCTTGTCATAGGTCTCAATGCCAGGAAAGTGTCAAGCTTGTGAATCCAATGTTGCGCTATCATCTTGCTACTACCACCAATCCCCCTATCCATGCCTACTAGCCTACGAGGGTCCACTGATAGGCTAATCACTTACTAGCATGATGTCGCTAGCTAGAAGGGGACATCACAGTCTGCCTTTCCCGAAATTGCTTCTCCTCAAGGAATCTGAACTTCGGATGCTGTAAGATCTCACTCTCCCATGTAGCTTCCTCAACCGACATATCCTTCCATTTCACCAAGTACTCCGTGATAGTACGCCTTCTCAAGTTTCTCTCCCTAAACTCCAAAATAGCCTCGGGCACTAAAACCAACTTCCCCTCATCATCCAAGGGTGGAAGTACTGTAGAAGGAATAATCTGGTGTCCTAACGCCTTTTTGAGACATGACACATGAAAAACATTATGGACTTTACTCTCTGCCGGCAAATCCAACTCATACCCCACCTCTCCAACTCTCCTAATCACCCTGAAAGGTCCATAGTATCGTGGCTTCAGTTTCTCGTCACCACTCATTTTAAGAGTGGACTGGCACTAAGGCTGTAATATCAAGTATACCATATCCCCTACCTCAAAAATACGCTCGGTCCTCTTCTGATCTACATACTGCTTTTGTTGATTCTGTGCCTTAGTAATATTCTCCTTAAAAGCCTTTACAATGTCCTGGCTCTCCTGTAACAAGTCTCCAGCACTAGGCAGTCTCTATTGTCACTCAGCAAAAGATCCATGAAATTGGGTGCCTCATACCCACATAATGCCATAAACGGTGACATCTGAATAGACATGTGATAAGTGGAATTGTAGCAATACTCGCATAGATAAATCCACTTAACCCAAGCCTTTTGTTGCTCTACTATATAGTTCCTGAGGTATCCCTACACCCATTTGTTGACTATCTCAGTCTGTCCATCTGTCTGAGGATGGTAGCTAGTACTCGGATTGAGCTCTGTCCCACACAATCTAAATAACTCCTACCAGAAGTGACTCATAAACCTATTGTCCCTGACACTGACAATTCTCCAAGGTAAACCATGAAACCTGAATACCTCTCTGAAGAATAGATCTGCTACCTGCATAGTAGTGTATGTAGTAGTGATCGGGAAGAAGAGGGAAAACTTTGTAAACCAATCAACAACATATATACAGTCCCTGCCCTAGGCTCTCGATAGTCCTATGATGAAGTCCATGGACAAACACTCTAACTTCCTGTCAGGATTCGGAAGTGGCTGAAGTAAACCAGCTGGATAAGAGTGCTCATGTTTATTCTGTTGGCAAGTAGGACACTCTCTAACATACTATAACACCTAAGCCTTGAGCCCTTTCCAACAAATATGCTCATGAATCTTCCGGTAGGTTTTATAAAAACCTGGATGTCCTTCCATAGGTGACTCATGATAAACTCTCAACACCATCCTCGTCACCTCTAACCCTGGCACCAAATAAATGTGCCCTTTGTAAATGATGAGCTCATTCACAAGGGTGTAATCCCTATCCTGAACCGATCGATCAATGAATCCTAATGCCCATGTATCCTTTGCATACCCTACAAGGATCAAATGCCTCCAGTCCTCTGATATATCTGTCATCAAGCTCAAGTGGGGTCTTCGTGACAAGGCATCTGCTACTACATTTTGTGTCCCCTTGAGATAGGTAATATCAAAGTCATATGCCTGTAATTTACTTACCCATTTTTGTTGCCTGTCATTAAGATCTCATTGCCCCAAAAAATGTTTCAAACTATTGTGGTTCCTTTTTATGCTGAATTTGCTGCCCACTAAATACTGCCTGAATTTGGCCAAAGCATGCATTATGGCCAGCATTTTCTTATCATAAATGTTGAAGCTCCTCTCAGGCCCCCTAAGCTTCCTACTCTGATACACAATCGGGTGCTTGTCCTACATAAGAACCGCTCCAACACTCTCACCAGATGCATCACAATGAAGTTCAAATGGTTTACTGAAATCTGGTAGTGCTAACACTGGACAAGAAGTCATCAATTCCTTAAATTTATCAAAACACTCTTGTGCCTTAGGAGTCCACAAGAAAGCCCCCTTCCTCATCAAATCCGTCAAGGGTGCTACATGCCTGGAATATCCACTAACAAACCTCCTGTAGAACCCACACAACCCCAAAAACCCCTCAACTATGTCAGGTTCATTGGAGAAGGCCACTCAACAATAGCACGAATATTTTCAGGATCCATGCGTACTCCCTGTGCACTAATAATGTGACCCAGATATAATGACTCTAATAACCCCAAATCACATTTGGATTCCTTTGCATACAAGGATTTCCTGCTCAGAATGCTCAACACAGTGTCTAAGTGTCACACATGCACATCCCATGTCCTACTATAAACCAGGATATCATCAAAGAAGACTAACACAAATTTTCTCAACTGAGGCTGAAAAACCTTGTTCATTGTGGACTGAAAAGTAGCTGGAGCATTAGTTAGCCCAAATGGCATAACTACAAACTCAAAATGGCCACAATGACACCGAAATGTTGTTTTCTCTATATCCTACTCTCTGACTCGGATCTGATTATAGCCTTATCTCAAATCAATTTTGGAGAAGAAGCATGCTCCGTGTAACTCATCTAAGAACTCATCAATCCATGGTACAGGGTACCTATTTTTGATAGTCTTCATGTTCAAGACCCTGTAATCTATGCACATCCTAAGAGTACCATCCTTCTTCTTCACCAAAACCATAGAAGAAGCAAAAGGAGACTTGGTCTAATGTGCCCCATAGCAAGTAGTTCCTTGATGGTTTTCTCAATCTCTTTTGATGTCTGTAGGGTGTGATCATGATGGGTTTACCACCCTCGTCTAACTCAATAATATGCTCAATACTTCTATCTAGAGGACTACCTGGTGGTATGTTACTGAAAACCTTGTAGTGCTTGATTCTCAGTTCCCCTATGTCCAGATGGTATTGAGATGCTTGCTGCCCCTATGATGGCATCAATGTGCAACGGGGTGCCCACTCAACCTGGTCATGACGCAACAAGCTCTTCATGCGCCTGCAAGACATCATCCTAAACTCACTGTCTCAGATGGCCATAAGAATGTGGGTTTTACCATTAATCTGAAATTTCATCGCCATTTCTCTCAAATTGAGAGTAAACTCTTCAATATCATGTAGCCAAGTCATGCCAAGAACTAAATCCGTGTCACCTACAATAACCACATAGAATTCAGCCTTGAATTCAAAGTTATAAATTTTCAATGGCAAACCTGTAATCTTTTTATCACATTTAAGGACATAGTCATTCGCTACCCTCACTCTCAAGCCCTCAAACTGCTCAGTTTGGATCCCGCGTCTCTCAACCAACCTGGAATCAATGAAATTGTGTGTGCAACCTGTATCTAGCAATGTGATAACTCATTGTTCAGCCAACACTCCTCTCATCCGAAACAATCCCTCTTGCTACACACTAGTGAGACGGGCTTCCTTAAGCCTACCTTCAACCTTCTCTTCATCAGTAGACATTTTCTTGAGCTTTTCATCATCTAAACTTTCATTTTCTTCACTAAATTCCTCATTTTTCAGTTTGCTAGTCTGAATTTTCAGAATCAGAATCCTCATAGTAAGCCCACATAACCCTGTTTGCTCTCCCCTTTGGTCTCAAAGGACAATTGTGGTTCATGTCATAGGGTCCTTTGCAATAAAAAAAAGATTTTTCTTCCTTAAATCATTCAATGTCTCTCTATCCAAGGGAGCGAATGATTTATCTTTATTTTCAGCCTTTGTTTCATTCCTCTCAGGTTTCTTGAAGAATAGTTTGTTGTCTTTGCTAGATGATGCACCCTTTAACTGAAATTTATTTATTGGGGCTGCTTGTTCGATGCTGATAGCCTTCTTAATTGCTTCTTGCAAATTAAATGGATCAAAGGCTTTTACCCAACCCTTCAGTGGTTTGGATAATCCCTCAGTGAACAAAACAACCAATTTCCTGTCTGAGATATCTGGAACCATAATGGATAGCCTCTGAAAGTCACTAATGAAATACACCAATCCGCCTGTCCGTCTCAACTGTGCTAACTCCCCAAAGTAGACTTCTGGATCCTTCTTATCAAACCTCTCTACCAACCTGTCCATGAAGTCTTGATACGAAGTCACCCGATTATGCGGAAGGGTAACCATTCCATGGTACCACCAATCATGTGCAGCTCCCTCTAAATGTAGTGTGGTACCACCAATCATGTGTAGCTCCCTCTAAATGTAGTGTGGCATATTTTATTGCCTCCATTCTTGTCATAGGTCTCAGTGCCACAAAAGTGTCAAGCTTGTGAATCCAATCTTGCGCTGTCATCCTACTACTACCATCAAAAGAGTCAAGCAAATCTTGCATGTAGCACACTTTAATTCATTGTTCTGGCCACGAGGTTTCCTATCCTGTCTCGCTGCACTGTAATGCTCTCTCCTCTGATTGACAAATCGCCCAAAGGTGACGCGCTCCCTAACCTGTGGAGATAACATCTCCCACTCATCATTCGCAGCCATGAGAACATCAGCGAACATCAAATCGTCTGCTTCTTCTTCAAGCTCTGGTGTCAGATCCTCTCTCACAAATGTAACATGTGTAGGCTTGTTAGCCGTCCTAGAGTGTGTCCTAGATCCTCAAGGGGAACCAACCGCACTCCTGTTATCCTCCTAATCCCTATTCCTCCTGTCAGGTGTATTCATCCGCTCCATCATAGTAGTCAGTGCTTGTAAGGCATGGACCACCTATTGCTGCCATGTTGCCATAGTTCTAAAAAAAACTCTCATTTCCTACATCAAACACATGTCACAGCATATTCATCTGATCTCTGCATCACCTACATCAGTTATGTTGACATCTGTTATTGAACCCTAACTTGACAATATGTAAGATCAAGGTGAGGCGGGTTGGACATTGAGCCGAGTTACAAATTACAAATTACAAATTACATTTGAGTTATCAAAAAAAAGAATTGAGTCACCAGTTTTCATTATTGCTTTTGCGAATAATATATTATGTCCCACCTTGATTTCATTTGAATTTCCTCCTAAAATGGAACATTCTCCATGTCCTTTAAAACGTTAAAATTAATGAAAAAAAAGGAATAAGAAAAAAGGAATAAGAAAAAAAATAAAGAAATGAGTCCTTTAAAACGTTAAGTTATGAAAGGTTGTGACATTCGCTAAGTACAAAAATAGTTTAGGTTTGTGACTCTTTCGAAATGTGACAATTGTGAAAGGTTGAGATGATTGTAAAGGGCACATGATGAACAGGTGTGTTGGAAAAACTGATGTAACTAATGAAGAGATCAAATGAGTATGTTATGACATGTGTTTGATGCAGGTATGATGATAAGTTGATCAATTGAATTTGTCATTGATGTCAATTTTGGTTGTTAGTTGACAGTGTTCCTAATATGATGAGATATGTTCCAGTGATGTCTAAAGATGAGATATCCATGACCACACTAGTTTATCTTATGTGAGTTGTGAGTTATGATTGTTTGAAGGTTGTCAGGAAAACAGGAAGAATAGGTTGAAACCCAGAAGTTTTCATTTGGTTATTCTGTCAAATCAGTGTGGAGTCAAGCATTGCGATTCAAGATGTTTGATCTTGATGATATTATTGGATTGTTGGTGCAGTCATATCAAACTTATTGATCGGTGGACAGAGTTACAGTAGGCAGAAGATTACTTAACGGAAGGCACATGAAGTTCTTGCAACTATCCATCAGATCTATAATCGGTAATGTTGCACCATGTTACGATAAGTGATTGCATGTTATATCTTGTCGAAGTTGGTGGTGAAAATAGTTAATGTTTCAGTATAAGCTATTATTCATAAAGGCAACAATGAAAAGTAGTGACTCGATTCTTTTTTTTCTTACTCAAATGTATAAGTGTGAATCAGCTTAGAGCCCAACCTACCTTACCTTGATTTTACTTATTGCTAAATTCTGGTTCATTAATGAGTAAGTTGAGGCAAGACTAGCCCTTTAAAAATTAATAGAAAAAAGAATTAAAACGTAAGCAAAACATAAATGACTATCAAAAGCCCAAAGTTATGAAAGATTGTGACAATCGCAAATGACAGAAATGGTGAAGGGTTGTAACTATTTTGAAGGGTCACAATTATGAAATATTATAACAATTCCTAAGTGCGGACATGATAAAGAGATGTGACTCTCTCTCACATTGAAAAATAAAAAAGGGAGAATGTTTCAATTTATGAGATTAAAGTGAAATGAATGTGGGGTATAATATATAATTCAAAAAGTTATTTTTTAATCAACTCAGAGGTATCTCTTTGACTCAACTCAGAGGTATCTCCTTGACTCAACCCAGTGTCCAACCTGCCTTACCTTGGTCTTACATATTGCCAAGTTGGGGTTCAAGAAGAGGTGAGCTAAGGCAAGACTAGCCATCTAAGCCAAAATCAAAGAGAAAAAGGATTAAGAAGAAAATAAGGAAGTGACTACTTCGAAAGGTAAAGTTATGAAAGGTTGTGACACTCACAAAGGACAAAAATAGTTAAAGGGTTGTGACTATGAGATATCCATGACCGCACTAGTTCATCTTATGTGTGTTGTGAGTTATGATTGTTTGAAGGTTGCCAGGAAAAAGGGAAAAATAGGTTGAAACTCATAAGTGTTCATTTGGTTATTGTGTCAAATCAATGTGGATTCGAGCATTGTGATTCAGGATGTCTGATCTTGATGATATTATTAGATTGTTGGTGCAGTCGCATCAAACTTATTGATCGGCAGACAAAGTTACAATAGGCAGAAGATTACTTAACGAAAGGCACATGAAGTTCTTGCAACTATCGCTTAGATCTGTAACTGGTGATGTTGCATCATGTTACAATAAGTGATTGCATGCTACATATTGTCGAAGTTGGTGGTGAAAACAGTTGATGTTTTGGTCTATAAAATATTATCCATAAAGGAAACAATGAAAAGTGGTGACTCAATTTTTTTTTTGCTTACTCAAATTTATCAGTGTGACTCAGCTTAGAACCCAACCTACCATACCTTGATTTTACATATTGCTAAGTTCTAGTTCATTAATGGGTGAGTTGAGGCAAGACTAGACCTTTAAAAATTAATAGAAAAAAGAAATAAGACAAGCAAAACATAAGTGACTATCAAAATCCAAAGTTATGAAAGATTGTGACACTCGCAAATGACAGAAATGGTGAAGGGTTGTGACTATTTTGAAGGGTGATAATTGTGAGATATTATGATAATTCCTAAAGGCGAACATGATAAAGAAATGTGACTCTCCCACATTGGAAAACAAAAAGGGGAGAATGTGTCAATTTATGAGATTAAAGTGAAATGAATGTGGGGTATAATATATTATTCAAAAAGTTATTATTTTATCAACTCAGAGGTATCTCCTTGACTCAACCTAATGCCCAACCTGCCTTACCTTGGTCTTACATATTGCCAAGTTGTGGTTCAGGAAGAGGTGAGCTAAGGCAAGACTAACCCTCTAAGCAATAATCGAAGAGAAAAAGGATTAAGCAGAAAATAAGGAAGTGACTACTTCGAAAGACAAAGTTATGAAAGGTTGTGACACTCACAAAGGACAAAAATAGTTAAAGGGTTGTGACTATGAGATATCCATGACCGCACTAGTTTATCTTATGTATGTTCTGAGTTATGATTATTTGAAGGTTGTCAAGAAAATAGGAAAAATAGGTTGAAACCCAAAAGTGTTCATTTGGTTATTGTGTCAAATCAGTGTGGAGTTGAGCATTGCAATTCAGGATGTCTGATCTTGATGATATTATTGGATTGTTGGTGCAGTCGCATCAAACTTATTGATTGGTGGACAGAGTTACGATAGGCAGAAGATTACTTAACGGAAGGCACGTGTAGTTCTTGAAACTATCGGTCAAATCTGTAACCGGAGATGTTGCATCATGTTACGATAAGTGATTGCATGCTATATCTTGTCGAAGTTGGTGGTACAAATAGTTAATGATTTGGTATAAAATATTATTCATAAAGGCAACAATGAAAAGTGGTGACTCGATTCTTTTTTTGCTTACTCAAATGTATCAGTGTGACTCAGCTTAGAGCCCAACCTACCTTACCTTGATTTTACATATTGCTAAGTTCTGTTTCATTAATGGGTGAGTTGAGACAAGACTAGCCCTTAAAAAATTAATAGAAATAAGAAATAAGACAAGCAAAACATAAGTGACTATCAAAATCCCGAAGTTATGAAAGATTGTGAAAATTGGAAATGACAGAAATGGTGAAGGGTTATGACTATTTTCAAGGGTTGTGACATTTCAATTTAGGATATTAAAGTGAAATGAATGTGGGGTATAATATATTATTCAAAAAGTTATTTTTTTATCAACTCAGAGGTATCTCCTTGACTCAACTCAGAGGTATCTCTTGACTCAACTCAAAGTCCAACCTGTCTTACCTTGGTCTTACATATTGCCAAGTTGGGGTTCAAGAAGAGGTGAGCTAAGTGAAGACTAGCCCTCTTAGCAATAATCGAGGAGAAAAACGATTAAGAAGAAAATAAGGAAGTGACTACTTCGAAAGGCAAAGTTATGAAAGGTTGTGACACTCACAAAGGACAAAAATAGTTAAAGGGTTGTGACTATTTGGATGGGAGGCAATTATGATAAGTTGTGACGATTGCAAAGGAAACACATGAGAAAAAGGTGTGACTTTCCCCCATATTGAAAAATATAAAGGGGAGAACGTTCTATTTTAGGACATTCAAGTGAAATTAAGGTGTGCGATATAATATATTATTCACAAAGGCAACAATGAAAAGTGGTGACTCAATTTTTATTTTTTTTGTTAACCAAAATATATCCTCATAACTCAACTGAATGCCCAACCTACCTTACCTTGGTCTTACATATTGCCAAGTTGGGGTTCAAAAAGGGTCGAAGTGAGGCAAGATGAGTCATCTAAGAATTAATTAAAAAGAAAAAAGATTGAGAAAAAAAAAGAAATTGACCCTTTCAGAAGGCAAAGTTGTGAAAACTTGTAACACTCACAAAGGATAAAAATAATGAAGGGTTTTGAATCTTTCGAAAGGGTGGCAATTGTAAAATGTTGTGATGAGTGCAAAGAGTAGACATGATGATCAGGTGCCACTCTCCCTCACATTCAAAGATATAAAGGGGAGAATGTTTAATTTTAAGAGGAAATTCAACTGATATCAATGTGTAAGATAATATATTATTCTCAAAGGCAACAATGAAAAGTGGTTACTCATTTTTTTTTGTTAATTCAAACGTATCCACGTGACTCAGCTCAATGCTCAACCTACCTTACCTTGGTCTTACATATTGCCAAATTGGGGTTCAAGAAAGGGTGAGTTGAGGAGAGGCTAACCCTCTAAGAATTAATGAAAGAGAAAAGAATAAAAAAAAATAGAGAACTGAACCTTTTAAAAGGAAAAGTTAAGTGAGGTTGTCACAATCCTAAAGCCAAAAATAATGTAGGTTTGTGACTCTTTCCAATGGTGACAATTGTGAAAGGTTGAGATGATAGCAAAGGCCAAATATGATGAGCAGGTGTGTGTTAGCATAACTGATGTAGGTGATGCAGAGATCAGATGAGTATGCTGTGACATGTGTTTGATGCAGGTATGATAATAGGATTATTGGTTATGAGTTTGTCATTAATGTCAACTTAGTGGTTGTTGGTTGACAATGTTCCTATTAGGATATGATGCAGCAGCATCTTGCGTTGGCTTGGTAACTACTTTCAAGTTCTTGGAGGAGTGCTCAGTAGTTTCTTTGGAGAGTTCTTGGAAGGGTATTACTCAGTTGCAGTGTTGGCCGAGGGGCTCGGTCGAAGCAGTGTTGCTCAGTTTTAGTATTGACCAAGGAGCTCGGTCGCTAAAGGAACTTGGTAAACTTTTGGCGCTCGGCAAAACCTGTGCTCGGCAATGCTTGTGGTTCTCAGTCGACATGTGGCTCGGCGATGCCTGGCATGCTCGGTTGTTTTACTGGAGCTCTGTAGTTTGGCTTACCGACTAGAATTCTTGGAGATTTGGTGGGTCGACTTGGTGTATTTAATGTTGGTAGCTTATGTTGTATTCTCCTATGTGGATCTAGAGGCTGACATGGAGAATTAAATGTTTGTAAGGCAATTTGGGAGCCAACTTGTATTGCATTTAATAATTGTCTTTTTAGGAGACGACTTGGCTTGGGGGTTAATTGTTTCTTCCATCTGACTTGTGGCTCAAGAATTAGTATTTAAGGAAGGTCTGGGATAGTTGTTGAGGGAAAATTAGCAGAGTTAGTAGCTTGCGAGCTTAGGAACAAGGAGATTGCTTGATGGCTTATGTGCACAAATTTAGATCTTGTTGGGCTTCCTACCAGGTTGTTGTAGCATGTTGTTGCAGATTTGGCTAGCCAGGGTTAGGCTTTGGAGTTGGATCTTGAGGGATCTTGCAAAATTGTTTCTTGCTTTGTATTTGGTTGTAATCAGGAAGGCCTTCAAATCTGGTTTCTTGTTGTGATTCCATTGTGAGGTTGTTTAGCTGGGGGCTTGGACATCTCCTTTGGGGATTCTCTTAGCCTTGTACTGCGTCAGGTGGTATCAGTGCGAGATGATCTTGTTGGGAGAAAGGTTGACTTCGTAGAAGAGTGGGTTGCTCTAGGCAAAGAGGTTGTGTGCGATCCGAGTTGCAAATCCGTGTTACTTAACTTGTGAAATCATGGCCTACTTGTTCATGCAAGGTGGAAGGTTGCGATTTGACTTGCATATAGATTGGAGGTTGTCACAAGGTGGTCGGTTTAGGGTTTGTTGCAGAGGGTTTCCGAAAATCTTTGGGAGATGTCTCCAAGAGGATTGGACCCTCGTGGGATTTCTTCTCTTCATGATGTGGTGGAGGCGAAAATTTATGAGGAGAAAGGTTGACTTCGTAGAAGAGTGGGTTGCTCTGGGCGAAGAGGTTGTGTGTGATCCGAATTGCAGATCCGTGTTACTTAACTTGTGAAATCGTGGCCTAGTTGTTCATGCAAGGTGGAAGGTTGCGATCTGACTTGCATATAGCTTGGAGGTTGTCACAAGGTGGTCGGTGTAGGGTTTGTTGCAGAGGGTTTCCGAAAATCTTTGGGAGATGTCTTCGAGAGGATTGGACCCTCATGGGATTCTTCTCTTCGTGATGTGGTGGAGGCAAAAATTTCTAAGAAGTTTGCTCGGTGGGAAACGGATTTGTTGAACCGTGTGGAGAACCGAGTTGAGAACCTTGTGAAGGAAAGTGTTGTTGAGCTTTGTAGAGATTACCGGAGTTGGAGTGCCGATCCGGAAGAAAGTTGTCAGGCCGGTTAGAAGATTGGTCCGAGAGAGAAGACAGTTTGACAAGGTTACTTGTGACAATGTGGAGGTTGAAGAGGTATGTGAGATTGGTTTTAATGTTCAGTTAGTGGAGTCTGACATGAAACCTGCAGAGCAACTTGTGGCTATTGCTGAGATACCTATATTTGTCGACGCTGTTGTTGACCTTGTTAAGGATGGTGAGAAGATTGGTTTTCAAGTTTAGACGGTTGCGTCTAACATGGAGATTATAGAGCATCTGGTTGGGCGTGATCAGGTTGTTGGTAAAGAGTTATTTGTTACTGAACACCTTTGTGATGACGGTGTTATCGAATTGCTTTTGTTCGGTGTTGTGGTGTAGATGTTGTTTGTTGGTTGTGGACTTGAGTTGCTGGTTGACAGTAATGAGTCATGTGATGAGTTGTAGAGATGGGATGCTCACTTGATACTTGATGATGAGTGGAAGGTTTAGTTTGTTCTTGATGTTGAACATACTGATTGGTTTGTTGCAGATCGGTTAAGGAGGACTTGGCTGATGGACTTGTTTATTTTCCTGGCTTTATGGAATGGAAAGCCTTCTATAAAGCTGGAGTGGAAGCCTTTAGTGAAGATGAAGTTGGATGCAAAGCTTTCTTTTGGCATCAAAGTGTGGGACACACTTTTCTATTTACCAGAGGAATCTGATGCAGGAGCATCTTGGGTTGGCTCGGTGACTACTTTGGAGTTCTTGGAGGAGTGCTCGGTAGTTGCTTTGGAGATTTCTTGGAAGGGTATTACTCAGTTGCAGTGTTGGCCGAGGGGCTCGGTCGAAGAAGTGTTGCTCGGTTTCAATATTGACCGAGGAGCTCGGTCGCTGAAGGAACTCGGTAAACTTCTGGCGCTCGGCAGAACCTGTGCTTGGCGATGCTTGTGCTACTCGGTCGACATGTGGGTCGACGATGTCTGGCGTGCTCGGTTGTTTTACTGGCACTTGATATTTTGGCTTACCGACTAGAGTTCTTGGAGATTTGGTGGGCCGACTTGGTGTATTTAATGTTGGTAGCTTATGTTGTATTCTCCTATGTGGATCTAGAGGCCGACATGGAGAATTAAATGTTTGTAAGGCTATTTGAGAGCCGACTTGTATTGCATTTAATAATTGTTTGTTTAGGAGCCGACTTGGCTTGGGGGTTAATTGTTTCTTCCATCCGACTTGTGGCTGAAGAATTAGTATTTAAGGAAGTTCTGGGGTAGTTGTTGAGGGCAAATTAGCAGACTTAGTAGCTTGCGAGCTTAGGAACAAGGAGATTGCTTGATGGCATGTGTGCACAAGTTTAGATCTTGTTGGGGTTCCTACCAGGTTGCTAAAGCATGTTGTTGTAGATCTAGCTAGCCAGGGTTAGGCTTTGGAGTTGGACCTTGAGGGATCTTGCAGAAGTAGTTCTTGCTTTGTATTTGGTCGTAGCCGGGAAGGCCTTATAGCTCGGCACATTGCATGTAATCAGTTGTTGAAGAATAAAAATATTTGTTTGCCTTCAGATCTGGTTTCCTGTTATGATTCCATTGTGAGGTTGTTTAGCTGGGGGCTTGGACATCTCCTTTGGGGATTCTCTTGGCCTTGCACTGCATCAGGATAAGATATGTTCCAGAGGTTGAATCATGCATTATGGTATGAGCTGGAGTGTGTGATCATAAAGGAAGACCAAGTGATGTCTAAAGATGAGATATCCATAACTGCACTAGTTTATCTTATGTTGAAGGTTGTCAAGGAAACAGGAGGAACAATTCAGACCCAGAAGTGTTGATTTTATTATTGTGACAAATCAGTGTGGAGTCGACCGTTGCGATTCAGGATGTGTGATCTTGATGATATTGTTGGATTGCTAGTGCAATCATATCAAGATTGTTGATCATTGGATAGAGTTATAGTAGGCAAAAGATTACTTAGTGGAAGCCATGGGAAGTTCTTGGAACTATCGGTCAGATTTGTAACCGATGATGTTGCACTATGTTGTGAGAAGTTGCATGCTATATCTTGTGGAAGTTGGTGGAGAAAACAGTTAGTACTTTTGTATAAAATATTATTCGTAAAGCTAAAATGAAAAGTGATGACTCAATTATTTTTTGTTAGCTCAAAGATATAAGTGTGACTTGACTTAGAGGCCAACCTACTGTACCTTGATTTTACATATTGTTAAGTTTGGGTTCATTAATAGGTGTGTTGAGGCAAGACTAACCCTTCAAAAATTAATATGAAAAGACCTAAGAAATAAGCAAAAAATAAGTGACTATCAAAAGCAAAAGTTATGAAGGTTGTGACAATCGCAAATTACACAAATGGTGAAAGGTTGTGACTATTTTGAAGGGTGGCAATTGTGAAACATTATGATAATTCCAAGGTGCAAACATGATAAAGAGATGTGACTCTCTCCCACATTAGAAGATACAAAAAGAAGGTTTCAATTTAGGAGACATAAAATAAATGTGGGATATAATATATTATTCAAAAAGTTATTTTTTTATTAACTCGGAGGTATCTCCTTGACTCAACCCAGTGTCCAACCTGTCTTACCTTGGCTTTACATATTGCCAAGTTGGGGTTCAGGAAGGGGTGAGCTAAGGCGAAACTAGCCCTCTAAGTGATAATCGAAGAGAAAAAAGATTAAGAAGAAAATAAGAAAGTGACTACTTCGAAAGGCAAAGTTATGAAAGGTTGTGACACTCACAAATGACAAAAATAGTTAAGGGTTGTGACTATTTCAATAGGTGGCAATTAAGATAAGTTTTGCGATTGCAAAGGAAACACATGATAAAAAGGTGACTTTGCCCCACATTGAAAGATGTAAAGGGGAGAAAGTTCAATTTTACAACATTCAAGTGAAATCAGGGTGCGATATAATATATTATTCACAAAGACAGCAACGAAAAGTGGTGACACTTATTTTATTTTTTTTGTTAACTCAAAGATATCCTCATAACTTGTAGCACTCACAAAGGACAAAAATAGTGAAAGGTTATGACTCTTTCGAAAGGGTGGCAATTGTGAAAACTTGTGATGAGTACAAAGAGTAGACATGATGATCAGGTGCCACTTTCCCTCATGTTCAAAGATATAAAAGGGAGAATGTTTCATTTTAAGAGCAAATTCAAGTGAAATCAATGTGTAAAATAATATAATATTCTCAAAGGCAACAATGAAAAGTGGTGACTCAATTTTTTTTTTTAATTTAAACGTATCCACGTGACTCGGCTCAATGCCCAACTTGCCTTACCTCGGTCTTACATATTGTCAAATTGAGGTTGAAGAAGGGGTGAACTAAAGCAAGGCTAGCCCTCTAAGAATTAATGAAACAAAAAAAGGAATAGGAAAAAAAATAAGAAAGTGAATCTTTTAAAAGGCAAAGTTAAGTAAGGTTGTCACACTCGCTAAGGACAAAAATACTTTAGGTTTGTGACTCTTTCCAATGTTGACAATTGTGAAAGGTTGAGATGATAGCAAAGGCCAAATATGATGAGCAAGTGTGTGTTGGCATCACTGATGCAGAGATCAGATGAGTATGTTATGACGTGTTTGATGTAGGTATGATAATAGGATGATTAGTTATGACTTTGTCATTGATGTCAACTTAGTGGTTGTTGGTTGACAATGTTTCTATTAGGATGAGATATGTTCCAGAGGTTGAATCTCGCATTATGGTCCGAGCTGGACGGTGCAATCATAAAGGAAGATCAAGTGATGTCTAAAGATGAGATATCCATAACCGCACTAGTTTAACTTATGTGTTTTGTGAGATATGATTGTTTGAAAGTTGTCAAGGAAACAGGAGGAACAAGTTGAAACCCAGAAGTGTTAATTTTATTAATGTGTCAAATCAGTGTGGAGTCAACCGTTGTGATTCAAGATGTGTGATCTTCATGATATTGTTGGATTGCTGGTATAATTGCATCAAGATTGTTGATCAGTGGACAAAGTTACAATAGGCAAAAGATTAATTAGTCTAAGGCACGGGAAGTTCTTGGAACTATTGGTCAAATTCGTAACCAATGATGTTGCACTGTGTTGCAATAAGTGATTGCATGCTATATCTTGTGAAAGTTGGTGGAGAAAATAGTTAATGCTTTTGTATAAATATTATTCATAAAGGTAATAATGAAAAGTGGTGACTCAATTCTTTTTTGTTAATTCAAAGATATAAGTGTGACTTGACTTAGAGCCGAACCTACCTTATCTTGGTTTTACATATTGTTAAGTTGGGGTTCATTAATGGGTGAGTTGAAACAAGACTAGCCCTTTAAAAATTAATAGAAAAGTAATTAGAAATAAGCAAAACATAAGTGACTATCAAAAGAAAAAGTTATGAAAGGTTGACACTCGTAAATGATAGAAATGGTGAAGGATTGTGACTATTTTGAAGGGTGGCAATTGTGAAACATTATGATAATTCCTAAGGGCGAACAATAATAAAGAGATGTGACTCTCTCCCACATTAGAAGATACAAAGAGGAGAAGGTTTCAATTTAGGAGATTCAAATAAAATAAATATGGGGTATAATATATTAATCAAAAAGTTATTTTTTATTAACTCAGAGGTATCTCTTTGACTCAACCCAGTGTCCAATATGCCTTACCTTGGTCTTACATATTGCCAAGTTGGGGTTCATGAAGGGGTGAGCTAAGGCAAAACTAGCCCTCTAAGCGATAATCGAAGAGAAAAAGGATTAAGAAGAAAATAAGAAAGTGACTACTTCGAAAGGCAAAGTTATGAAAGGTTGTGACACTCACAAATGACAAAAATAGTTAAGGGTTACAACTATTTCGATGGGTGGCAATTATGATAAGTTGTGACGATTGCAAAGGAAACACATGATAAAAAGGTGACTTTCCCCCACATTGAAGTATGTAAAGCGGAGAAGGTTCAATTTTATGACATTCAAGTGAAATCAGGGTGCAATATAATATATTATTCACAAAGGCAGCAATGAAAAGTGGTGACTCAATTTTTTTATCTTTTTTGTTAACTCAAAGATATCCTCGTAACTCAACTCAATGCCCCACCTACCTTACCTTGGTCTTACATATTGCCAAGTTGGGGTTCAAAAAGGGTCAAAGTGGAGCAAGACAAGTCATCTAAAAATTAATGAAAGAGAAAAAAAATAGAAATTGACCCCTTCAAAAGGCAAAGATATGAAAACTCGTAGCACTCCCAAAGGACAAAAATAGTGAAGGGTTGTGACTATTTTGAAGGGTGGCAATTGTGAAATATGATGATAATTCCAAAAGGCGGACATGATAAAGAGATGTGACTCTTTCCCACATTAGAAAATACAGAGAGGAGAAGGTTTCAATTTACGAGATTTAAATAAAATAAATGTGGGGTATAATATATTATTCAAAAAGTTATTTTTTTATTAACTCAGAGGTATCTCCTTGAGTCAACCCAGTATCCAATATGCCTTACCTTGGTCTTACATATTGCCAAGTTGGGGTTCACGAAAAGGTCAGCTAAGGCAAAACTAGCCCTCTAAAGAATAATTGAAAAGAAAATGGAATAAGAAGAAAATAAGTCACTCACAAATGACAAAAATAGTTAAGGGTTGTGACAATTTCGATGGGTGGCAATTATGATAAGTTGTGACGATTACAAAGGAAACACATGATAAAAAAGTGTGACTTTCCCCGACATTGAAAGATGTAAAGGGGAGAAGGTTCCATTTTAGGACATTCAAGTGAAATCAGAGTGCGGTATAATATATTAGTCATTAAAGTAGCAATGAAAAGTGGTGACTCAATTTTTTTATTGTTTTTTAAACTCAAAGATATCCTTAGAACTTGGCTCAATGCCCAACCCGCCTTACCTCGGTCTTAAATATTGCCAAGTTGGGGTTCGAAAAGGGGTGAAGTACGCAAGAGGAGTAATCTAAGAATTAATGGAAGAGAAAAAAGATTGAGAAAAAAAATAAGGAATTGACCCCTTCAAAAGGTAAAGTTATGAAAACTTGTAACACTCGCAAAGGATAAAAATAGTGAAGGGTTCTAACTCTTTCAAAAGGGTGGCAATTGTGAAAATTTGTGACGAGTGCAAAGAGTAGACATGATGATCAGGTGCAACTCTCCCTGACATTCAAAGATATAAAGGGGAGAATGTTTCATTTTAAATCAAAATTCAAGTGAAATCAATGTGTAAGATAATATATTATTCGCAAAGGCAATAATGAAAAATGGTGACTCAATTTTTTTTTGTTAATTCAAAGGTATCCCCGTGACTTAGATCAATGCCCAACCTGCCTTACCTTAGACTTACATATTGTCAAGTTGGGGTTTAAGAAGGGGTGAGTTGAGGCAAGGCTAGCCCTCTAAGAATTAATGAAAGAGAGAAAGGAATAAGAAAAAAAATAAGTGAATCTTTTAAAAGACAAAGTTAAGTAAGGTTGTGACACTCACTAAGCATAAAAATAGTGTAAGTTTGTGACTCTTTTGAATGGTGACAATTGTGAAAGGTTGACATGATAGAAAAGGCCAAATATGATAAACAGGTGTGTGTTGGCATAACTGATGTAACTCATGCAAAGATCAAATGAGTATGTTATGACATATGTTTGAATGTAGGTACAATGATAGGATGATCAGTTATGAGTTTGTCATTGATGCCAACTTAGTGGTTGTTCGTTGACAATGTTCCTATTAGGAATTAGATATGTTATGAGCTGGAGTGTGCGATCGTAAAAGAATATCAAGTGATGTCTAAAGATTAGATATTCATGATTGCACTAGTTTATCTTATGTGTGTTGTGAGTTATGATTGTTTGAAGGTTGTCAGGGAAACAGGAGGTACAAGTTGAAACCCACAAGTGTTGAATTTATTATTGTTTCAAATTAGTGTGGAGTCGACCGTTGAGATTCAGGATGTGTGATTTTGATGATGTTGTTAGATTACTGGTACAATCGCATCAATATTGTTGATTAGTGGATAGAGTTACAGTAGGCAGAAGATTACTTAGTGGAAGGCACGTGAAGTTCTTGGAACTATCGGTTAGATCCATAATCGATGATGTTGCAGTATGTTGCGATAAGTGATTGGCATGCTATATCTTGTGCAAGTTGGTGGAGAAAATAGTTAGTGTTTTTGTAACAATTGCAAGTACAGACGGATGTTGTAACTAGACAAGATGGGAAAAAGATGAACATGTGCATAATTGGTGTTGTGCAAATTGAAAGAGAAAGGTAATGCAAGTACAAGGAGAGGAAGGTACTTCTGAAAGATAAAGAGATGAAAATAGTAGAGCAGATTTTAATGGTATCAATGATAATGATAAAGTAGCCATTCAAGGACCTTTTGATATCTATGCTCTTAGCTTGAGTGAGATGGTATAGATTTCTACTATTTTGAAATCTAAGGCTAAGAAACAAGTGATTAAGGAAAAAATGAAAGAAGCTCAAGTCAACAAGAGATGTATTGGCAGATTTGTTGCCAGAGGTTGATTGTGATGAATATGCCACATTTAATTGGTAAATTTGATTATTGGCGATTGTTGTAGGAGAGCAAAAGAAAAGTCTAGAAGGTAAAACATTTGATTTGAATTCAAGAGACCTGCGCATTAAAGGACAAAAGAAATTTATTTAATCCATTACATTGGAAAGAGTTAGTTTATCAATGAGTATGAATAAGGTCACAAAGTCTTAGAGGGAAATGGTAAGATTCTTGTCATTACTTGTGAATGTTTAAAGTTTGATGAGATTCTTGAGAAGAAGAAAGCCGAGACATAAGAAGAAATTATGGTGATTGTTGAGGTAGACTCAATTCTACTCGATATGTGTGTGTTTGATGGGTAAGATGAGGCAAGACTAGCCCTCTAAAAACTAATAGAAAATAAATAAGCAAAAAATAAGTGACTATCAAAAGCAAAATTTATGAAAGGTTGTGACACTCGCAAATGACATTAATGATGAAGGGTTGTGACTCTTTTGAAGGGTGGCAATTGTGAAACATTATGATGATTACAAATGGCGGACACAATAAAGAGATATGACTCTCCCCCGCATTGGAAGATACAAATGGGAGAAGGTTTCAATTTAAGAGGTTCAAGTGAAATGAATGTTAGGATATATTATTTAAAAAGATATTGTTTTATTAACTCAGAAGTATCTTCTTGACTCAACCCAATGTCCAGCATACCTTACCTTGGTCTTACATATTGCCAAGTTGGGGTTCAAGAAGAGGTGAGCTAAGGCAAGACTAGCCCTCTAAGAAATAATTAAAACAAAAGGATTAAGAAGAAAATAAGAAAGTGGCTACTCCGAAAGGCAAAGTTATCAAAGGTTGTGACACTCACAAAGGTCAGAAATAGTAAAGGGTTGACTACTTGGATGGGTGGCTATTGTGAAAAGTTGTGATGATTGCAACAGAAACACATGATAAATAGGTGTGACTCTCCCCCATATTGAAAGATATAAAGTGGAGAAATGTTTGTTATAGGACATTCAAGTGAAATCAGTGTGCGGTATAATATATTATTCAAAAAGGCAGCAATGAAAAGTGGTGACTAAATTTTTATTTTTATTTTGTTAACTCAAAGATATCCTCATGGCTCAGCACAATGTCCAACCTGCCTTACCTTGGTCTTACATATTCTCAAGTTGGAGTTCAAGAATGGATAAACTGAGGCAAGATTGGTCATCTAAAAATTAATGGAAGAGAAGAAATAATAAGAAAAAGATAAGAAATTGACTATTTCAAAAGGCAAAGTTATGAAAGCTTGTAACATTCACAAAGGATAAAATTAGTGAAGGGTTTTGACTCTTTTGAAAGGGTAACAATTGTTAAAAGGTGTGATGAGTGCAAAGAGTAGACATGATGATGAGGTGTGACTCTCTTTCACATTCAAAGATATAAATGGGAGAATGTTTCATTTTAAATCAAAATTCAAGTGAAATCAATGTGTAAGATAATTTAGGAGAAAATTTAGGTGAAATCAATGTGCGATATAATATATTATTTGCAAATGCAACAATTAAAAGTGGTGACTAAATTCTTTTTTTTTGTTATCTCAAAGGTATCCCCGTGACTCAACTCAATGTCCAACTTGTCTTACCTTGGTCTTACATATTGCCAAGTTGGGGTTCAAGAAACAGTGAGCTGAAGCAAGACTAGCCCTTTAAGAATTAATGAAAGAGAAAAAGGAATAAGAAAAAAAATAAGGGAGTCTTTTAAAAGGCAAAGTTACGAAAGGTTGTGACACTCACTAAGGACAAAAATAATGTAGGTTTGTGACTCTTTCGAATGGTGACAATTGTGAAGAGTTGAGATGATTGCAAAGGGAACATATGATGAAGAGGTATGTGTTGAAAAAATTGATGTAACTGGTGCAGAGATCAGATAACTATCTTATGACATGTATCTGATGCAGGTATGATGAGAAGATGATCAGGCATGAGTTTGTCGTTGATGTCCACTTAGTGGTTGTTGGTTAACAATGTTCATATTATGATGAGATATGTTTCAGAGCTTGAATCTCACATTATGGTATGAGTTGGAGTTTGCGATCATAAAATATCAAGTGATGTCTAAAGATGAGATACGCATGACCGCACTAGTTTATATTATGTTTGTTGTGAGTTATGATTGTTTGAAGGTTGTCAGGAAAACAGGAAGAACAAGTTGAAACCCAAAAGTGTTGATTTAATTATTATGCCAAATCAGTGTGGAGTCGACTGTTGTAATTTAGGATGTCTGATCTTTCTGATGTTAATGGATTTTTGGTGCAATTGCATCAAGATTGTTGATAAGTGGACAGAGTTATAGTAGGCAGAAGATAACTTAATGGAAGCCACGAGAAGTTCTTGGAACTATCGGTCAAATCCGTAATTGTCGTTGTTACGTTGTATTGCGATAAGTTATTGCATGCTATATCTTGTGGATGGTGGTGAAAAGAGGTTAGTGTTTTGGTTACAATTATTCACCTCCCCCCCCCCTCTCTCAGTGTCTTCTAGTATTAACAATTGGTATCGGAATTGAGTTTCCTTGAAGAAGCCTAACCGCTTGGGAAAATCCTTGAGGCGATTATGGAGGTTTTGAGATATGAAGACAACTTGAAGAAGATGAAGACATGATTGAAAAGCTTAAAGAACAATTGAAGATCTCAAGGGACAACAGAAAAGAGCTTGTTGAACAACTAAATGAAAGTGAAGACTATATTGAGCAACTATCTCAGCAAAGTAGATATGAGGAATCTGAAGTAGCCCTAGAAGCCTTGTCTCAAGAGAATGAAAAACTGTACAAGGACAAGAAAGATCTCAACATGGAAATGGAAGCTTTTCCATTAACATGAGTCAAGAAATGCATGCTAGGAAAGTTGCACAAGAAGCTAAGAAGAAAGCAAAAGATGCCCTAAAAGGAGTGAGTGAACTTTCTAGATCTAAACAAGAGGTTGGTACTTTGCAGATATATCTTCATGAGGCCATAGATAAAATGCAAGATCTAAGAGGTGAGATCAACAATCTGATGATGAGTAATAATGATTTGGGAAGAGGGAATGAAGGTCTATGCAAAAAGAATGAGAGATTGTAGAAAGAACTTGATGATGTAAACAAGTTGTTGAGAAAATTTAATGAGAGTTCTAAGAAACTTGGTGAGCAGCTAAAATATCAAAGAAGCAATGACACAATCGATCTAGGCTATATTGATTAGACTACTTTTGAAACTGAAGAATCATCTGAGTCCAAGAATCCCACTCAAGATGACAAGTCTCCACCCAAGGTGATCAAGAAAAGTCCTAGTAAGAAAGAATATAAGCATGTCTGTTTTAATTGTCATAAAGTAGGACATGTTGCAAGCTAATGCAAGTTTAGACCTACTACTCCTACATGTTCAGTTTGCCATGAAGAAGGTCATACTGCTAGAGTTTGCAAGAATAAACCTAATATGTTTAATGGTCATTGTTATAACTGCAAAAAGTATGGTCATAGAGCTAATGAGTGTAGGACTAAGATGAACAATCAAGGATCATTTGTGAACTAGCAAAGTCCTTATCAAAATCAGAATTAGTGGAATGTTCAATGTTCACATTACCACAAATATGGGCATGTGGCTATTAAGTGTAGATTGAAGACAAACCGAAGTAATTCTGGACCTTACAGATCTACTATGATGACATGTTCCCATTGCCATAAGGTTCGACACATTACAAGATTTTGCAGGTCAAGAAGTCAAGGAAACCAATCAGTGAACAAGGTAGATGATCAGAAAGCAAAACAGACTATGAATGTAGACAAAACCAAAAAGAAGATAAGTAAAATATGGACAAAGAAGGAAGAGGGTAAAACATTAGAAGGATTCACATCTCCATCAGGTGTGGAGAATTCATCACTTAACTAAGCCTATTTTTGGCTTAGGGGGGAGAAATTGAGGTTAGATTAATTTTAAATCCCCGGGAAGAAAGTGTAATTAAGTTTTATCTGTACACTTAGATGCATTATGATGTGTCGAGTTATGATGAATTTTGATGTGATGCAAAGTTTGGTTGTATATGAAGTATTACCTATCGTAAACAAATTTGAAATGTTATGAGGTGCTTAGTTAAGCTCAACCGATAACCATAGAAATAGGAAATGAGAACTGAAGCAATTTGCCTTGCTGGAGGATTTACAAGAGAAGTAAAATAGATAAAGAAAATGAGAATTTATGCAACAGAGCATGCAGACACATCTGTTGTTGCGGGTGTTAATGATGAAGAGTTTGAAGTGATATCTTCAACAACTAGTAAAGTCCCTATTGGTAGACAAATGAGGAGTGCAACAGTTAAACGGGAAAAGATCATTTCATCAATAATGTTGATAGTGGAGTGCAAAAGCAAGGCTGATACACTCGAGTCCTCCAAAAGTATGAATGCATCTCTGAACCAGTGAAGGCTACTAGAAAGAAGGAAAAAGGAGATAGCACAAAGTGAAAAGGGTGAGGATAAAAGTGAACTAAATCATATGAAGGTCAGTAAGAGCTGAAAACCACAAGAAGTCCATAGTTGTTAGTTCCCCTGTGGAGAAGATTGTGACATCTGATATGATTCAGTATTCAAGATCAAAAAGAGGTTGATAAGTTTGTCAACCAGTGAGACTCAATTAGTACATGATGTGACAGAAGCTTTGTTGAAGAGGTTTGTTGAATTGAAGGAACCAGAGAAAGAAGTGCATGATATTGAAGAAGAACAAGTACAAGTGGAACCGGAAATTTCACATACTGAGGAAGAACAAAAACTCGAAGATGTTAAGATCACAATTGGTGATTGATGATGCAACTATGTATACACCTTATCAGTGAGGAACAATTGCAGGTACAGATGGATGTTGTAACTAGAGGAGATGGGAAAAAGATGAACATGTGCATAATTGGTGTTGTGCAAATTGAAAGAGAAAGGTAATGCAAGTACAAGGAGAGGAAGGTACTTCTGACAAAGATAAAGAGAAGAAAATAGTAGAGCAGATTTTGATGGTATCAATGATAATGATAAACTGGTCACTCAAGGACCTATTGATATATATGCTCTTAGCTTGAGTGAGATGGTATAGATTTCTACTATTTAGAACTCTAAGGCTAAGAAACAAGGGATTAAGGAAAAAATGAAAGAAGAGATGTATTGGCAGATTTGTTGCCAGAGGTTGATTGTGATGAATATGCTACATTTAATTGGTAAATCTGATTATTGGCGATTGTTGTAGGAGAGCAAATGAAAAGTCTAGAAGGTACAACAATTGATTTGAAATCAAGAGACATGAGCATTAAAGGACAAAATAAATTTATTTAATCCATTACATTGGAAAGAGTCAGTTTATCAATGAGTGTGAATCAAGTCACAAAGTCTTGCAGAGAAATGGTAAGATTCTTGTCATTACTTGTGAATGTTTAAAGTTTGTTGAGATTCTTGAGAAGAAGAAAGTCGAGACATAAGAAGAAATTATGGTGACTGTTGAGGTAGACTCAGTTCTACTCGATATGTGGTGCATTTGATACATTAGAAGAGTAAGCATTATGTAAGGACACATTATTTTTACTATAAAACCTATTGAAGAATTGGAAGGATGATATTCAAGCATTGAAGACAAGTTTTATTGAGTGAAAGTTTTAGTAGCTTTTGTACACTTGAATCAACAGTAAGTGATGAGTTAAGGAGGAGCAGTCAAAATGTGATGAAGCCAGCAGATGAGGACTAAGGCATGTTGCACCTTTGACATTGTTGTCAAAGTGGGAGGGATGTACTAAGAAGGGAGAGATGTACTGAGAAGTGGCAAGCAAACAAATGAGACAACAAAGGAGGAGAAGAATTAGTAAAGAATCAAAGTCAGAGAAGTAACAAGTAAAGAGGATACAGTGATCAGGAATAGGCAAGAGTTATTTGCTTGGTATTGTTGGTGTTGATATTATTTGGTGTTGCCATTAATGCCAAAGAGGGAGATTGTTGGCATAATTGACATAACTGATGCAGAGATCAAATGAGTATGTTATGACATGTGTTTGATGTAGGTATGATGATAGGATGATCAGTTATGAGTTCGTCATTGATGTCAATTTAGTGGCTGTTGGTTCAACGTGTTCTTGTTATGAGGTATGATGATAGGATGATCAATTATGAGTTCGTCATTGATGTCAACTTAGTGGTTGTTGGTTCAACGTGTTCCTGTTATGATGAAATATGTTCAAGAGGTTGAATCTCGCGTTATGGTATGAGTTGGAGTGTGCGATCGCAAAGGAAGATCAAGTGATGTCTAAAGATGAGATATCCATGACCGGACTAGTTTATCTTATGTGTGTTGTGAGTTATGATTGTTTGAAGGTTGTCAGGAAAATAGGAAGAACACTTGAAACCCAGGAGTGTTGATTTAATTATTGTGTCAAATCAATGTGGAGTCAAGCGTTATGGTTTAGGATGTGTGATATTGATGATGTTATTGAATTCTTGGTGCAATCACATCAAGATTGTTGATCGGTGGACAAAGTTACAGTAGGCAAAAGATTACTTAGTGGAAGACAGAGGAAGTTCTTGGAACTATCGGTCAAATCTATAACCAATAGTCTTGCATTGTGTTGCGATAAGTGATTGCATGCTATACCTTGTGGAAGTTGGTGGTGAAAATAGTTAATGTTTTGGTTACACTAATAACCCCTCACCCCCCTCCCCCTCTCTCAATGCCTTCTAGTATTAACAGTGTGACACTCCCCCACATTTGAAGATACAAAGTGGAGTAGGTTTCATTTTAGGACATTCAAGCGAAATCAATATGGGGTATAAAATATTATTCACAAAGGCAACAATGAAAAGTGGTGACTCAGTTATGATTTTTAGTTAACTCAAAGGTATCCCTATAACTCATAAGGCTAATCTTGTTTTCCATCAAGTTTGTATTGTAGATTTTGTATTAAAACTATAGCATATTTATAGTTTTAAGATTTAGATTATGGTAGTTGGATGTAAACACATCCCCATAAGATTGCTTGGTTATTTTAAGGGAAATCAATGACATTATAAGCCTAAGTAAGAAAATGCAACATTTACCCAGAAAAGGTAAAGATACCCCAAAGAAATCAATATAGCAATTGTTATTATTGGTCACAATCATGGAGTAATCTTTGTATTTTCTCTACCAAATTCACTTCAATATTAGAGTAGTATAAGATTCAATCCAACACAAAAAGATGCAACAATAATAAAAAATCAAAGTCCATAATTAAAGATTTCATAGTTGTCTATGCCACATGCCTAGCAACTACAGAGATTGTGGATGATACCAAAAGTATTTTCATATTCAATGCTCCTTTATGAAGAAGACAATTGCTTCTATTGTGGCATTTGGAAGTGAACACAAATATATTTGAATTGATAAAGCCTGGCAAGAAAAGCACAAGCTTTGTAACGAATCTTACTTCAATTCAATGTAACATAGCAACAATTTATAGAAGTATTTTTAGATTAAACTTTGCGATTAAATAACAATGTTTGTGTATTATAGTGTAATAATTAAAGTATTGAGTCGTACTTGGCAAAGTTGAATAAAGTGTTGGAATTGTAATTGAAAGGTCATGAGATCCAGTTTTGGTGTTGATATGTTGTGTCCATTCATTAACGAGTTGTAAATAAGACGAAGTGGAATGTAAATATTTGTAGCATAGGTGGTTTATGACTTAAGAGTCAATCATCACATTAAGGGTACTCATGGGTTCAAAATTCACAAAAGTTTGCAACAAATTTCGAGAAGTTTTTGACAGGTTGCAAGCATTGTGTTGAAAAATTGGACGAAAGATTGAACTTGAGATTTGTTGATTAGCTCTAAAGAATTGGTGACTTTTGTCTGATTGAAAATAATCATGACACAAGTGGTTTGGCGTAATATCCCCTTTTTAAAATAGTATTTAATAATAAACAATAATAATCGATTTAAAATATAAGAAAATAAGAAGATAAAAAAAATTAAAATATAACATAAATAAAATTAAGTTATTGAAGGGTCAAAAAGCAATGAGTAGAAAGTTGTGACTCCCTCAAACATGAGATACAAAAAGGGAGAAGGTAATTTCATTTGAATGGGGAGAGAGGAAGGAAGAAAAAGGGGAAGGTGTGCTTCAAGAAAGAATTAATGGAAAAGAAAAAAACATAAAAAGAAAATAAGCAAAGCAAATCTTTCAAAAAGCAAAGTTATGAAAGATTGTAACACTCACAAAGGACATAAATAGTGTAGGCTTGTGACTCTTTCGAAGGGTAGCAATTGTGAAAGGTTGTGATGATTGCAAAGGGAAAACATGATTAAGAGGTGTAACTCATACCCACATTGAAAGATATAAAGGGGAGAAAGTTTAATTTTAAGAGGACATTAAAGTGAAATCAATGTGGAGTATAATATATTGTTCATGAAGGCAACAATGAAAATTGGTGACTCAATTCCGTTTTTTGTTAACTCAAAGTTATCTCTATAACTCAACTTAATGCCCAACCTATCTTACCTTGGAATTGCATATTGTCAAGTTGGGGTTCAGCAAAGGGTGAGTTGAAGAAACTCTAGCCCTCTAAGAATTAATGGAAAAGAAAAAAAATAAAGCGATTGCTTCAAAAGGAAAAGTTATAAAAAGTTAAAAAGACTCACAAATGACAAAAATAGTAAAGGGTTGTGACTCTTTCAAATGGTGGCAATTGTGAAAGATTGTAATGATTGCAAAGGGTGGACCTGATGAAGAGGTGTCTCTCCCCACATTCGAAGATATAAAGGGGAGACTATTTCATTTTAAGACATTCAAGTGAAATCAATGTGGGTATAATATACTATTCACAAAGGCAACAAAGAAAAGTGGTGACTCAATTCTTTATTTTTTGATAACTCAAAGGTATCCCTGCAACTTGACCCAATTCCCAACCTGTCTTACCTTAGTCTTACATCTGGACAAGTTGGGGTTCATGAAGGGGTGAGTTGAGGCAAAACTAGTCTTTGAAGAATAAATGTAAGACAAAAAAAATATGACTCCTTCAAAAGGCAAAGTTATGAAAGGTCGATACACTCGCAAAGGACAAAAATTGGGAAGGGTTGTGGTGCAGAGATGGAAGAGGATATTGGTGGATTCAAGGCCCAAATAACAAAATGAGATCAAGTCAACAAGCTTCTTCAATGCCCAATTTTAATGATCATACGATAGCTTCAATAGGTGAAATATCAAAGAACACTCAAACAAGACTCAAAGTATGGTCCAATGGCTTCAACACATGTAATTCAAAATGTTATAAAGGTTTACAAACTTATGTCCAAGGTTTCATACTCAAATCTCCAAAATTCACCAAACTAGGCCTAATAGCCTGCCTTGTAGCCCTGCAGCAGCACTCACAAGGCTTTTTCTTCAACTTTTCCCAAAACACCAGACAAATAAATCATATATTTGAGTACCCTTTATGAAGTACCTTAACATACCAAAAGGACAAGGTAGGTTGTTTTGGAAAGTATATGACTGTCCTCACTATGTGACCCCAAAATGCCTCAAAAATGGGTGATTTAACAAAGCAACACCTAGTTATATGTACCCCCAAGACTCCAAACTTACAGAAGTGTTTCAATATGTTACAAAACCTCTAAATCTAAGAGGAATTTAA
Source organism: Chamaecyparis obtusa (assembly GCA_027943335.1). Lineage (NCBI taxonomy): Eukaryota > Viridiplantae > Streptophyta > Pinopsida > Cupressales > Cupressaceae > Chamaecyparis > Chamaecyparis obtusa. The sequence continues at coordinate 527,262 of BSBK01003530.1, read as the reverse complement.
CCCAGCACCTCGGAAACATCAAAAGCCCCAAATTTATCACTTCTAAACCCTCAATCCAAGGGTTTCCTCAATGTCTCGCTTCCCGAGGTTTCTAGAGCCAAACAATGGATGTATCACCTTGTCCTTGACTCCCTCAAACACCTCCAATCATAAAAATACCTTCTCATTAAGGTAGATTTGCTACTGCTGTAGCATACCAAGCAACTTTCCTTAGTTTCCCTTCACAAAATTTGGTGATCACCAAGAGATTAGCATATCACTGCATCAAATCATGTTAGTGGTCTATAATACATGTTATTTCAATGTCATTCCATGAGTTACAATGCCCAGGGGTCATGGAATGACCATATCCAATTAGAAACTATCAAAACTATTAAAGGAATTACTGTAACAACACTGCCAGTCAGAATTGAATGAACAAAATTGCAAGTACAGAATTCATGTTCACCACCTTGAAAAAGATTCTTGTCCCAAGAACCAGTCCTTGCATGGAATGCTTTAGTCTGAACTTGTACTTCATTGATATGGTGCCTTGGGGAGGGAATAAAATATCCTAAGGTCACTGCCCTCTTCTTGCCATACCCTATATTTACATAAACACATTTGTTAGAACAAAAAGTTTTAGAGAACAGTCGTCTCTCACGATCTTGTTGTTTTGCTGTTGGAGGTTTCTGCCCACTGTCCTCTCACATCTGAATATGCTTGTTTACTGTCTTCCCCTCAGTAGGACATTTGACTGAGCCTATTTGAACATACTTTAAATCCAAAATGTCTACCTTTCTAGTACTATTCAGCACTGTCTTATTCAGTCCCTGTTTGGGTGCTTGTCAATCGGTATCATCTTCAATGTTTCCTTTCTGATGAAGAGGAATATTATCACCAAAACACATCAGTACCTTGTCTTTATCCCTTCAAATCAGTGGATTCAATATAAACTTCTCTTTTCCTTTTTGAACAATATAAGTATTAGTGTAACCATTATGGATTGTCTTCCTCATACATTGCCATGGTCTACCTAATATCATGTGCCCACAATTCATAGAGATTACATCACACCAAACCTCATCATGATATGGCCCAATTGAAAAATTGACAAGAGCCTTCTGACTAACCTTCACATTCAACTCTTTGGTTACCCAAGTGGCACTGTAAGGGTTAGGATGTTCTACCAATGCCAATCCCAACTTATAAACCATATCAACTGAAACCAAATTGCTATGTGCCCCTAAATCAATGATTAGAGTACATACCTTGCCTTGGACTAAACATCTTGATTTAAATATACCTTCTTGTGCTGATGTTGGTAATGGTCCTCCTTTCCTCATGAGAATAAATTCTCCTACCTCAAGGTTTGCTGCTTTAGGTTCATGAGTTTCCTCCTCTTCAATCAGGTGTACCCTCCTTTCCTTGCCTTGATCAGAGTCTATCCATTTAGGGCATCTAAAAGATTGATGTCCAACTTCACTGCAATGAAAGCATCTACCTGTGAAGATGCCACTTCCTCTTCCTCCTCCAAATCTTCCACCTCTTTGGGTGTGTCCTCCACTTGCCTCAAAAGTAGTTCCTCTGTCCTTCTCTTCCCAAACCTGATTTGTCCTTCCTCCTCTTCCCCTCACTGAAGAACCTCCTCTATTACTGCTATTCTATCTTTCACTCTTCCTTTTCAATTTCTCCTCTATTCTAAGAGCTAACTGGTAACATTCCTTCACACTTATGGGGTTAGAAGCCACAAATTCATCTTGAATGCTAAATCTTAAACCACTTAGATATCTAGCAACCTTAACAACTTCATCTTCTTCCAATCCAGATCTTATACTTAGTTTATAAAATTCATCAATATATGCTTTAACATCTAAGTCTTTTTGTCTTAAACCTTGCATTTTCTTATGCATTTGTACATCAAAATCTTTTGGAAGGAAGGTACCTTTTAGTTTTTCTATCATCCTGTCCCAAGAGACAATCTTTGGCTGACCTCTTCTCCTTCTATCTACCTCCTCATGATCCCACCATAGGAGTGCATGCCCTTTGAGCTTTGTCTTTGCCAATCTGACCCTTTGTTCATCCGGTACCTCTTCACTTTCAAAGTAGGCATCCATTGATGCTATCCAGTCCAAAAGCTCTTCTTCTTTTAGACTTCCATCATACATAGGGATATCTCCCCTCACCTTATGCTGCTCATTCTTCACAGCCTTCAATATCCTAATTGTCCTTTGCTCTTCAAGATCTATATGTTCCTCTTCTTCTTCTTCTTCCCCTTCCTTATGGGTTTCTTCCTCTTCTTCACTATCAACACCTTCATCTGCTACTCTTCTTTGATTGGATTCCAATGCTTCAAGTCTGGCCAAAAGTGTATTGTAAGACTCCTGCAACCTTGTGTTCTTCTCCTTCAACTCTTGGATCTCCCTGGCAGTACCTGCGTTCCTTGGGGCCATTTTCACAAACAATAGTCAAACTTCTTTAGCAAAGTATTCCTCTATCCCTTTAAGGATCTACTAGTGTGCTTTGATACCACTTGGTGAAGAGAAGGCAGAGGATATGGTGGATCCAAGGCCCAAATAACAAAATGAGATCACGTCAACAAGCTTCTTCAATGCCCAATCTTAATGATCCTATGATAGCTTCAATAGGTGAAATATCAAAGAACACTCAAACAAGACTCAAAGTATGGTCCAATGGCTTCAACACATGTAATTCAAAATGTTATAAAGGTTTACAAACTTCTGTCCAAGGTTTCATACTCAAATCTCCAAAACTCACCAAACTAGGCCTAATAGCCTGCCTTGTAGCCCTGCAGCAGCACTCACAAGGCTTTTTCTTCAACTTTTCCCAAAACACCAAACAAATAAATCATATATTTGAGTACCCTTTATGGAGTACCTTAACATATCAAAAGGACAGGGTAGGTTGTTTTGGAAAGTATATGACTGTCCTCCCTATGTGACCCCAAAATGCCTCAAAAATGGGTGATTTAACAAAGCAACACCTAGTTATATGTACCCCCAAGACTCCAAACTTACAGCAGTGTTTCAATATGTTACAAAACCTCTAAATCTAAGAGGAATTTAACCCAGCACCTCGGAAACATCAAAAGCCCCAAATTTATCACTTCTAAACCCTCAATCCAAGGGTTTCCTCAATGTCTCGCTTCCCGAGGTTTCTAGAGCCAAACAATGGATGTATCACCTTGTCCTTGACTCCCTCAAACACCTCCAATCATAAAAATACCTTCTCATTAAGGTAGATTTGCTACTGCTGTAGCATACCAAGCAACTTTCCTTAGTTTCCCTTCACAAAATTTGGTGATCACCAAGAGATTAGCATATCACTGCATCAAATCATGTTAGTGGTCTATAATACATGTTATTTCAATGTCATTCCATGAGTTACAATGCCCAGGGGTCATGGAATGACCATATCCAATTAGAAACTATCAAAACTGTTAAAGGAATTACTGTAACAACACTGCCAGTCAGAATTGAATGAACAAAATTGCAAGTACAGAATTCACAAAAGCATGGGTAAGAGATATGATCAGTGCCTAATCACTCCAATGCATCAAAATAAAAAACCAGTTGCAAATATGTTCAAAACAGTTTCAAGAAGTCAAGAAAATAGCATTTGAAAGAGGGTTTTCCTTCTCAAAACTTGGCACAGTCCGTACAATAGCCTGCTCTGCCCGTACAATGTGACTTTGGAATATTTAATAAACTCCTATCAACTACCCCAACCGATCCAAATTGGTTGAATGGATTAATTTGGCCTAAAACAATAATAAAATCTAATTCCCTCCTAAATGTCCATAACCGTTACAATTTCAAAATTCAAATCACTTAGATGGACTTATTGACCATTATTTAAAACTAATTTAACCTATTTGAAACTTGTAACACCTAATTCCATTCTAGACTCCCAAATTTGGTCCTAAGGCTTATTAGACCTTTTAGGACTTAATGTAAATTTATTACATATATTAACCTTATAGGTTATTATAGGCTCCAAAATACTCCAATTAATGTCATTGGATATCTTCATGTTCACTGATGCCTTTTTGATCTCCAAAGGTTTATTGAACTCCTTATGTGTTCTAGGTGCCCTTGCACCAGGTTGTGACTCTTTTGAATGATGGAAATTGTGAAATCAAACGCATTATAAGGGAAATCAAACACATTATAAGCCCAAGTTAGCAAATGTAAAATTTAGCCTAAATAGGTAAAGAAATCCCAATGAAATCAACATAGCGATTGTTATTATTGGCTGCACTCATGGAATAATCTGTGTATTTTATCTACCAAATTCACTTTGGTATTAGAGAAGTATAAAATTCAATTCAACATCAAAAGATGCAACAACAATTAAGAATCAAAGTCCATTAATAGAGAAATCATAGTTGTCTATACCACATGCCTAGCAAACACGAAGATTGTGGATGATACCAAAAGTATTTTCATATTCAATGCTTCTTTAAAGCTCATGGATAAGAGAATAGTTTGTATTGTGGCATTTGAAAGCCAATATAAATATATTTGAATTCATAAAGTGGAGGAAGCAAAGCACAAGCTCTACAACAAATCTTACTTTGATTCAAAGTAACATAGCAGCAATTTATAAACATATTTTTAGATTGAGCTTTGCAATTAAATAACAATGTTTATGTATTCTGGTGTAATAATAAAAGTGCAGATTCGTACTTAGCAGAGTTGAATAAAATGTTGAAATTGTAATTGAAAGGTCGTGAGATCCAATTTTGGTGTTGATATGTTTTGTCCATTGATTAACCAGGTGTAAATAAGACTAAGTGGCATGTAAACATTTGTAGCATAGGTGATTTATGACTTAAGAGTCATTGCTCATATTGAGGGTGGTAATGGGTTCAAAATTCACAAAGGTTTGCAACGAATTTCAAGAAATTTTTGACAGGGTGCAAATATTGTGTCAAAAAATTGAATGAAAGATTGAACTCGAGATTTGTTGATCATCTTTAAAGAATTGGTGACTTTTGTTTGATTAGCAGTGATGTCATAAGTGGTTCGGTATAATATACCCTTTCTAGAATATGATTAAATAATAAACTATAATAATAGATTTAAAATATAACAAAATTAAAATATAAAAGAACAAAATTAAAATATAACATAATTAAAATTAACTTAACGAAGGCTAAAAAGGCATGAATTTGAAAGTTGTGAGTCCCTAAAACATTAGTTACAAAAAGGGAGCAGATAACTTCATTTGAATGGAGAAAGAGGAAGGAAGAAAAAAGGGAAGGTATGATTCAAGAAAGAATTAATGGAAAAGAAAAATAAATAAAAAGAAAATTAGTAACTCTTTCAAAAGGTAAAGTTATGAAAGGTTGTGACTCTTTTGATGGTTGGCAATTGTGAAAGATTATCACGATTGCAAAGGGCAGACATGATGAACTGGTGTCTCTCGCCCACATTGGAAGATATAAATGGGAGAAGGTGTCTCTCCCCCACCACCCACTGACATCGGAAACCATTCGGCCTCCTTAAAACTTCAAGAATTAGCTTCATTAGTCACTTCTTGCATTTTGGGCTCTCTTCTTCGTGATTCAAACTTCTTCTTGGCTCTTCACAATCTTCTCCATCACTTTTCGACACCTTTCACAGCTCTTGGGCTCTCTAACATTGCAATTCCACCACCTTCATCACTCACCATCTCAACCTCACCTTCGTCCCATCAAGATTTGGCTTTGTGGCTCCAAAGGAGAGTTCTCTCACACTCACTTCATCTCATTTTGTTTAGCATATCATAGTGTCTTCATCATTTCCTAGTTATCTATTGTCATTTATCATTTTTTGATTATCCATAATCTATTTGTCTATCTTAGCTATTTGTGGATGTAGAAACACCAAAGAGGGGTCTGATTGTGGCAAACCTCTTAATCAAGCACCCCCAACATTTTTCTTTTTGTTCATATGTTGGTTTCAAAGGAGGAAGGAGCAAGAGATATGTGGATTCTTATACCTTCGGATTGTAAGCTTACTCTCTACCTCGTGTTCTTTTGAGTCTAGAATAGTTGCTCACACTTTCTCTTTCTCGCAATTAATCTAGATTTAATATATGTCTATTATTTATTAGTCTTGCACCTTTTTGTCTCAATCTTTGTGCCTTGTCCATACAAGATGCATGCAGTTGAGGAAGTGTTTGACATCTACAGTGTAGTCCTAGACTCGCACAAGCATCTAGGACAGTGAGCTCACAAAGCCACCCAGTCGGCCTTAACAACATGCCTTGTTAATTTCAATAGTCAGAAGATTTATATCTATTAGTATCATAGTGTTATTTCAGTTTCTTTAATCTACCTTGCGTTCATTTATGTTTCAAGTTCTAGTTAACCAATTGATCCTCTTCATCACCCTAGCTCACTAGAGCTCTAGCTTAGTGAGGTGGTACAGGGGCCGATTTGTCCCTTGAGATTTTATCAATCTCAAGGGTGGCGAATTCCCTTGTCCACACTATTGTATGAGCAAGTAGGTCGGTTCTATTAATCTCTAACCTACTAGTTGATTACATTAATTTGAGGGACAAATTTGTTAGTTAATTATTTACTACCAACATTTCAGGGATAGATTGCCTCTAATTGAGGTGTGTTGGGAAAGGAGCGCTAGAATTATGTTGTGAGCTAGGAAGAGAAGGGATACACTTGAAATATGAGAAAAGAAACCTTTCCTATTCGTGGACTAGACACCATGTTTTAAATATTAAAAAAAATAGTTGAATAGAATACTTTTAGGCTAGTTTATTGGTTGTAACTTGTAATTGTTTGTCTTAGGGTTATTTTTTATATGTTATTGCTAGAGGTTTTTACATGCATCATCTCCATTATATCTGTCATTTTCACAATGATCAAACATGGAGACTAATTCTCTAAGCTTTAGCAAGGTGTAATAAATGATTGATACCATGCTTGACCAAATGAAGATCATTATCAAAAAAATGAGCCCACCTTGCAAAATCTAGTGAACATATTTGGCCTATCATTAAATGGAAGTAGGAGAAGTTCAATACTCTCTTGCAAATTGTATCATATGTATTGAACCAAAGATAGTATGTGCAAACATAGTTCCAGACTTGGACACAGAGAGTACTAAGAAAGTCCAAAAAATTTCACTTGGCAAAAACTCGAACTTAAAAAGTACTGAGCTTTCTTTAAAAAATATTTCTTTTTACAAAGTTCTACAAAATGGAACAAATGAGTCTAAAAAACCATTAGGAAGTGTTTTCTATAGAATTGACTATTGAATACTTATGGATAACAAACTGGCCTCATCATGCAAAGAAGGATAGTGGATACAATAGCTAGCTGCTACCTAATAACTATTATGAATTTATAATGATTGTCTTTGAAAATCATCATCATAAATTTCATATCTAGGCAACTAAAACATTACATTTTATTACAATTTCCTTTTCCCTAACGTATTGAACAATTGACATGAACTAGATGTTCTTATATTGTTAAGTTAACTCATTTTAATGGATTTCTAAAAAAATCAACCATACAATGATTTCTATTTTATATTATGATTCTTAACACACTATTTATAATGTAAAAATATTAAATACTTCATAAAAAGTTAAAAAAAAATTGAAGGGAACACCCCATAGTGCAACGGTAAGTTGTGAGCCTCTCATCTAGGAGGTCTTGGGTTCGAGCCTTCTTGAGCCCTATGTTGATCTCGACTTCAGCACATTACCCATCAAAAATAAAAATAAAAAATGAAACTTAACTAGACAAATCACTGAAAATTTTGTTGTGTTTAACAAGGGTGAAATGTAGGGTTTTATAGAGAAATATCCGCCTAAAATTCACATTTCACCAGCATTTTAAGCATGTCGCAACACATCATGGATTTCCATGCATGTCTCACACTTTTTGACCCAATATTTTTCTTTTTTGGGTCTTTGTCACATTTTCCTACAAGTTTAGCAAGTCGCACAACAAATTTCTATGGGTAGAAAGGTATTTTTTTGTCTACAGGCTTTGGCGAGTTAACTCAATAGTTGCTCACATGGTTTTGAAGCCCACAAGTATTTAGCAACTCGGCGAGTACTCTCCATGTTTTCCTACAGTGTGTGCAAAGACCTACTAGAGTTGTCTCTATAGTAGATACTAAGGTTCAAATAGACTTCACAAATGCAATTCTAAAGATGTACAATATAGAGGTCACAATTGTCCATCTTAAGTGGAACAATTTTTTCCACACTTGCCAACTATGTAGAATAGACAAAGTTCATAGGGAAACTATGATATAGAATGATGCACGACTATGGTTGTCTATGTATGGACTTCATTCATCGTCAACACAGTTAGCCATTCACCTCATCAGTCATGTCTCCGTATTAAAATAGAATTTAATAATAAATAATAAAATGAATTAATGAAAAATATATTATAATGTCATTTATTATTAAATGTATTATAGAATAATAAGAAAGAAAATTAATAATGTATAAAATAATATTACATTTATGAATCAATATAATAATATCACCAATTATTAATATAACAATATGATGTATATAACAATAATATAAATAAATAATAATTAAATATGATATATTATTAATAAAAATAAATAATATTATTATAATATAAAATAAATAAATGATACTAATAAATAAATATATAGAAAGTTTAATTTATAAAGTAATACCAAATATAAAAGTATAAAATATATATGTATATGATTTAATATATAAACGATAATATAGCATTTTATTAGTAATTAAACGTTAACCAAATAGAGACGCGACTATAGACATATGAAACCTTATATATGAAAAGAGTGTTTTAGTAGCCCTGCAGGGGGATTAGAAGAGGGGATATCTGCCGACAATATTGATGCGTTGATTTACAAGCAAAGGCATGGAGCCACTACTGGCTGAGGAACATACTGAAACCATCATATTTAATGTTTCCACAAGACTATTAACATTGGGAAATAAATAAATAAGACCATTCACTCCTTACTCTAGGATGAATATATTATGTGGTCCAACTAAAATACTCAAGACTCTATTATGCATTATTGATGCAATGATGGTAATCTTGGGTGACTTTAATGGTATAAAGACAATTACTATCCCTTGTGATCATTGGTAGTAGGAAGAAAATAATTGGACATAACATGTTTCGGTCTAAAGACTATTATTGTTGCATATATGGAGGGAAGATATCGTAGATATGAAAGGAGTCAACATGAGTAAGAGAATAAATAATATATTGATGGAAGAATAGAGAGAAAAATTCAGATCTATATACAAGGGATGAAGAGGTTGAATTTGAAGGAAAGACACACACACACAGAGAGAGAGAGAGAGAGAGAGAGAGAGAGAGAGAGAGAGTGAGTGTGTGTCGATCTACAAGAAGATTGTGTATGGATAAAAGAGCATATATGTAGATATGGAAGGAACATATCAATACTATTTATAGTTGGATTTAATGAAAATAATTCCCATGCATGAAAAAAGATTATGCATCGTTGGAACCATTTTTTGACGAAAGAAACAACATAGCAAGGAAGGGAATGAATAGGAATATCGATTGTTCAATCTGGGGCGATTGAGAACAAAGAGTAGTGCTAGAACCATATTAGTCAGGTTCATTCATCAAGGAACCAACATCGAAAGTAGGGACACTACAATGTTATCTGGATCCTCAAAGAGTGCAATATTAGTATTTGGCGACACGAGTGATATAAGTCCACATCTTTGGTCACTAACAAGCTATGCGAGTTAATTCAAGTTAAGGACTATTATTAAGCTATCCAAGGTAGCCTAGAAGTTAGTTGCCTGTATCTGTAGTTAATTCAAGTTAAGGACTATTATTAATCTATCCAAGGTAGCATAGAAGTTAGTTGCCTATATCTCTTATTCATACAATTCAAATCAGACCATTGGAATTATTGGCTCTTCCTCACTATATGTTGTTGTGATTATTAAATAATAAGCTACATCATTGGCTCTTCCTCACTTTTAGGCTAAATTGTCTATATATTTATGATTGATTTTATTTTATATATGGACGTACCTAGAAGTTCACAACAAACCCTCCATCCCCAAACCTAAACATGAACTTAAACCAGCAATAAAACATTTGGGCCTAACATAGAAGCCAAAGATCCATATATAATAGTTCAAAATGAAAATAAATACAGTAAGAAAACTAAAGAATTAATTGAGATATTAAAACATAACATATTTCATTCTAATCGCTCACTTGTTTAAGTATACCCACACATATGAGATGTCTTGTGGCCTCGCCATCCCTATTTTGGATACATACATTGATTGTAACTGATTCTTGCTGCAACATATATTTTTAAAAAAATTAATCTATATCTCAATCCATCAAATATGTCCTGGATCAATTCAGTTAAGTATCATTTCCCACTCTAGAAATTCAGGAATCTAATTTCATCTTTAACAGCAATGTCATTAAGAAGACCTTTTCAATTCCTATATAATCCATGCATTAGCTTCTAGGGTTCTAAATTAATTTTGTTTAATTCTCAATGGAATTCATTATCCATTTTTGAAAGGGACTAGGCATCAATTTATGTGCACTACAAAGAGAAGCATATAGATATCTAATAACGCTTCCATGTAATCATAGAATTGAATATGTTTTTTTGATAACCTCTTTCTGGTTTTTCAGATTAACCTATTTCTGAATTTACCAAAAGGTGTTCTTGAAAACTTCCAAAACTCCCCCACACATGAAAGAAACTTCCAGAAACATTTCTTCAAAATACAAAGAAATTTCTTGAAAATATTATTTTCTAGGAGTTCCAAGAAATTTCTAGTCTTTGAACTCAACATTGTAGAAAAATTGTTCAGTTTGAAATTTCATTTCCAGAAGTTTAGAAAAGATCCTAATTCCATTTCCAACAGCTTCTCATAATTTCTATCATTTCCAATATTGTTGTGTTAGTTAACAGATAGGCATTTTATAATATGACTCAAGCCCTTGCTAAAGGCTTCTTTATTATCAATAGTTGAACAAACTGCAATGTCAGAACAACAGTTTGATCTCTGAATTTTCCAAGTACAACTCCCTATATGGGTCAGGTTCCCCAATCTGCCCCTTCATCTGTGGCATGATTTCGTCCTTGAGGAAGTGGGTGGGGCTTTGGGGGAATTCTTGTTGATTGATAATGAGTCTGATAATATGTATCATTCTACTTTTGCTCGTATCTTGGTAGAAATTGATACCTCGAAGGGCCTCCCAGCTGAAATTAAAATTGAATCATCCTTGGGACCTTGGATCCAGCAGCTTGACTTTGAAGGCATTCCTTTTAGATGTCGTATATTTTTTAAGATTGGTCATATATCATCCCAATGTGGCTTCATTACCACAAAGAAGAAATCTTCTCCTTCTTGGTGGAAGGGTGCTTCTACCCAACATTACACTATCTTGAAAAGCTCCTCTCACCGTAAGGTGGCTACTCCTGATACTGGCAATCCTATGCCTATTGGTGAGAAGGTTGGTTTATGTCTTGATATTAATGTTCCTAAAGGGTCTGTTGGGGTTGTTGGCCCTGTCCCTATCACTATTGCTGGACCTGAAGCTTCTCTTTCTATGCTAGGTGATACCAGATTTTCTATTGATTCGGTGGGTGTTAGCTTTGCTGGAAATGATGGTATTTTATTAGGTGTTGGATCTGACCTTACAATTCCATTTCTTGATCGCCCTTTGGCTAGATTTAATTGACAATCCCAACCGGTGCTGAGAGGGGAGGGGTGCATCAGCACCTCCAAAACTTACTCACTTTAAAACCAGTGAAGTAAACTTACAATAGAAAGGAAAGCAAATTTAAGCCAATAAATCAGTAAGTAAACAATCACACAGTGACACCGGATTTATCACGTGGAAACCCAGTTAGGGTAAAAACCACGGTGTGAGGAGACCTCACAAATTTTGTACTCTTCTGGAGTACACCCTATTAGGAGCCTTCCTGGTTAAAGGATAAAAATGCACTTGTTAGATGCGACCCGATCAAAGGATTTGTTACAATAAGGCCGATTAGTGCCTGCCTAATTAAAGGACTTTGAACACCTTACAAGATGCCACCCGGTTAAGGGACTTGATACAAGGGACCTGTTAGAGTCCACCCAAATACTGGGATTTAACTATTGTAATTGCTAGACAACAATAGCAGGTTTGACCTTTTACAGATGGCTAAGCATAGCTTGATAAGATCTCTGTTTGTGCTTAACTGAGAAGCATCACCGGTTACTTCAGGTGTCTTCTCCTCTACTGTTGTGCTATTCTGCACAATCTTCTATCTCACTTTTTCTTTCTTCTTTTTCACCCCTGGCTTCTTTAGCATACAAGTTCACTCTTTTACTCGGCAGAATGAAGGCAACTTCTATTTGCCTTGGACAAAAGAATATATAGAGTCCTGGCCCTAATTGTGCTCATTAAGCATGGCCTAACTTCAGATCTTCATTGGATACATTACTCAGTGGAGTACCAATTTATTGAGGAAACATCCGATGCATGCCCTTGCTTTATCTGACTAATGAAGAAAGTAGTAGTTGCGTGTCAAGCAACTTTCCTTCATAGGAGATAACGCTTTGTTTTAAAGCCACTGATCTCGGCTTTAAATCCTCCAGACTTCCCTCAATCCGATCGCCAGTTTTAAAGTCACTGATCTCGGCCTTAAAACCTCCAGACTTGCTTCAAATAGATTGCTAGTTTAACTCAAAGGCTTCCGGATTTAGAGCGGAAAATCTCAGTCAAAAAGTTAGTTGGAACAGTTAGTCTGACTATGACTTCCTCGGTTCATGGCCGGCGTCATTCATATACCCGTTATGGTTGACTTCAGTTCTTCATGCTTTGAATAGGTAAGTCCCTGTTCCTGTCCCTTCCTTGGCTTACCGGTCGCACCATCCTCGGTTTGTTGTCCCTTGCTTAGCTTACCGGTTCAGCATCCTCGGTTGTATTGTTGACACCGGTTAGCTTATTGCTTTATCTATACTTGTCTATACCAGTTGTAGCACGGTCCTCAGCTGATGCTGGAATCCTCTTTTCCTTTACTGTGTACATAGCCCGATGGCTAAGGCTTTGTATAGTGACCGGTGGTTTTTGCATTTAGTCACAACTGTCTTGTATATTGACATAATTGGCCAAACCATCCCTATTTCATATAGATCTCCTTGGTTCTGTAGACTTTATAGAGATGACAAGTCTCTATACTCATTTTGCCAATCAATGACAACACTAGTACCAATAGCAGGCTTACCGGTTATCATCACTTAATGCCAACATTAATGGTGGCCCTGCGCTGGTTGTTTATCTAGGAGACTCAACCCCACTTTTGGGGGCTGGATCTCCAGCTTTGGAATCATTGTGCTGGCAGGATAAGGCTACTAGTGTTGAAGAAGGTTGGATTACAGTTAAAGGCAAAAAATTATACGAAATCCTCCTCGTCTTTTGACATGACCCTTCATTCTCATTTGAAGGGGACAAAAGGATAGCTCATTTATCTTTTGTTGCAGATTTCCAATGTTTTATCTTATGCAATGATTTGGGTGTTTCTTTGGCTTAGTTCTTTTGGGTGGTTTCCTGGGGATGGTGGCCTTATGTTATGGTTGATCTGTTGTGTATGGTGTACTCCTAATGCTCTATCTTAAGTTTTTTCTTTGTACAGGGTTTCAGGTCTCTTCAAAACCTGTTTTTACCATTAATCAAAACATATATCATAAAACAAACTAAAACTTAAAAAGAATCTTCAACAAACATCGTGTGCCCTTTCATTTCCTTCTCAATTGCAACATCTATGAGTACATCTTTTTGGAGTTTCGAAAATTGCACTTCTCAGCTACTATTCCCAATTTGCTTCATTCTCTAGCATTCCCTTCGCCCTCGACAGTTCTTGTGGTGTTTTGGAACATTAACTATTGTCATATGAAATTTCGGAATTAGAACTTTAACACCCCTAACCTTGACTCTTCTTCTCTTCGTTAGGCGGGATTTCACATACCTTGCTTTGGAATCTGTAGATGCAGTAGCTATGATGAAAATCTTCTGACGTCTATTTGACCACCACGAGTTTCCATTTTCAATATTTCGGGAATCGCACTTCCAAGCTTTGCTATCCGACATCTTTCAATCCACCCATGACTTGACATGGCGTGGGTCCCAACATCTCTTTTGATTTTCAAGAATTACACTACCAAGCTTCCATTTCTGCCATCTTTAGCACTTCAAACATCAATTTTCTAGAATGAACAAATTAGTACTTTCTTCTTTTATTTAAACTTCAACTTTTGCCACTAATGTAACAAATTCCGACGAGACTTAGACTTCGGACTTGGACTTAAAATGAAAGACTTGACCAAACATAATTACCAACTTTTCTAAATACCTGACTAAACTGAAATCTCAAATACTCGACGGGAAGCCAGTTCTAGAAAATCTCGACACTTAGAAACTTAAACATACAAATGAACTTTTAACCAAACTTTAAAACTTTCAATGCCAATTTTACATAGGGGGACTAAAATATGGCAACATGTTGATCCCATTTTCTTAGAAATCTACGCCAAACCTTCAATGGAGCTTTCTGGTCTACTCATTCCTATTTCAAACACTTGAATTTGAAAGATCCAAAAGAATCTCTCTGATTCTATATATATAACACACGAACTTAAAATTTAACAATTTAATTTAATCCTTCAAATGCATTCAGAATCCAGATAATTTTAGTTAAATTTTGTTTCCAACAATAGGAATTTAGGAATTAGATTTCAGCTAAAACAGAAATGTCTTGTATAATGCTTTTGTTTTGATTATCAAATTTTATGTCTTGCCTACAAGTACATTATAGAAAGCTCTAGCCCTGGGGTCATAGGACCTAAAACACTACTTTTTGGTTTTTCAAATGAATTTGTTCTTTGATGGAGAGGGACTCTGTGTCAATCGCTAGTGAACATCAAAGAGTAAACACAGAATAGAATCTTGTCATAATACACAGTTCATGATTGTGAACTACACCCTAGCTAACCTTTCATCCTCTAATTATACTATAGACACTAAGCTAAAAAAAACAGCAGAAATCACTATAATCCACTCTAAATATTAAAGGAAAAATCAAGGGAAGGGCTTGAACTGAAAATAAATTATGAAGCATCAAACAATATTAATATCAATTTGTCTAATGGGCTAGGGTCAATTGGAAAAGCATCAGGGCTTCTATGCGAAAGCCCCAGGTTCAAACCCCAGACGCATAATGAAGTGTTGAAATTAAGTTAAATAACATATCCAACTCGCTTGTTGTGGCACACCCCACCACAATAGGACAGCTACAAGTTTTACTGCAGGCATCCTAGAACAGGGTCTACTGTCTAGTAAAATCACCAACAAAGATGACTTGCTTCCAATAGGTTATAAGCAACATACAGACCGAGGGCTTTCGTTAATCAATCAATGACTAATAACCAATATTATGGCCAGGCTTTGTTATGAAGATCATCGATTAACACTGCTAAGGCAAAATCGTCACCAAGGATAGGAATTGAGGATAAGTTGATAATGCAAGCCTTCAATATGATTAGTCATCATTAGTGATAATAATCGAACATGTTCACTATCGACTAAGATGTAGTAATATCATTAAAATGATGTCCCAGCTAATGCAAAAAACAAATAGTCTTAATCAACAAATCAGTGTCTTTAAAATTGTACAATAATAAGTATGCTTGGTCAAAAACAAAGACAATCATTAAGAATAAACAGCAACTAAGTCAGCGTGACACATTGTTAATACAACAAGAATCATTAAAATCTAGTAATAGTATCATTGACCAAATACAAACAATGCATAATCTTAAGATACATACACCATAAGTATGGTATATTACAGTAGTGGAAATCAGAGATTATATTAGCCAACTAATCAATTGACCAGTAATTTGATAAACTAATAACCTGTGATTTAACTCATAAAGTGAGGCAGCAATTCATTACAAAAGATATCGAATTAAGTTGACTAACTTTTATAATCTTATCAATATATCCTAAAATAAGAGGGAATGTCTAAAAGGCAAGGTGTGACTTGAGAATTATAAAACAGAAATCAACAGAAGTGAATCACTAATTAGTGTCATCAATTAAGTAACGGGTGAATGGATGTATTTCAAAAAAGGACATATATCTAACATCTTAAGGGTTGATCTTTTTGATGGACAAAGCATATAATGGATATCAAATCTATCGTATCAAGGCATGGAAAAATAAAAGGTTATAAATATATCTGATACTCTTCAAAAGGAAGAGATGAGAAAGGAAATGAATTATTTACATTGCTGGCAAGCATTGCGTGACAGTAAATTATGATGTAACATATCAACGAGTTAAATATTGATTCACGAAATTGTTAATATTTTCCAGATTCACCTAGGAATGATGAAACTATAGAGGTCTTCCAAAAACTAAGCACAGGATAAAATATAATATACACAAGGAAAGATAGTACCCAGATTTAGCTTCTGAATTGGTCTTCAAATCAGTGCCTTTAATCTCTCCAAGATGAAAGTGCCAGGTCAGCCCACTTAGGGCTTCTACAGTGCCATCCATCTGATCTTTACTTTGACCTAGAATCAGACCAAGGCCAATGTAAGATCTACTCCAGAATTCGCACTTAATTCTGCTGCTATTAGGGCGGAGAAATCGCTGCCCCTTATACTGAGATTTTCTGCTCCTCAATGGTGAATTCATTGCCTTCTTAATGGTGTTTGCTGTTGCCCTTGACAAATTCGCTGCTGCCTAAGGAATTCACTACTACCCTTAGTGATTCTTGGGAGAGGAGAATATGTTATGTTTTTGATATCTCCTCTCCCAACAAATCGATCCTCCTTTATATGAGGAAGGAGTTTCAATTGAAGGGGGGCCGACCAGAATAAGATAAATACCCAAGAGGTCCGACTTAGGGCCCAGTCAATATAAACAATATAAAATTGATTTCCCTATAAACAATGAATATTAAATATCCAATATATTTAATATTATTATTTATATATCGAAATATATGTATGCCATGTATTTAATATCTTATTTGATGTAAGAGATATTTGCTGACAAGGCCATAATATCAACACTCCCTCTTGGACTTGAGGCAAAGATCAACCCAATGATCTCCCTCTATCACTCTTGATAGAGATGCCAAAAACATAAATGACATGGATTCCATATCCAATAAAATCATAGATCTCATATTAATGATAGGTAGAACACATATGTTCTTACATCATTTCCAACCATAGATTTCATATCCATATGAAAATCATAGTAACAAGATGTTTACCAACCGGATGTGGATTTCCTAAATCCACGAGTCTTCGAGACTCAAAACATATAAAAATGGATTCCTAATCCAATGATGCCATAGACCTCTCATCTATGATAGTAGATCTCTATCTACAAGATATAATGAGAACACAACTGTTCTTTATAAACCATACATCTCATATTCATATGAAAAACATCATATCATATGATATTTACCATCTAAATGTGGATCTCCTAGATCCTCTGGTCTTCAAGAATATCAGTCCATGATATTCATGATAACATCAAGTCCATGATGCTTATCAACCATAAGTGATATCAAGTCCGTGATATCAAATATTTCCAATAAATTTGTGAATTTCCTAAATCCACTAGTCACCTTGACTCTTTTGAATATCAAATCCAATGTATTGATGGTATCATCAAATCTATGATATATACCAACCAATTTGTGGATAACTAAATCCACAAGTCGCCAAGACTCAAGAAATGTCAAGTCCATGACAACATACCAACATCAAGTCCATGATGTTAAGAGCATTGGTCCAATGAATATCAAGTCCATGATATTCACCAAATACTCGGTGTAATGGCCTATCGACATCAAGTCCATGATGTCCACCAATTACTCAGATGTGGATCCCTAATCCACGAGATATCAAATCCATGATATCCTCGAGTCTTGGTCTAACGAATATCAAATCCATGATATCCTCGAGTCTTGGTCTAACGAATATCAAATCCATGATATTCACCAATTGTTATTACTAAACCGGTTACTGAGAGGGGGGGTGAATTAGTAAATACTTCGTTTGTGAGTGTAATTGCAAACTTGTTTAATTATCCTTTACTGATAAGCATAATAAAGCAAACACTTACAAGCATGAAGAAATCACACAGATCAACACAAGCTTTTATAAGTGGAAACCCCCGGTTAGAAGGAAAAAACCACGGTGAGACAAAGCTCACAACTTCACTACTCTAGAATGAAGGCGCCCTGTTAGGAGCTTACAAAGCACTGGTTAAGGTGCTACCTGGTTAAGGGATTTTACAAGAGATCTGTTAAGATCTGAACCCTGTTAGGAGCTGCCTGGTTACAGGACTTTGAACATCAAAAGGATGTTACCCTGTTAGGGGATTTTTACAACGAACCGATTAGGTCCACCCTAATGAAGGGATTTCAATTTGCTTTAACTACTTATAAAAGCAATGATCTGTTATGACACTGAATGTCTGATTAGATCATACCTCTTTCCTGGTTTGCCTAGTTGTCAATCTCTGCTACCTCTGTGTCTGTAGCTCTTCTCTCAGAAGATGTTTCTCCTCTGCTCTATGCAATCACCAACAATCAACAACAACTTTCTTGCGTCCTATGACCTATATTTATACAAGAGTTCATCATAATGAAACCCTTAACTCATAAAACCGCCAGGCTGTAAACTTAACCATAAATCATGCAACACATAAAAGCTATGCAATCTGATCTGGAGTTTACCTTGAGATCATCCGTAGAAATAAAGCTAACTCCTGTTAAAAAGCTAACTCCACTTTTGAGCGGTGGATGTCCCATATAATCAGGCTTTTAACTCAAACTGATCCATAAATTCTGAATCGGATCTTTCTTGCAATTAGACCGGTATACCCTTTATACCCGGTTCATTCTTGTATGCAACATAAGACCGGTACTGTTTACTTGGTTCATTCTACCGGTGTATCTATCGATAAAGTCAACCGATGCATACACTTTGTTCTCAGTCTACCGATGGCGTCTAGAGTAATATAAGTGATCGGTGACCCTTTACCAGTGTGAATGGTGTTTGTGAAATACACTAATGACAACTCATATTGCTAACAATCTTTCCCTTTGTCATTGGTGGCAAAATCATACACAAAGACATTCATACAAGAACTGATAATACCTTGGTCTTTGTAGACTGCTCTTTGTCTGTAGAACACTTCCCTTGTCTGAGTGCTCCGAGTGAATGTTCTAATGTTCTGCACTTTCCTCTGTCTACTCGTTATCCACTCTATTTCCTGTTCTTTCCTCAGTTTCACTCTTGTTTTCCTCAGTTTCTACTCTTCTTCCCCTTTTTGCCTCCATAGGACAAAGGGATTAAATTGGCATTTTCACAAAAATGTCTTTGTAAATGACTTTTGCAGATGGAAGAAAAGTGTGCCACTGACCGATTACATGCTCTAAATTTGATTGAGCTTCTTGTAGAGAAACAATAATGTTCTCCATATCTTCAATAGTCTTATGTTCATGTTCTTTGATGAGATTATTAGCATCCTTTGCAGATTTTTGCATTAAGTCTAGGGTAGCAGCTAGATACAACTGAAATCCAATGATGTCTCGGATTCTCTTAGTCTGCTCCACAGAAGTCTTTCTCAAAACGAGAGAAAGACTTGTCATTTCTCTACTGTAGCTTGTTGCAGATCTTTTCTTGATGTCATACTGAGAAGACAAAGCTCTTATGTCTTCTATAGCCTTTGTTGACCTTTCTGTCAGATCTTAAAAGAATGTATTAAAATTTGAAGTAGTGATCATCAAATTATTGCCAACTTGTAACTGTTGTTGAAGAATACTTAAAATGATTGATACTGTTGCCTTTGAATCTGTAAACAGTTTATTGAGAATTTCAATTCTCTTCTTCTCATAATGATCAATTGCCACTATTTCTAGATCGGTCAAATCATTACCAACAGTTGTTCCCAACACTTCCAGCTGATCAATGACGGATTCATCTTCATCGATGTCAGCATCCAGTACAAAGTTGTATAGGATGTCCTTTACTTTGGTCAGAACCATATCCTGTTTTCTTTTAGTGAGCTCCTTTAGCTGCCTTGTTGACATCTTGCTGATGTCTACCACTGTATTGGTGACCTTACTCCTTTTGTCTTCCTTTTCCGACAACTTTCTCTTAGATGAGGAGCTTGGAACATCTGATGTCTCTTTTTGCTTTTGTTCCTTTTCCAGTTGAGCTTGCTCGGTTTGTACAAGAATTTCTTGTTCCTGTTCCTTAATTTCTTCATCTCTTTGTAAGGTAACCTCTTCCGGTCTTGTTTGCTGTTGTGGAACTTCCCCTTCCTGTTGCACTTCTACTTCAACCATAGCATCTTCCTCTTGATGCAAGTGCACTTCCGATGGGACTTGTGTTTGTTGCTATTCTTCAATCGTATGAAGATCGCCTACAGCAATTCCTTCATCACCTTCAAGTGATATGTCAGTTGGAATATCAAAAGATTTCTCCAAATTGACAGGTTCACCAAAAGTGAACATTTCTATGGGAGCTTCATGTT
Source organism: Chamaecyparis obtusa (assembly GCA_027943335.1). Taxonomy (NCBI): domain Eukaryota; kingdom Viridiplantae; phylum Streptophyta; class Pinopsida; order Cupressales; family Cupressaceae; genus Chamaecyparis; species Chamaecyparis obtusa. The sequence goes on along the minus strand of BSBK01003530.1, from coordinate 506,645 downwards.
CACAAGTTAATGGATCTTGAGTTGTAGTGAACTGAACAGGTGGTTCATTTAATGTTGTTGTTTGAACCTGAGGACCTGTTGCTTCAAGAGTACTAAAGTCATACTGCTGCCAGAAATCTAAAGTCTCTTTGAAGACTTCATTCTCATATCCATTGAGAATCTTGGCAACTATGTAATTTGTATCCAGATTCATAGATATTCCTTCTAATAGAAGCTTTACTCTCTTGTCACTTAGACTAGGTCTAGATTTTTCCAGTGCTTCTCTATTGATCTTTGATTTTATTTCTAGACTGGTTCTCCATTTTATTTGAAGCTTATTATTTAACTCAGGAGGAAACTTGCCCCTATAATCCCTAGGAGTTTTCATGAAATCTAGTAGACTTACAACAAGAGCTTTTTCTATTTCCTGTTTGTCCTCCTCAGCTAATACAGTATACCATTTGTGTCATGTCCCCTTTCTAGAGTGGACATCAGAGATAGAGGAGTTGGCCTATCATTGGAGTCTCGTAAGCTAGCAGAGATGGATAGGGACTCATTCAGTGCATACAGTGACCGGATTTGGGCTTTACAAGCAGTTTGGAGCCAGTTTGGAGTAGTTCCTAGATTTTAGGGGATATCCCTAAATTTTAGGAGGTTGTGACAATTGCCAATAGTGAGGTTATTCATGACCCTTCAGTTGGTGTCAGTTTCAGCGCGACAGGATTGGTTTCCTAACTTCTAGGAGCATCCCTAGATTTTAGGGATGGGACTGCCAATTGACCCATCTCGTTCGACATCAGTCACAGACAGGTGACATGGTCAGACTCATGTTTATTTGGTTGGTTTGGGCTATCAAAGGCAAAAAGTGAAATATTTTAATATATTTAAATATTTCCTAAGTTAGCAATTAAATAATTTATAATAAAGCTATTTATATAGCTAATTGGAGTAATAAGGGGTTTTTTGGCTTCATCTAATCAGGCAGACATATGTGTTATAGCTCGTTGGAAAGGTCTTGAATTATTATAAATTATTTTCATCATCCGGAGACCTTCTGGCACCTTGAGTTATGTTATTTAAGGAAAGGGGTGTTTTTCCTATACATAAAGGCCTTTTAATTGAGAAGATGTCATTTTATAATAAAGGGAAAAGCATATTCTCCCTTTAGGGTTCGATTGGCTTTGAGAGGGAAATAAAAGGAGATGTTGGCTCATTCTTTGGTTATCTTTTACATCTTCATTCTTGGTATTTGTGATTTTGCTCTGAGGAGTGAATCTAGAGGACTGGGACTTAAACCCCAGAGCTTGGCTATTGGGACGCAAACCCCAATAGATGGTTTCCAGCATTCTACAATAGAGTTTCAGTAGTTGACAGAGATTGGTTGAGTTCAGCGTTTAGGAGTACTTGTGCGTTGCATGTTGGAGGCATTGATTGGCACATTGGGATCTTTGGCTGCCTTGGCATGACTATAGCACCCGTACAGTTGCCTTGCAACTGCCACATGATTTGCTGGTTGGCTTACGTCAGCCATCTCTTCCCTTGGTGCGTGGTTGGCTATTCCTGCAGCTGGCATCAACATTCATTATTTGTAAACACCCTTGCTGGCACACTGAATGCACATCTTGCTTGGTACGATTTGTAGCTATTTTGGTTGACTGAATATTATGTTATTGTACGCTGTTTCCAGCCTATTTCATAATTGCTGCTGTTGTTATTTATTGTTTTACTTGTATCTGAAAAATACAAAAAAAAAAGAAACAATCCTTCTGCAACTTTTGTCTAGTTCTCTAAGACCACAAATAAAGCACAGGAAAATCTATTATTTTAAATTAAAATTTACAAAAGTTCAGTGAAAGGATCCTCTTGGGATCTTTCAATTGCTGCATTATCTATTTCTCCAAAATTTGTAACTTCAGCTATAATATCATTGACAGTCATTGTGCGAGCCTTACCTTTTTCTAGAGAAACTAGAAGTGTTGGATTGGTTGGTTCATCACTAATGTCAACAACGACCGGTTTCTCTTCTCCGAGTACACCTTTTCCTTTCCCAGTGTCAGGAACTGGTGGAACTGTAGATCTTTGGCGTGCTTCCTCTTCTTGTTGCTGAGTCTGGAGAAGTTTGGTCCAGGTAGACACGCCTTCAAGATGAACCTTATCTACCTCTCCAATAAGCACTTGACGGATCCTCCTTGTTAGAAAATTTTGTTTGTGAAGATCAGCTTGCTAAGTAGCTTCCTCTAGAGTGAGGTGATTCTGCACTTCCAACAGAGCGCATATTCGAAGCTCTTTTTCCTTATCCATTGAGGCTTCCCACCTAGCTTCAAGTATCTCATATAGGTCTTTTGATACAATCTCTTGAATCTCAAAAGGAGAAAGATTAAACTTGTACATGCAGTAAACTAAACATTCTTCAATCTTTCTTCTATCTTCGTCATTGCTTAAATCATACCTTCTAGCCACTTGTCCTAACTTTCCTATATTCTTTATTCCTTCAACAAATTCATTAATATTTTGTCTTTTTGGTCTTACTTCAGGCTCCTTCACCGGTTTGCTTAAACCCTTCTTCCTTTTGATTAAAGGAACTGTGTCCTCAGACTCGGTTTCTTCAGCTTCTTCTTGTGTGCTTGCCACTGGTTGAGCTTTCTTCTTTTGTGCCCTAGGTGGTGCAGTCACTAGTTTCTTCTTCGGTGTAGGCGTTCTTTTCACATAAACGTTCTTGATTGGTCTCCTTTTTAGATTTTTCTCTATTTCCTCATAGGTTCCAAACCGTTGAGCAGAGAGATCCAGGTGTGCTTCCTACAGGGCCTCTACATACGCCTTTGTAGTCTTTGCAGTGATCTCATAACCAAGCTCCGATGCATACTCATCTCTTGGTTCTACTGCTTGAATGATGCAGAAGTCAGTTGATACCAGAAAACATACCTCTTCTTTGTACAAGTCAACAATAGTTGACGGAATTCTTTGTCTAGCATGCATTTTTAGCTGAAAGGCCTCGAAATAATCTGTCATTGCCTTGCCTAGCTAGTCTCCCACTTGGTTAGCCATATCACTCAATCTGTCACCCATGTCAGTTTTCCTATTCCAGGGAAGAAATTAGAATCGTAAAAATAGAGAAATATCAGAAGTGTGCCAAATTTCAGTGATTTCTTTTTGACGATGACTAGCTTCTTCATATTCTCAAAAATCTATCCTCTTAGCATTCTGCACATATCATATTGTGCATTATCATGTATTATTCGGTGACATGCCTCCACCCGATATGTTGTTTAGGTTACTGGACTGATATGTTTTGTAACCTATTACAACGGATGTGAACTGAACTATTGGATCTTCAATATCAGTTATGGTGATCAATCGTTTGTTGGATTTTGATTTAGTTAGTTTGACCACCACCGCATTTGATATGGTTCTCAGGGTTAGGGATTCCCCTTGATTGCTGAACCCGGTTACCCTATGAAGATCATCTTTCGTGATCAAAGTGCAAACTCCTTTCATGAGCCAAAATCCTGGTTCGTGCACTCAACTAACCACCATTTGAATCCATTCTGGTCTAAAGATGGTTGGATATGAGACTCCATTGATAATCCCAGATGATACCTGTTATCTCTCAAAATTTGCAACCAAGTGCTAGGTCCTCAAACCTAGCAATTCTGGAGAAACATGGGAACAATCACAAGCTTGTGGGTAAACTTATAGGTGTGACTAAACCTCCGGATTCTAGGCCGGCTTCCTATTATGGTAACTTACTCTATACTACCTGAAACTAACTCTTTTTTTTTTATGAAGGAAAGAGATAAAAGGATAACAGAAAATAAAAACTATATCCTAAATGGTGATGCACCAAAAAAGTATCTTTGAGACCTAACAGAGAATCAACATATGATAAAAACAGTAATAAAAAGCTTTTTTGCACAACTCAATAATTCAGAACCCTTGCATCAACAATTGATAAGAAGGCTAAAATAACAGTCTCCAAAAGGAGGATAAATTCCTCACAGTCTAAAACTGCTTCTCAAAAAAAAAACACAACTTTCAACCTGCAAAAGACTGAAATACTTCTGTAGAAGGCATCAACATGACACACAAACACAGAAAATAAGAGAAGGCACCAGCTGAAAATCACTATCAAAATATGCTGCAAATCTGTATCTCTCTGAAAAATGGGTTACAAAAAGTCTCTGCTCCTGTCAAGAACTCTGAGAAAAACTTACAAAACTGCCAAGGCAGAGAAAAGAGAACCCTTACAAAAGAGTCTCAACTCTATACTTATACAAAAAATCCCAACCCTAGCCTCTCAAAATATCTGAAAATATCTGAAAATAATATCTCAGCCAATTCTATCCTCATTTATGACTCAACACTTAGTCATAAATCTTTTCAAAATATCTGCCTTTTTAACTTTTTAAAAGAAAAAATAAATATTTATTTTTTTGTATAATAATATTTATTAAATAATTTATATTTCATAAATTATTTAATATTTATTAAATAATAATTTATTCTTATGTAATTTATTTTTATTATTTTAATAAACAACAATTATTTTAATAATATATTAAGTGAAAAATAAAATCACTTAATACTATTATTAATAATAATGTTTATTAATTAAAATAATAAAATAAAATAAACTACATAATAATAATTATTAAGTGCGAAAAATAAATATTTAGTTTAACACTTTTAAAAGTTAAAAAGTACAAACAATGCAAAAGTTAAAACATAAGTGATATCATTTAACAATGAAATATTTGTTTTGTTTTGACTACAAACCCATACATGGGCGAGAAAGCTTGGACTATGAAAGAAATAAAAATAAAGGCAAAGGGCTTTTATTCACTTCACGTGAGTATGGATAAAGGGTTTTCGAACCCTAAAAGCCTTTCATTATTTGCAAAGATTGGAGAAGAGAAGAGCTGCCGCCAAGAAGAAGGAAAAAACGCCATGAGGGTTTGGAGAGATTTTGCTGGAGTTTGCTCGCAATGGGTAAGAACCAGCTACCATAAGCATTTGAAAATGTGAACACTTGCTGATTCCTTTCTCTGCTATTCTTTATGGACTTGTATCACCTCAAAGCTTAAATTTATTACCCTCTTGAATTCTGCTGCTGAATACTGCCGCAAATATCGAGAGTTTGAAAATCAAACATTAATCTGTAGGCGTGTGTTTGTTATTATGCTTGCCGTTTATACTCATCCACAGGAAGAAAACGCATCATTTGTGTTCTTTGTTGGTGTGTCTAAAGATCTTTTTGGAAAAAATCAGGTATCATTCTTACTGTCACATTTTCTGGGGCTGCCATTAAGAAGTATCTTAGTATTTTCTTGGCAATACCCTGCTGTTTTCTGCAATGTCATTCTACAAGGGTTTCACACAAATTTTCCCTCCCACATGAGGGTTTGAAACTTTTGAAAACGTTTTTTGCTATTATTCTGCTGTTCTTTTTCTGGAAGCTACTAATAACACTTAGTAAAATCTGAGAATTTGTTTTTCCCTGGACTGTTAACACCATGCCATGAAACTGAAAGTTATATTACTGCTATTCTGACAACCATAGAAGAATTTCATTTTTCATTTACTTGCCATCATTCTAGTTCCTCAGCTGTTCTCTGCAGTGTTGTTGGCATATCCCTCCTTTCACGTGAGGGTTTGGAGATTTATTAGTTTTCTATTTCTTCACAGCTCACGCCATGAAAATGAAAGAAAAGCTTAAAGGAAAATTTTCATTTTACTATCACTCAATACACCAAACTTAACTGCAATCTGGGATCCTCTTGGTTGAAGCGTCAATTTCTGATTTTGCTTCTTTTCTAACATCTTTAAAACCGAGGGTTTTGCCAATGTCTCTTTTATATTGATGTATTCATGTTAGAAAAAGTTCATTGCTTGCTCCATTTTGCTGTTGATGTGCTTTGCTGGGAGTTATTGTTTATACTTTACCAAAATCTGAGCTTTACCACTTATTGTTGTTCTGGTTTCATAGAAGAAACTCCTCTTTTTGCACTGGCTTGAGATTTCTACTACCATTTTTCTATTGGTGTCTTGCCATAAGACTTCTTTACTCTCTGATCTCTGTGTTTCTTGATCTATCTTCTGAAGGTTTATGAGAGTTTACCCATGAGAATGCATTGCATTTTTACAAAAACCTCCATGTTTTTTGAATACAACCTCTGTTTTCTGGAAGTTTAATTCAGCAGCACTTAGAATATCATTTCCTCCAATAGACTATCTCATAGAAGTAACTATCCTGCATTTGTCTGAAGGTGACTGAATTTTAAGTCATATGCTTGATCATGCTGAACTTGTTTTAATGTTGTTCTAAAGATATGCTCATAATTTTCAGATTGTTAGCCGGCCTTTCTGATACTATGAAATGACCCTTTTCCATCATTCTTCTCATACTCTGTTCTTGTAGCACTGTTGTTTCTATTAAGCTGTAAGGTTACAATGTGAGGAAAAAAGTCCCTTAAACAGATTCTGAGCAATTTTAATTGTTTCATACTTGCATCCATAATACAATAAAAGGTTCCATGAATGATTACATGCTCCTTTAATACTGTATTTATCTTTTTCTCTTGATCTGAATCACTCCTACCACTGACATGCTGGGCTCGAACCCTCGTGGGAGCCGCATTTGCATCCACATGTCAATGGTAGGCGTGACGCTGCACAGGAAACAAACTCATTAGCAATAAACTGGTTCTTTCTTGGATTTTGGATGTGAATGGATATGCAGAAGACAGAATGATGAGATGTTGGCCATTGCTTAGATCATATTGATCTAACTCATTTTATCTTGCAAGATTTGGAGCGGGAAAATGGAAAGCAAAGCAGCGGAATCAAAGGCTCGGAAAAACTTCAACGCAGCTAGTCATTCCAGGCAATGGCTGACAACCATGACTCATTTCATTTCCACATTTACATTTAACTTTGTAGATCGGATTTCAATCCTTCTATCTTTGGTTAGTTTCACGGCCTATGTGAAACGTAATGAGGATTTTGATGAATAAACAAATTTACATTTTCAGAAAAGCATAAGATGTAATTCATTCATCTTTCACGTTATTGCTTACTTTTCATCATAAAATGTAAATTTTTACTCAGAATAAATCAAAAGACTGTCATAGGTATTAAGCATGTTTTTCAGATATAAAAGAATAGTTCCAGCCAGCATGGCTATACCAATTTCAACTCAAAATGTAATTGGTAACAATACCAGCTTTTCGTAACCATTAGGATAATTTCCATCTTTGCATAACGAGTGATACTCACTTTGTATGTACGTCTCACCCAATTCTTCTTGCTTTGCATGGAATCAAAGGCTCGGAAAAACTTCAACGCAGCTAGTCATTCCAGGCAATGGCTGACAACCATGACTCATTTCATTTCCACATTTACATTTAACTTTGTAGATCGGATTTCAATCCTTCTATCTTTGGTTAGTTTCACGGCCTGTGTGAAACGTAATGAGGATTTTGATGAATAAACAAATTTACATTTTCAGAAAAGCATAAGATGTAATTCATTCTTCTTTCACGTTATTGCTTACTTTTCGTCATAAAATGTAAATTTTTACTCATAGAATAAATCAAAAGACTGTCATAGGTATTAAGCATGTTTTTCAGATATAAAAGAATAGTTCCAGCCAACATGGCTGTACCAATTTCAACTCAAAATGAAATTGGTAACAATACCAGCTTTTTGTAACCATTAGGATAATTTCCATCTTTGCATAACGAGCGATACTCGCTTTGTATGTACGTCTCACCCAATTCTTCTTGCTTTGCATGGATGAACGTAGTTACATCTTCTGTCAAGAGAACTCCATTAGGCACTGAGGAGAGCACACCAACCATGTCGTTCTCTCTATTCTGATCCGGCACAATATCATACGAAGGACGATCAGCTTGATTTGTTGGAACTAGCTTTGCGACGGAAGATGAAGATGCCATTGCTCTCAATCGGTTACTAGAGAGATGATTGATCGATTTCTCAGATAATCTCACTCGATGATCAATTCGCAAGAATATTACTCAAGCAGAAAATAGATAGACACAAAATCGCAAGGTAAAAGTAAATGAGTAATATTTCTCTACTTTTATAGGATTAGGGCATAACACTAATTACCAAACAGTAACTATTGTTAAACGGCTACAGCATTAAATGCCTTACCTAACCTTTCTTGCCTCTTTTGGTAACCGGTAGTCTGACTTTTTCGGTTAGGCATGCCCCGATTAATCACCTCATACCTTTCTGGTCTGACCTATAGATTGAGTGAGATTGAAACTCACCAGTACTACCGGGAACGGTAGTTGCACTATCGGTTCCCCCTAAGCCTTGAAAGCTTAGTTTGTACAAGAAATATCACCATCTTGTGATGATGATCTTACCTCTATTTTCTCCTCAACGGAGCTCTTTGATTCCTTAACGAACCATATTTTCTTTATCTCTTTCTTGGTCTCCTTACCTTTGTTGTTATTCTTATCAGAAGTCAACGTCTTCACCACCGGTTTGGCCGATCCTTTACCGTTGTTCCCAGTCCGGTTCCAGCAGTCTTTTGCTAAGTGACCGACTTTGTTGCAGTGATAGCAGACCATATCAGTTGCCTTCCATGGGTTCGTCCTTGGATTGGGTGATTTGCTCCATGAATCACTGTTGCCATGCATCCCATTGTTTGCATAATTAGTTGTATTCTGGTTCTTGCTTTTCTTGGTGAATACCGGTCTTGGAGACCTGAATGCCAAAGTCTTCGATCTGCATTCTTCAGCCTTGTGTCCAAATTTGTTGCAGGCATAGTAGTAGCCCTTGAAGCTTCCCCTGCTTCCACTAGACACCGATGTGGGGCTAGACCAGCATTCATTGGTCTTGTGGCCATTTTTACAACAATTCTTGCAGTAGCTGTTGATGGGCCTTACCGGTGCTTTTCTGCAATCATTTGTTTTATGACTCGGTTTCCCACAATGGTTGCAAGATATGTTGGAGGTCTTCTTACCTTTATGTGCCAGCAGCTTCTTTGCTTTCTTGCTTGTCTAGACTCCAAAAGATTCACCATTCTCTTTGGTGATTTCACTGGTGAATCCAAGACCGGTTTAGTCTTTGTGCCTTCTTTGAGCTTTAAGTTGCTCATCAAGCTTGACCGAACTTTCATTGTATCTTCTCAAGGTTTCATTCCTTTCTTCAAGGACTTTCTTTTGTTCCTTGAGTTGATATACCTCAATTGTCAGTCTTTTGAATGCATCATCCCTACCCTGCCATGCCTTGTGCATATTGGCGTTTTCTTGGGTGACAATCAGCATATCTTCTTGAAGTTGCAAAATGATAAGTTGACTTTCCCCTATAGCTTCCTCTGCCTAGGTTCTTGCTTTTTCAATGGCTGTTAATGACCTGACTACTTTGTTCCTTTCATCTTCAGCTTCTCCCTTTTTTTTTATCAGTTCAGTCATCCTTTGAGTGCTCTCCTCTTGCTCCCTTTTGAAATTGGCAATCTGACCGGTGAGGATCTGATTCTTATCCATAAGCTCAGAGATGGCTTCTTCATCAAATCCGCTTTGACCAAAGAGCTCATCAATAGTTTCATTGCTCTCATTGAGCTGTATAGCTAGCTCCTTTCTTTTTGCAAGGGATCTCCTCAATCTATTCTCTAGAGAGGAAATGATGTCATTGGCTTCCTCCAACTGTTTCTGATATCGGTAACCCTCCATGATCTTTCTCTCAAGCGGTTAGGCTTTATATATGAGAGCCTTGGCTCTGATACCAATTGTTATTACTAAACCGGTTACTGAGAGGGGGGGTGAATTAGTAAATACTTCGTTTGTGAGTGTAATTGCAAACTTGTTTAATTATCCTTTACTGATAAGCATAATAAAGCAAACATTTTCAAGCATGAACGAATACATAGATCAACACAAGCATTTATACGTGGAAACCCTTGATTAGAAGGAAAAAACCATAGTGAGACAAAGCTCACAACTTCACTACTGTAGAATGAAGGTGCCTTGTTAGGAGCTTACAAAGCACTGGTTAAGGTGCTACCCGGTTAAGGGATTTTACAAGAGATCTGTTAAGATCTGAATCCTGTTAGGAGCTGCCTGGTTACAGGACTTTGAACATCAAAAGGATGTTACCCTGTTAGGGGATTTTTACAATGAACCGATTAGGTCCACCCTAATGAAGGGATTTCAATTTGCTTTAACTACTTATAAAAGCAATGATCTGTTATGACACTAAATGTCTGATTAGATCATACCTCTTTCCTGGTTTGCCTGGTTGTCGATCTCTGCTACCTCTGTGTCTGTAGCTCTTCTCTCAGAAGATGTTTCTCCTCTGCTCTATGCAATCACCAACAATCAACAACTTTCTTGCATCCTATGACCTATATTTATACAAGATTTCATCGTAATGAAACCCTTAACTCATAGAACCGCCAGGCTGTAAACTTAACCATAAATCATGCAACAATTAAAGTTATCCAATCTGATCTGGAGTTTACCTTGAGATCATCCATAGAAATAAAGCTAACTCCTGTTAAAAAGCTAACTCCAGTTCTAAGCAGTGGATGTCCCGTATAATCAGGCTTTTAACTCAAACTAATCCATAAATTCCGGATCGGATCTTTCTTGCAATTAGATCGGTATACCCTTTATACCTGGTTCATTCTTGTATGCAACATAAGACCGGTACTGTGTACTTGGTTCGGTCTACGGGTGTATCTATCGATAAAGTCAACCGGTGCATACACTCTGTTCTCAGTTTACCGGTGGCGTCTAGAGTAATGTAAGTGACCGGTGACCCTTTATCGGTGTGAATGGTGTTTGTGAAATACACTAATGACAACTCATATTGCTAACACCAAGTACTCGGAGCAATGGCCTCCAAACATCAAATCCATGATGTCCACCATATGCTAAGTGGATTCCTGATCCACCAAATATCAAATCCATGATATCCTCGAGCATTGGTCTAACGAATATCAAATCCATGATATTCACCAAGTACTCGGAGCAATGGCCTCCAGACATCAAATCCATGATGTCCACCATATGCTGAGAAGTGAATCCCTAATTCACTAGATATCAAATCCATGATATCCTCGAGCATTGGTCTAACGAATATCAAATCTATGATATTCACCAATTTCTCGGATGTGGATCCCTGATCCACGAGATATCAAATTAATGATATCCTCGAGCATTGGCCTAACGAATATCAAATCCATGATATTCACCAAATGCTCGAAATAAGAATATCAAGTCCATGATATTCTCCAAGTATCCAATTCATAAGAAACAACTTAGCCATACGCATAGATGTAATCAAATGAATCAAACACAACCAAATGTATCTCATAATCAAAACCTCATCGCATGAATCCACATAAGTATAAGAGTAGCCAATATGATCATAAGATTCAAGTTAAATGTAAAATTCACACATAGAACCATATTTAATAGTCTCATCTATAATCAGTAAATATAGACTCAGCTATGAAAGAAAGTATGATCCATTCATACACAATAATTAAAGTATGCTTCACAAGCTAAAGCATACAAATGACATATGCCCCATACAATCATATTAAGTAGTCAATATCCAAATGCAGTTCTCTCATAGAACCAGCATAATTTATCCAGCATCTATAGACAAGCATAAAAGTAATCACATAAGTCTTCACCACCTAAGGGTAACCAACACATAACCAGGTGCAATGTGATCACAGCAAGATGCAATAGTTTTATCTAGAACATATGTCCACAAAATATTCTCCCAGGCATACAACAACATTATCTCTAAGTTTCATAATGTATGTTCCCAAGTCATATGCCAAATGTACAATGTAACATATACAACATATACCAATTCATTAATCAATAATGTATGCACCCATGCATCAAACACTTAATCTAACAATCAACTATGAATGTTCCTAGAACAGATAAAACATATGTCAAAGTAAAGTATGCACCCACATAACAGAAATATATGTCAATGTAAATGTAAGGTATACTCCTCATACATGATATAAGCATAACAGATGCCAATGTAGTGTATATTCCATATGCCAACCTAAAGTATGCATCTATTCATGCATAATGTACATAATGAAATGTCAGTTACACCAATCAGCTAAACAGATAATCAGTTATGCTAATAAGACATTCCTAACCAGCTGATCCACTCGGCTTATATCAAAACTAACCAGTTATGATGATCAAGCCAATGAGGTATAATCCTACCCATATATGATCAATAAGACATAAGGAGTTCATACCAAAATTAGGTGAAGGTGAGCCCATAATTGAACTCCCTCTTAAACCATATACCCACAATTTAGCTACCCCAGGGTATATATTACTCAAGGGATCTATTCCCTCTGGATGATCCTATCTTCACCCTCTAACAAGGTTAACACTCCCTTAACCAATAAAGGAAGGATAATGCCAATAAGATCTTGTGATCCTGAATCCATATAGACATAGCCAATATATGCTACCGTAATGTATGACAAGTATGTTGCCATTCATACATGAATAGGCCAGTAAGACAGTATGTTGTAGTTCTCTCAAGCATAACTCACAACAACTGGTACAATGTATACCAAACAGATAGCTATGTAAGTTGCCACAACTGCATATATTAAAACTCTCTCTCAATATCCAAGAGATACATACCAGATTAAATATGTCTCCATAATATAAAATATGTTAAGGCAGCATAAAGTGTGCTCTCACACATGAACTATTATCCAGTTATACCAAGAGCATCATGTCTCAACTATACGGCATATATAGACTCAACCATAAGAGTGAAGAAGGGTAAGCTAACATAAGCCAAGTGTTCTAAATAAAAGGAAGTATGTTTCCAAACATACATAAGATATGCCAATGTAACATAACATATGCCAATGTAAGGTATACTCTCAAGCAACATAAAGTAAGTACCTAAACATAAAGTAAGTTCCTATACCATACATAACAATTGAACACAATGTACGCAATATGAAGTTATGCTCTTCATACATAGAGTGTTAATGAACCAACCAATAACGATGCCATATGCCATTAAGCTAAGCCATGCCAATACATCTAAGATTAAACTCTTCTTAAGCTTAGACTCCCTCTTAGGTTAGATTGGACTAGCTAGGGCAATTTGCATATTCAACTTTTAATACAAAACTTAGACCTACTTTATGCTCTTCATATATAAAATCAAAATTATGTTTAGGCCAAACCCCCAGTTACCATTCTTCCTTAGTTTTGAAAGAGTTAGACTGAATTCCTAAATCTGAAATTGATCTTTTACTCAACCAACGCTCTGATACCCTATTAATATTTTCCAGATTCACCTAGGAATGAACAAACTATAGAGGTCTTCCAAACACTAAGCACGGGATAAAATATAATATACACAAGCAAGGAGAGATAGTTCCTAGATTTAGGTTCTAAATTGGTCTTCAAATCAGTGCCCTTAATCTCTCCAAGATGAAAGTGCCAGGTCAGCCCACTTAGGGCTTCTACAGTGCCATCAATCTGATCTTTACTTTGACCTAGAATTAGACCAAGGCCAATGTAAGATCTGCTCCAAAATTCGCACTTAATTCTGCTGCTATTAGGGCAGAGAAATCACTGCCCCTTAGACTGAGATTTGCAATGGTGAATTTGCTGCCTTCTTAATGGTGTTCGCTGCTGCCCTTGAGGAATTCGCTGCTGCCCTTAGTGATTCTTGGGAGAGGAGAATATGTTATGTTTTTTATATCTCCTCTCCCAACAAATCGATCCTCCTTTATATGAGGAAGGAGTTCCATTCCAAGGGGGGCTGACCACAATAAGATAAATACCCAAGAGGGCCGACTTAAGGCCCAGTCAATATAAACAATATAAAATCAATTTCCCTATAAACAATGAATATTAAATATCCAATATATTTAATATTATTATTTATATATCGAAATATATGTATGCCATGTATTTAATATCTTATTTGATGTAAGAGATATTTGCCGGCAAGGCCATAATATCAATAGGAATGACATAGCCTATTCGTTAATCACTCACTATAGACCCATTAAGGGGATAGGTTGGTTTAGTCAGGGAAAGGCGGAGTAATTCCTCACAAGGTAGGTGAATCCCAAGATGGGTTAAGGACATGTATCTCCAATGCCTTGAGGGAAAAGTCCCAAGATGGGTACAAATGTGTTCCAAAAACGTTGAGAGAGCCTACCTGTAGATTAGTTTCCAAGCGCCCTAAGGACAACTAAAACCCCATCCTTCTTAAGGTTGATGTTTAGGAGAGAAGTAAGGAATTGGGTCTTAATTAGTATATTAATAGCCAAATATATTATGAATCATTAATTGTTTCTTAATTTAATTTGATTTAAATGCATGGTGATGTATGTTAATAACTGGAAATTGGTAGACTCCTAGTAAGTGACATTACAAAGACTAAGTTAAATTTCCATTTCCAAGCACAATCCAAACCTAGTTGGGAATTTTTGGGTAAATCAAGTAAACTCCTGATAGGGGACATTACAATCACCCCCCTTGCTCTTTCACATTGGAGATTCTTCATGAGTTTGAAGGCATAGTCTTCTATTTTCATGATCATTGCTTATTATATGGACTATTGAAAATTTGAGAACTTCACATATAATGCAAAATTGACTACTAATGTTCAACATTTCAGTGTTGCACTATATTTTCAAGTTCAATTTTTATTTTTCTATAGTCAATGTATAATGTTTGACGTGATAGATGCTAATGCTATTAGAATTTTATCATTTTACAAAGCTACAAATTATACTTTTAATTCTTTTATTATCTTCTTATGCCTAAATGCCCTGGAAATTTTTTCCATCCTAGAAACTTCTAGAAACAGAGTGTCACAGTCATCTCCTTGCCCTCTAATGTGAGGGACTCTTCATGATTTCAAATTCCCTTTCTTCCCTATTCTCATCATTTCACTAAATGCAGCTTTTAACCAATTATTTATTTCCTTAATAAATGATGATCAGGTGCTCTTTTCAGGTGGGTTCCCATTTCTTTTGAATCCTCAACCAAACTCCAATTTTTTTGTGGAGCATATTTGAAAACTATAGTCAGGTGGGAAAAAATCGGTCAAATCCATGAGGATGTTGCACAACCTAAAGGTGAGGAGACTCTGCAACTGGAAAAAAGTTGGGAGTTTTTGAAGGGGATAACTAATGTGATGCTCAAAAGAGAAAAACGTATGACAACCTGTCTCCAAAATTCACATTGATTTCAAAGTAGACAAGGCCAGAGCAAGAAAAGAGGATATGAGTCTTGTTGAACTTCTGCAGCTGTTGAAGATGGAGGAAGATGGGCCTACTTCCCATGCTCAAGAACCAATGGAAAATAAATCCAGCAAAAGAGAAATTCAGCGGATGAAGGCGTGGCATGAACCTTGGAGATTGGTCCACAGTTCATGACACATAGTAGGCGAGATCATGCAACTACTAATTGGATGCTCAATAGGTGCGTTAAAAACCCCATTTTAGTCCACCTACAAAATCTAAGTTTGCAAGGTTTGATGTTTTGATGGTTTTCTTAGAATTGCGCATTACAATTCAAATGTTGTAAACCCATATTTCAGCATCATAATCTAACTCATTTTCATATGTAGGCCTCCCTCATGTTGGTTCATATATCATGCGAAATCAGGTAAACTATCTTGAGATGACAACAATGCACCCTCTATCATTACTATCACTGATGTAATAGGCAATACCTTTAAGGTAAACTTGGAAAAACTATTAATAAAAAGCAAAGTAAGCTTACTAATGTCTCTTGGAGATGCTTTGTTTGCAGGGAACTAGATGGCAATAGTATTTTTAGTTCCAGAACCATAAAGTCCCAAGCGAGTGCTCTCTTGAAAAGTTAATGAGTATCTCCTTTATCTTTCTAGGACTATCGTAACAATCACTAATGTAATGAGAAATACCTTTGACGTAAACTTTGAAGACTATTAATTAAAAAAAAAGCTTATTTTATCTCTTGAAGAATGCTTTGTTTGTAGTGAATCAAATGACATTGTTCTTCTCAAATCAATTGCATAGTATTTTTCGTTACTGATCCATAAATATCCAAGCCATTGCTCTCTCGAGAAAATGAGGAAGATCATGTTTGTCTTTCTAGGACTATCATAACTATCACCGATGTAACAGGCAATACCTTTGATATAAACTTTGAAAAACTGTTGATAAAAAACAAAATAAGTTTATTATATGTCTCTTGAATAATGCTTTGTTTGCAAAAAAATAAATGGCAATGTTCTTCTTGAGTAAATTGCATAGTATTTTCCAGGTCCAGATTGATAAATATCCAAGTCAGTGCTCTCTTGAAAAATTGATGAAAATCTCGTTTGTCTTTCTAGTATAAACATCTTGCCTATGGATAAGGATGCATTGGTTTTGGCATGTGGAAGAATTTTTCCTATCGTTTAGTATAAGTGGTCCCTTTTTAAATCTCTACCTATAAAATAAAGGTTCAAAATCACTGAAAATATTGACCAACATGATCAAGCTATACATGAAACCACTGTAATTAATTCTAAAACTAATACAAATGTTCCACAGAAATGGTTTAAATTGAAAATAAACAAGAAAGACTAAACAATAATGTTCAATATCTCAATGTAACACTATATTTTCAAGTTCAATTTTTATTTTTTTGTAGTCAATGTTGAATGTTTGACATGATAGAATTTTATCATTTTACAAAGCTAGAGATTATATTTTAGTTCTTTTATTATCTTCTTATGCCTAGATGCCTTGAAAAAATTTTACCATCCCAAAAACATTGAGAAACAGAGTTTCGCAGTCATCTCCTCACCCTCTAATGTGAGGGACTCTATGATTTAAATCGCCCTTTCTTCCCTTCTCTCCTCATTTCACTAAATGCAGCTCTAAACCAATTATTTTTTTGCCTTCATATATGATGCTCAGGTGCTCTTTTCAGGTGGATTCCGATTTCCTCAACCAAACTCCAAATTTTGTATGGAACCCATTTGAAAACTGTAGTCATTTGGGGAAGAAATCAGCAAAATCCACGAGGATGTTGCACAACTTAAAGGTGACGAGACTCTGCAGCTGGACAAAAGTTAGAGGTTTTTAAAGGGAATGATTGATGTGATGCTCAAAAGAGAAAAATGTATGATGCTTCGTCTCCAAACTTCACATTAATTTCAAAGTAGATGAAGCCAAAGCAGGAAAAGGGGATATGACTATGGCTGAACTTCTGCAGCTGCTGAAGATAGAGGAAGATGGGTCTGCCGATGCTCAAGAAGCAATGGAAAATTAGTTCAGCAAAAGAGGACTACAGAGGATGAAGAGGTGGCACGAACTTTGGAGATTGGTCCACAGTTCATGACACAGTGGGCGAGATCATGCAGCTACTAATTGGATGCTTCATAAGTGGATTGGAAACCCCATTTTAGTCCACCTACAGAATCTAAGTTTGCAAGGTTTGATATTTTAATGCTTTGATTAGAATTGGGCATTACAATTTAAATGTTGTAAAGCCACATTTCAGCACCATAGTCTAACTCCTGTTCATATATAGGCATCCCTCGTATTGGGTCATATATCATGCGAAATGAGGTAAACTCTCTTGAGATGACAACAATGCACCCTCTATTGTAACTATCACTGATGTAATGGGCAATACCTTTAAGGTAAACTTTGAAAAACCATTAATACAAAGCAGAGTAAGCTTATTAATGTCTCTTGAAAAATGCTTTGTTTTCTGGGAATTAGATGGCAATAGTATTTTTAGTTCCAGGTCCATAAAGTTCCAAGCGAGTGTCTCTTGAAAAGTTAATGAGTATCTCCTTTATCTTTCTAGGACTATCATAACAATCACTAATGTAATGAGCAATACCTTTGACATAAATTTTGAAAACTGTTAATAAAAAAAATAAGCCTATTTTATCTCTTGAAGAATGCTTTGTTTGCAATGAATCAAATGGCAATGTTCTTCTCAAATCAATTGCATAGTATTTTTGGTTACAGATCCATAAATATCCAACCTATTGCTCTCTCGAAAAAATGATGAATAGCATGCTTGTCTTTCTACGACTATCATAACTATCACTAATGTAATAGGCAATACCTTTGATGTAAACTTGAAAAACTCTTGATAAAAATAAAAATAAGTTTATTATGTCTCTTGAAAAATGCTGTGTGCAAAATATCAAATGGCAATGTTCCCCTGGAATCAATTGCATAGTATTTCCTTGTTCTAGATCCATAAATATCCAAGTCAATGCTCTTTTGAAAAATTGATGAAAATCTCGTTTGTCTCTCTAGTATAAACATCTTTCCTGTGGATGCATAAGAATGTGTAAAGAGTATTAAAGAATGGTGCTTCAGGGTTGCGATTTCATTTCAAGCGCTAGGATTGCCCTGAAACCTTCTGGTGCTTCCGCAGTTGACTTCTACGATGTGAGGAATTTGCATGGGGTGAAGGGATGTTTTGGTAATGACCTGTGACAGGGCTTTTCAGTGCGGAGAACATCATTCCACAACAAAGATTTGGATAGCGATGATTATTGCTTGGAGAGACAAATGCTAAGAGTAGATTTTCGGGGTTTTAAATCTGGTCAAACCTCCCACTCGGCGTTTGGCAAGGCTGAACATCGTGGCCAAGCACAGGGTTTAAAATGGCAAAAGAATGGTTATTAGAAGCCATTGCTAGGTGTGGGCTTGGAGAGATTGTGTGGTGGGCATAGGGTCTCCTTTCTTCACAAATCCCCTATGCGTGACTCTAATGACGTCAAAGACCCCTCAAACTAGACTCATCGCAGAGGGATGTTGCTATTCCACCAACGACTAATGTGTGCTTTGTAGCGTTGGAGGCTGAAATGGAGGAGGTCAACCACAACTTGGTCATTTTTTCAGATCTTGGACTTATTAGTCGTTTTAGGGGGTTGTGGCCCAATTTGCCTAATCTGCACAAATGGATCACTGAAACATTGGGATCCAATTCTTGTTAGCTATGTGTAGATCTACCTAGCTACTAAGGATTTCTTTATAGTTATTTTTAAAAATGGGCAGCTCTAAGTTTTATCTATTTAGTCCCATACAATAGGTGTAGCTCTTGAAATTAGCCTCCAATAATGCAATTAACTTCTCCACAGAACTCAAAAAACTCACTCAAAACCTTCAAACAACATTGAAGCACCAAAGAATGGACTGGAACAGGTCTGTAATAGAAAGTATAGAATGCTGGCAGATTCCAAAATGGCCTATAGTTGTTGCTTCCCACAAGAATACCTATAGTATTTCACAAGGCTGGCATTTACTAAGCGCCCCTCTGCAAAGAAAGTGTTTCTCACCAATTATTTGCACCCATTGTATCACTCACAATTACCACAATGTTTGCATTGTTCATTTCCAAGAGGCGTCAAGCTTCAATTCGACTGCTATCCTATACTAGCACCAAGGAAGGAAAGGTTCTCACCAAGTAAAAGCTCCCACACTAAGAGTAAAGACTCGCCTAGGAAAGGAGCTCCAATGGAAAGAGACAAGAGAATATGAAAATTCCACAACTAATGTCTAGAAGCTATTACTTTATTTGCAATTATTCACCCATAATTATTATTTCCATGATTCAATATCAATGTTTATGTCAAAGACAAAGGGCAGTATATTAATTCCCCCCACTCCCTTGTAAGTGGATCGATTCTCCTTCTAATAAAATCAACAATGTATATGTTCACCCAAACCAAATAACAAAAGGCCTAAAGCGAATTGTTTCCATAACAAAATATTGTCTCATTGTCATGCTCGAATTGTGGATGACTTGTTTCATCTTTCTGAACAATTAAATTTTCTTTTGAGAGTCAGCAATTATCCTTATGTTTTTGGAGTAATTCCCAATAGTCAATATCATTAATTAAAATCGTTTGGTAAATATGAGGCTTCCTTATGCTAGCACTGCAATATAATTGGCACTATCATATATTGTGTGGTGCGAAGGTATTATGTTACCATATCCTTGTTGAATATATTATTGTGATACTATCAGGCTAGGCAAATATATTATCTCATAGTCTATTGTTAGACTTTCGAAAGGTGGTCATATATGATAGAGCTCATATTCATCCACGCTACAAATAAGCTCATGTTCTTATTTATACAGAAGCATATTCGTATCTATTGTTTTTAGCAAACTGCCTAAAGCGCATTGCAAAGATCGCACTTTGAGTTGTCTCTCCAGCACAGATAGCGCACAAACATTCTTCAAAAGCACTGTCCAGTGCTGCCGCCAGGCAACAAGCCGAGCGGAACCCCCTTGTGAGATGAGCAAGCATTCGAAGACATTGGCGGTCATAACAGGGGTTAATCACAGGCATTGTTTATCCTGTAGAATATTTCTGAAGCTCATGGGCCTAGGAGGAGAACCTACTATGATACCATGTTTTTCTGATTGTGTGTATATATTAATTAATTCCAAAAGAGGAAGTTGCACCCTTCCTTTATACATATTGGTAGTGCCCCTTCACCGAAGGACACTACACTTCCAAGTTGGCCCCAATTATGTTAACATAATACTATAATATTATGATATCACCAATAAAATTATATTATATTATCAATATAATAATTATACCATAATTATAATATAATAATATTATCACAATAATAATATAATAATTATATTGATAATATAATTATTATATTTTCAATAATTATCAATATAATTAGTATATCACAATAATTATATTATCACAACTTTTATGTTATCTATGTTTGCCTGGAGGAATCCAACCATAGCTACAATAACATTAACATTGACTAGGTGAAACTAGGACTAGTTCATTCTCACCATAACATCAACATAGTCTTGCATTAGTAGAAGTAGAATTAGAGATAATCTAGATTTCTAAACCAATATCCCATTTGCACTTTGTTTTAAAATAGAAGTTAGAAGTAATTTGTGCACTCAACGCCATATCATTTGTAGAAAATTTAACAAGTCTAAGTCAATACGTAAAGCCCCTTGCATGAACAACAGTACATCAAGCCAAAAGAGCTCATCTCCACATTAAAGTTGCAAGTTCCTAGTTGGAACCTTGGAATCGCCTCTATGATCTTTTGTGCAGTCTTAGCATATTTGGTGATTTTGATCAGGAAAGGATAGAGTGTTTTGGCACTTTATTCTGTGTTGGTGTGGTCATAAAACACCCATCAACACTACCTTCTCAAATGCCATATACTAAGTATATGATTTTGCGAAATCTATTTGGCATTTTTTTTGTTAGCAATCAAATTTATATTTTCATCAATTTGTTGTCCCCACTTGTTTATTCCCTATTACTCCATTTTGGAGTTGTGCAACTTAGAAATTCAACACTCAAAAGATGTCTACCATAAAATCATTAGAATTCAACAAGGTAGACTATATGTTACATTCATTACTACATTTCCATTTAATAAAGCAAGAAAAAGATACAGAAGCCCAGCTCATGAGATAGAATTTTATAACCTGTTGAAATAAAATTTGCATTTTGAAGATCTTGCCTTTCGATGAAATAAATATGATAAAAGATGCTCTGCAAAGAACACCAAAAGAAAGACAATAAGAACATCTAATACTGATTTTCAAACTCAACAGCAGCCTTTTTTATCAAAAAAAAATTAAGAGTAGAATGATAAGCGATAACTAAATTATTGACTAAAATTAAAAAATGTTAATTTACAGTTGATGCTTCCAGTGTTAGAAGGTTATATGATGTATTAATATGGAGTCAACTTTGGTAATCTTGAAAGAATTAAAGAGAACACGTGTAATGAACGACAGTTTGCAAAATCAATCTATCTATAAGCCAAAGGAGTTGAACTTTCTAAACTGTAATAAAAAGCATTAGATTTAAAGTGAAATTAGGCTCCAGGAACACTATATCCACTATACTCATAACATTGGAAATAGCATGCATTTTAGCAACAAAACCAGAGTAGCAAATCTTCAAAATTGGTGTTAAATTAAATATAAGAAATTTTAACTCCATTTTGTGTCCTCAAACAAAAATACTACATATATCATAGATGTGTTCTAATGCAGCAACATGTAGTTGAGTTTAAAGGTGGGGGGAGGGGAGGGGGGCAATGTGAACAAACAAATAATATTCCTCTAAGCAATAGCTAAGAAAATAAAAAAGTTAAGAATGATTCAACAACAAAATGTGCAGACTCCTGTTCAGGCAAAAAGTCTTAGAAAGAAACAAAGAAAACCTAATAATGTCTACAAGTGACCAAAATAAGGCAAGGAGATTCAAAAGTACGTTAAGATACAAATAAGTCAATAAACTATAAAGTATGAAAGAAAAAAGAACCTCATGCTCTGAAATGTCACGGAGCAGCTACCCCTTTACTTTGTGATCTAGAACAAGAATGAATATGCATGTGACAAAAAACCATCAATGAAACAAGGAACTGATGAAAATCAAAGCAGGGAACCATCATTATCACATGTTTGCAGTAAATCTCAGGTGAGACTAATGGATACTGTCACCATCTGATGCTATGAACGGTCCAAGGCAAAAAAAAATGCACATACATGAATGTCTAGGTCTAAGGGGCGCAGACTACACATTCCTAGGAGGAACCAAGGAATTCCTCCTAAAGTGCATTCTAATACCCAAGGCCAATGAGACTTTAGATTTGGATAGGAGTGAAAGAATTTTATCAACCTAGCATTACATCTTCCAAAGCTCTATTAAGCATCTAAGTATAATAGTTTACTCAGCGCTTTGGTGCTTCAATGTTGTTTGAAGGTTTTGAGTGAGTTTTCTGAGTTCTGTGGAGAAGTTAATTGCATTATTGGAGGCTAATTTCAAGAGCTACACCTATTGTATGGGACTAAATAGATAAAACTTAGAGCTGCCCATTTTTAAAAATAACTATAAAGAAATCCTTAGCAGCTAGGTAGATCTACACATAGCTAACAAGAATTCTAATACATATACTCAGCCCTTCTCATGCAACCACCGTCTAATGTCAAACTCAATCATCAGTGTTTTAATGACCTTTTGACATTACATTTTTTCATATTTCCATGTAACAGTAACATTAAGTATTCAGCAATATATGTTTATATTTGGTCATAACTTTTCGGGTTCACAGAGTGAATATGAGTTCAAACAGTAATGTCAAAAGTTTTATAAAAAAGGCAACTGCAGGAGAGACCCCAAAACCTTGTCTCCCACCACCTCCTATGTCTATCTTACATGACAGATTTATGAAAGGGTCATGTTTTCTTGGAAATTGACTTTTATTTGAGTAATCAAATGTCCTAAAGTGTCATGAAATATCCCGCAATTATTTTGCCCTCACTTGAGGGCTTATTACCAAAATTTGGGAGCATGGGAGTCACAAATGTCCATCACATATTTAGAATGTTGGCACCTATTATGAGAGAGATAAAAACTCCTACATTCTTTACTACATATAGTGTTCAATAGGTCTTCTCTTAAACCCAAGTCTAACTTATTCTCTACACTCCCTTTTCCTCATCTTTAGCTTTCCTTGAGATTATTGTGATTTTGCCAAATTTCAGTACACATGAGATTTTCTTCTAGTAAATGGTTTACCAATTCGGTGTTTCAACATTTTTTGTGT
Source organism: Chamaecyparis obtusa (assembly GCA_027943335.1). Lineage (NCBI taxonomy): Eukaryota > Viridiplantae > Streptophyta > Pinopsida > Cupressales > Cupressaceae > Chamaecyparis > Chamaecyparis obtusa. Next base: position 483,034 of record BSBK01003530.1, on the reverse strand, counting down.
TGTGAAATTTGAGGTGACTTATGCTTTTATCACATATATTACCTATGATTAAATGCATTTATAGTGGATCTAATACTCTCTTTCATGTTTTGGAAGTCTATGTATGTACTCTGCTTAGTCTGCTTCTCTAGCTAGCTAAACAATATTACTAAAGTATTCTCAACTTGCTTGTTGCTATTCTTGCTTGTCAGTTGTCAATTCGCATTATGTCTTTTGATTGGCCTATCATAAATGAGTTTATGCTGACTCAGTGAGTACCATATCCATCTAAAGAGTTTCCTCTCCAGTTATCCTTTTGAGTTGCTTTAGTTTCTTGTCATGTTTTGAGCCAAGCATTCATTCTTTAGATTTTCTTTCATTCTGCTTTAACCACATATGGCTTAGCTTGTTTTCCATCAGGTTTGTATTGGAGATTTTGTATTAAATCTATAGTCTATGAGGTTAGTAATAAATAAAATTAATGTTAGTGATAGTATTTAAATAAATAATGTTAATAGTTTTAAGTTGTAGGTTATGGTAGTTGGATGCGAATATATTATATATCCCATAAGATTGCTAGGTTAATTTAAGGGAAATCAAAGGCCTTATAAGCCTTAAGCAAATGTAAAATTTATCCTGAATAGGAAAAGATATCCCAAAGAAATAATATATCAATTGTTATTATTGGTTGCAATCATGGAGTAATCTGTGTATTTTCTCTACCAAATTCACTTTGGTATTAGAGCAGTATAAGATTCAATCCAAGAGAAAAAGATGCAGCAACAATTAAGAGTCAATCCATTAACAGAGAAATCATAGTTGTCTATACCACATGCCTAGCAACCAGGGACATTGTGGATGATACCAAAAGTATTTTGATATTCAATGCTGCTTTAAAGCTCATAGAGAAGAGAATAGCTTGTATTGTGGCATTTGGAAGCCAAGACAAATGTATTTGAATTGATAAAGCAGGGGAAGCAAAGCACAGGCTTTGTATCAAATGCTGGTGATCAATAAAAGTCGTCAAAGTCACAAGTCAACCAAAAAACCCCAATATCGAACTTACAATTTTATACCTTCAAAGTTTTATTTTCCAATGCATCAATATTCATTTTTGTATGCTGGTGATCAATAAAAGTCATCGAAGCCGCAAGTGATCCAGAAAACCCCAGCATCGATCTTACAATTTTATACCTTCAAAGTTATAATTTCCAATGCATCAATATTCTTTTTGTTGTATGCCTGTGTAGGAGAAGAAAGTAGTGTCAAACCATTGCCAGTTTGAATGTGACCACTGTCAAAAGGTAGTTATTTTGTATGCTACCATATTTGTATCAACATCTTTCCTTTTTGTCATGTTACCAGCATCTTACAAAAACTAGACAAAGAGTCTAACATACAAATCTTTAGAAAAGGATTGTTCTTGCCAAGAACATTGTTGTGTATCCAGTAGTACTTAGCAGAGTTGAATAAGGCAGTGTTATGAATGTGAACGAAATGTTTTTTGCGGCCACCTGATAAAAACATTGAATGAGGACTGTGTTGGTAGTATTTTCAATTTTCAAGGTTGCATTTTAATTTTTGCTTCTTTGAAAGTTTTCCTTGTTTTTGTGATAAATCTCCTACAAATTTCTTCTCCCAAAGATTGGAATATGTTCATAATGGTAGAAAACCCTAAGTGCTAGGTCGAAAATACTTCTGAAGATCCAAAAAGCCCTAGAAAAGCCTAACTGGGTTCTATTTTGCCATTACCTTTTTCAAATCACTTAAGTGAGCCTTTAAGCATGTGCGCTTTATAATCACCGGCTAGTCGCCCAGTCTCCTAATGATTTCGCCATATTCCCTTTAGTCTGGCGATTCAGAGAAGCCCTTTGTCATGCGATCTCTTTAAGTATAGAAAATATTCCTTTTCTTCAAGCGACTCAGCGAAGTGCTTTTAGTCAGGTAGTCTCTGAATGACCCCATGGAGAATTATGAGATCTAGCGACTACACTATTTAAATGTTTCAAAGTAACTATAGTCGCCCAGTCTCCAGATCAGAAATACCTTCAGCCTGACGATCTCTAAATAAAATGATGAAGTGATTGAGTATTCAGCGATTATGAGACTTCTCCTTTAGTTGTTGAGTCTCCAAATAAAAGATGGCGATGTATTTTCCTTCAGTCGCCAAGTCTCCCATTTCTCAAGCAGTTAGTGTATTTATCCAGCGACCCAATGATTGTAGTAGTCACATATCCTCAGAATTCTAGCGGTTATATTTTAAACATTCAGCGATCCAGCGACATGGTTATCTCTTAATCTTGTGATGTAGCAGTTATGTCACAAGATGTCTAGCAACTCAACGATAACCGTAAGATGAAGGAAAGATCAACAGTTGGCGCTTAATCTCACAATCTAACTGAGGTTAATCGGGATATCTGGCGACCTGGTGAATAAAGGCTTTCGCGCAGTCTTTGGATTTAACCAGGGTAAAGGAAAATATTAAGAGACTGTGAGATGTCTTCAGTCACGTGTTCGCCAGAAGGTAATGAGTTAAGGTAAAGGTTTTCACAGAATGAATATGAACCGTTGATGCAGTCTTGATCAGGCGGTGGTCGCGTTATCTCCCAATCAAACCATGAGTCAGGAAAAGTTTCAGCGACTGTGAGAATTGCTTTGTCGCCTAGTATCCGGATCAAACCCGAGTTAGAGAAAGCATTAAGCGACTAAGAGGTGACTTCAGTCGCGCAATCGCCAAATGACTAAGGGTTAAGTGTTTGCCGAGGTAAAAGGGTGAAAAATAATATGGATTCGCTTGCCGGATTTGGTGACATGTCCGTCCCTGATTGGTCGCCGAATAAAATAAAGAAATAGTAATCTTCCAGCAATTATGAAATGGACTATAGTCGTTGAGTCTCCAGAAGCAATAAATCAAAAATATTCTGCCTTCGGTTGCTAGATCTCCAAAAAGGTTCAGTCTCCAGATCTCCTGAGAAAGTCAAAGTCAGAGTAAAGTTTATGAGACTGAGCAACTACTGTCAGATTAAGATCTTGTGGCTGTCATGAAGTCACGAGAAGAAATGAGGATTTGAATAGAGTTTCAGCAATTAAGAAATTCTCTTTAGTCGCCAGGTCTCCAGATGGGCGAAGTCGGGTAGTCTCCAAAAAAACTTTGAAAAGTCAACAGATTTCAGCGATTAAGAGACTCCCTGCTAGTCGCCAAGTCTCTGAATGAGAAGAAAAGCTATTGAGACTTTGGAAACACGTTTGTCACCAAGTCTCGAAATAAAATTAGTAAGTGATACATTTTGGAGCGAATGGGAGATAGACTATAGTCGCTAGGTCTCAGAATGAAAAATTAAAGTTTCAAAGAGTCGCTAGATCACGAGACAAAATCATAAAAGGCCAAATCATTCAGCGACTATGATTTTTAACTATAGTCGCCAGGTCTCTAGATAGAATAAAATCATGTAGTGATTGAGGATTTTCCTTTACTCACCAGATCTCTGAAACTATTGAAAAAGCGCCAAGTCTTTGAGTGACTGGGAGACTAAGTGTAGTCGCTAGGTCGCCAGAAATCAAATTTGATTACCTGTCACTTTCTTGGCTCACGGCTAGTGAATTGAGTTCAAAACGTGCCAAGTAATGACGGAAGTGATATGATTACAGAGCTTGAGTTTTGAAAGGGAAAATGCATTCAATTCTCCAGAATAAATACAGTTAACTGTCACTCATTCAAAAATTACCAAGCATTCCGGAGAGCCAGAGCTGAAGAGTTACGAGAATTCTTGAGTTTTTCAACGATTAAAGAGTTCAGTGAAGTTTAGAATTTTCAGAAGGATTTTCATCTACAGTCAGGATGAGTCAGCCAACAAGCAGCGGAGTTTCGACCAGTAAGGGGTCCAACGAGAAGGCGAAAGAAAGCTATTCAGATGAATTTCTCAGTCTGCTGCCTGGGTCGTCACAAAATAAAAATGTTAGTGATGAAATTTTCCCTGATGATCTAAGTTACTGTAGAGATGCAAAGACTAGAGATGTGTCTGGAATGTGCCTTTTTAGGTATTTTTATAAGAATGCGGATAGTCCAGTGCCCGTTTCAAACCCTTGGACCTCTGGGTTGGCTAGGTTGATAGTACCTGATGTTTTTATAGACGTAGACTTGCTCATTGGTTTGGCCGACAAGTATGACCCTTTGTCTAAGACAATAAGGAAAGGGGATGGCTCGGCTCTGGTCACATTAGACAGAAATTCATTTATGAGGGCTTTCGGTATTCGCATTTCCATGGCCATAGAGATTAATTTACAGGCCCAAGCAAATAGGTACATTAGGGAGATAGTCCTGGTATCTAAGGAAGTCCAAAACCATGTCCCAAGAGCCAACAGGAACTATATTGCAGCAATGGTTGGGGCAGCCCCATACTTCTACAAGGACCTATGTTTCTACATCAAATACATTGCATATGGATTATGCAGGGTGCTAGGGATAGATGGTGGTGCAAATAGGATTTCATCCAACATCCTGATGATGGTATTAGATTCACAGAGCCTTCATACAAGCAAAGGATATGATTACATAGGATATGTAATAAATAAGATGCATGAAGGACTTGAAGCTCTTAGGAAGAGGGAAGCTTCTCCTAGATTTTTGCATTACTCAAGGTTAATGCACTTCATTTTGTTTTACAATTACAACATTATGGACTTGGAGCACCTTCAGCCTCAAATGATGTGGAGGGGTCAGCCTAATCCAGTGTTGTTTTGGATAGGAGCCTGGAGCCCTACTTCCACCAATTGTGATTTTTGTGCTTTCCAGAAATGGATAGTTCAACCAATTTTGCTCAGCCTAGGACTAAATCTTTCCAGGCTGCCAGTTAAGGCTCTGCAATTACTGAGGCCTTGTCAATTTGTTGACAAGTGGCCTAAAAATCATAACTAGGGAGACTTTTAATATGAGAAAACCTTCACAATAATTAGAGTCTATGGGTGTCCCCAGCCACCTCATGTCCTACCATTCTTTGTGCCACCAAGGATTGCTTTCTTAGAAATCATCTGGCAGCTAATGTTAACTGATAAGGAGCACCTGGCTCCCTACAGGAAGGGTACATTTTGTTGGAATCATTTGCCGTTGCACCAAAAGCTTGAACTGTCAATGCCCGATACAAATGCCAGATTTAACCCGATCCACAGGAAGCGGTTAAGCCATGTCACGAATCTCCAAGGAGGTGCTGACCACCAACTTAACAATCTCCCTCTCAGCACCAACTGAGCCTTCAGCACCCACTGAAGGGAGACTCGAACCCGTGACCCAAGGCTCTGATACCAATTGTTGGAATCATTTGCCGTTGCACCAAAAGCTCGAACTGTCAATGCCCAATACAAATGCCAGATTTAACCCGATCCACGGGAGGCGGTTAAGCCATGTCACAAATCTCCAAGGAGGTGCTAACCACCAAGTCAACACATTTACCCCAAGGCACTTCAGAGTATGCAACTTCATAATTGGGAAGAATGCATTCAATAAGCTAAATGACTGGTTGGGCAAGTATAAGATGAATGCCGCCATATATAGGTATGTGAATACAGAGGACTTCATTGTCATTGCTAGGAAATATTACACTCCTACTATTCCTATAAGAAATAGGCATGAGCAGTGTCCAGAAGAAGACATCATCAGAAATATCATTGAGGATGATGAAGTAGAAAAGAGAGCACAACAATTCTCAGAATTGTTGTCATTTGAGAAAAAGATAAAGAGAAAGGGAATTCCCTTTGGAGGCTTTTACCCCACATTGCCATATCTACAAAGGCTAGATCAAATGATGGAAAATTTCAACACATTGGTCAATTCACTTGAGGACCAAGTTGATGATAAAGAAAGGGAGAAGGAGAAGTACTCTGAATTAGAGTGTGAAGAAGACAATGATGGAGGCTACCCATTATATAGCCCTCCTGCCATAGAACAGCCACCTCCTACTGAGCAGGGAGGAGAGGAAAATACAATTATGGATTTGACAGAGCTTCCCAGCTCTTAGGATACAAGTAAGCCTCCTCTTAAAAGGCAAAAATTGCAAGTTGGAGAGCCTTCACAAGCCAAAGCTGCAGAAAAGAAAAAGGATAGGGTAGGAGCCCTAATTACTGGAACAAGAGCCTATGATCATCAACTTAGGAAGAAGATTAGGGAAGAAAAGAGAAAATAGGAGGTAGTTGAGGAAATTGAATTGCCATTGGCTCTAGGTCAAGATGAAAGAATGCTAGAGCAAGAAGATTTCTTGAAGGATGATGAATTCATTAAGTCAGATGAATTCAAGAATTTCTTATTATGGCACAAACAATAGCAGGTTGCATCAACTATGCAAATCACAGAGGAAGGCCAGGTACCTGATGAGGCCATCCAGGCATTAAAGGACTATGATCCTGAATCAGAGACCATCACTCCAAAGGAGGCTAGGCAATTAGTAAAGGCTAGCAACATGTTGCTTTTACCTGGGTGGGATTTGGCCTCAGCTTTCATTATAGACCAGATAAGGAGGCGGGAAGATATAAGCTTATCTTCAAAGACCCAAGTAGGGGATTTAATAAAGGGATTTGGATATAGCCCTAAAAATCAGGCATTGGCTATATGGAGCCTCTATCCCAAGAACCAGAAGCCTTCTCTGCTAAATATACAAGAGAAAATGGATGGTGATAAAGTTGTGTGGTCAATCCACAATACAGGAGACTTAGAGATCTCACAGGTACTCACCTACTTTGCAAGACTCAATGAAGATAAAACTAAGCAACTCTCAGATAGATATAAGAAACTATTTGAAGATTACAGTGCACTTGTTAAAGACAGGGAGGTACACATAATGAAGGAAAAGGAATTGGAGAAACATGTGGATGATTTACATCAACAGATAATCAATATGCCTGTAGTGACCCCTGCACCACCAAAGCATCTTGCACTACCAGAAATTCAAAGTGTAGGTGTAGAAGAAGCTACTACAACAACAGAGAAGGTGAACCTGGAAAACACTAAGGCTATTTTACAAACCCTTTTGAAGATTTTGCAGCATAGAATTGAGGTCTTAAAGGAGAAGGCAGAGGCAGTTTATACTGCATATAATAAATTGTCTGATTTACAAAATGAGGTAAACAATTTTGTTTCTATTTTAAGTACTTATCATACATCTTGGTCAATAAGGGCTCCATTGTTTGAAAGACTAGCAGCAATGCAGTCTCTGAGGAATGATATCCCGGAACTAGTTTTGCAAGTAGGGGATGAAATTGGGAAGATAAGCGTTGCTTCATCCTTCTTTAAGGGTAAAGCAAACCAAATTGAAGCAAAGATGACAATTTTTGGACCTAATTTCAATAGGTTCATTCCTCAAATCATAACAGAGGATGGAGCAATAAAGAATTTGGATACATGGAGATCAGATTTTGATCTCTTATTGCCTAAAAAGGAGGCTTTTCTTAATGATAGCAATGAAGTTGATATGGATCACTTCAACATAATTCTTGATGAGGCATTCAAAGCAGAGATGGATTTCAGTAAGTTCATCATAGATGTGAAACAAGTTGCTAATGCAAGATGGGAAAGGCAGAAGAAACAATTGCAGAGCATTCAAGAGTTCCAGTGGCCTACAGAAGAACAGGTAACTACATGGGACAATCTTACAAAGCCAAAAAAGGAGAAAGCCAGCAACAGATGATATTGAAGATATAGAAGAAGAATGAGCTCCAGCAGCGCACCTGATCTATGAGCACAGGGAGAGCAACTATCACAAAAAGCATGATGTAAGTTAGCTGGTTGGTGGTCATTATTCACACAACAAACTTTAGCATTTGCTCTGAATACCGGTAGACAAAGGTGCAGCTCAAAGGGAAATTCAATGAGGAGAAACAACTTCTAGCACTATTTTCCCTCTATTTTCTGTTTCAAATTTAACTCTTGTGTAATTTAGTGCAAGTCACTATCAGAACCACCCAAAGCTTGTTGCATCCTTTTCTCAAGGATTCCAAGGTGGTTTCTATATATATATAGAAAATTCTAAATCACACCAAAGGGTGGTGAAAATACTTATTGTAATAGGAGCTTATAGATTTAGTTTTGATTCTCAGGAATCCAAGTTTTCTGAATGTACTGATACAGGAAGTTTATCAATAAAATATACTAAAGTTTCATGTATATCTCTTATTGTCTTCATGTATGATTTTGATTTCTCTATGTGTTTAAATTTTCAAGGCATTTTAGATACATCTTTCTACAAGGTAGATAGTGGGGTTGAAACTTGAGTTCCTTTCAAGGGAGGGGTAAATCTTGAGTGAGGTCTCTGAGGTTTTATTTTTCATATATGAATTTGATGATATGATATGTGCATAAAAAGATAATCTGCGAGGCATTTTATCCGAGGTTTGGGTTTATTTGACTTGAGAGATTTTCTGTAGATGTGCATTTGTTGACTCTGATTACCTAGGATTTGGCACTGGTCATAGCTTGGTTTACATTTGTTTTCACCATCAACCAATTTAAAAAATGATTTACTTTAAAGTTGTGAGAGAGTTATGTGATTAGATCTGTATCAAGTATACAGGTTACTATTGTGATTTTTGAAGAATTCAATCTTAAGAGGTAATACCCACCTATAGCTTAAAGCTCAAAGAGAAGAAGGATTACAAATCCTTAACACCTTAGTGTTTACTATTGTTGATGAATCTATTGGGACTGCTAGAGTTATGAATCGGAGGTTTTCTGATTAAGTTTTGATCATTTGCAATTTTGAACACTAACAGACTGTTCACAATGTCAAGGTGAGAACGGCATTCTGAAGGTAAAGAATTCAACTTGAGCAACAAATCTTACTTCGATTCAAAGTAACATAGCAACAATTTATACAGGTAATTAGATTGAACTTTACAATTAAATAACAATGTTTATGTATTTTGGTATAATAATTGATATATCGAGTCGCACTTAGCAGAGCTGAATAAAGCGTTGAGATTGTAATTGAAAGGCTGTGAGATCCAATTTTGGTGTTGATATGTTTTTTCCATTCATTAACAAGGTGTAAATAAGACTAAGTGGCATGTAAACATTTGTAGCACGTGTAATTTATGACTTAAGAGTCATTTCTCACATTGAGGGTGGTCGTAGGTTCAAAATTCACAAAGATTTGCAAGGAATTTCAAGTTTTTGATAGTGTGCAAGCATTGTGTTGAAAAATTGGATGAAAAATTGAACTCAGGATTTGTTGATCAGCTCTAAATAATTGGTGACTTTTGTTTGATTAACAATCATGAGATAAGTGTTTTGGTGTAATATCCCCATTTTAAAATAGTATTTAATAGTAAAACAATAATAATAGTCTCTGCACCTGATGTAGATGGTTGCTTTTGGGTAAATAGCACTTGTTGATTCCTCACCTTCATGTTGTATGGGCATTCCTTGGTGGAATGGCCCATGATCTGGCAAATGTCACAAAATGTCATTTTGGGACACGACCCCTTTGTATGACTACTTGCCTTGCAGTCTGTACACCATATGTCAACTTCCCCCTTGCTAGTACCCCCTTTCATGGTCTTGAACTCCATCATTTTCTCCATGTCCTTTTGGAGTGCCATGACTTTTTTCTTCGACTCACCATCACTGCCACTATCATCGTCCAAAGTGTCATCTTCGTCGGAAGAGGACTTGCTTCTTTTCTTCTTGGAGGTCTTATGTTCACTCTCCAAGTCCATCGCTCGGTTATAGGCATCTACATATGAGGTGGGGGGCACTATCTTCATTTTCCTCCATAGGTTAGATTTCAAGCCCTCCACGAACCATCTTTTGTTCAGGCCATCCGATGGTTGGCTATCCATTTTTCCAACTAACTCCTTCAGTCGACGACTGTAAGCCTGCACAATCTCCTTGCCTTGTTTGGTACCATATATCTCGGAAACAATTTCATTGTCATCCCTCAAGAGTTGAAAATCCTTCTCGAATTCTTTCTTGAGGTCGGCCCAAGTGATCACCTTTGTTTTGTCCACATCAGAGTACCAATCGATGGCTACCCAGCTGAGTGTGGCCAAAAACTGTTTTACCCATTCTGTGTGGTCGGCGACTCCATTCACCGACCAGATTGTCTCGCACATACGACAATGTCGTACTGGATCTTCCTTCCCATTGAAAAATGAAAAATGTTGAGAGGGGGAGGGGGTGAATCAATATTTTTAAAACTTAAAATAAAACTGGAAAGCTCACTCAACTATGAAGACATGACACAGAAATTTCTCACGTGGAAAACCCAAATGGGTTAAAAAACCACAACTGCACTAATTCAATGGGCTTCAACCCTTTTACAAATAGAGCTACAACTCTTCAGGCTCCAACCTGTTTTAAGAAGACAACAACCTTTTCAAAAGAACATTTGGACAACATCAAAAACCAAAATAAGTTTTGTGTCTTAACGAAAGTCAAAAATACTTGGGAGTTCACACAAAATACATCAAAACTCACAGCCCTTTGTAGCACCTTGGGATTACTTTCAGAGCAACTCCCCCATACCACTATCTTCTCATATATTCTTACAAATTAATACTCCCAAAAGAAATTGTGCCTGGCTTCAGAAATTGATTCACGATATATTCTCATTGTGTCTCAACAGCTTCTTGAAAATTCCTACAGTCAACACAACTGATGCACCAATTTTTAATACTTTTACTCACCCACATTTTAATTCTTCAAGTCCCATGTCTTTTTCAGAACTCACATCAAGCTATATATCTTTCTCATTTTTGACTGCTCACACACTCATCTCACATTCACGTCCTCATACCCGTCTCTTCCTTTTTGCATGAGCACGTTGTATATATCGAATGACTCATCTTCGTAATTTTTTAACACTTATACCACAATCACTTTTTAACGCGTGCTACCTGATTCCAGGAGCGTTTATTGATTGCACACTAAGTCGTTATTAAAAGATCCGCACTGTAGCACTCAACACCTCATGTCTGTTTATGCGAGTACACATTCCTGCTAAAAAAGAACCGTTTCTTATTTCATGCATTTTTTATTCACACGTAGCACCAATGTTGTTTCTATATTTCTTAACGTATGTGTTCCAATACATTTTTATTTTTTCGTCCTGCAGACTCAGCACCTACATCTTTTTAACGACATCACTGCGTATACGTTTTCTTAAAAGCCATCACTACTCACACACAGCGAATCACCACATTTTTAATTAAAAGAGCTATATCTGCAAGTGGTTTAGGAGGGCCTCTTTTGTTGACCAAAGACTAGAAGTTGAAACATTACGTGTCACTTCATTCCTGCAGTCGACATATTTCTTCTAAGCTATTCTCAATCATCTCATACTTTACGTTTTGACAGAGAGACAAACGTTCTTCCATGCTTTGACGATATACCGAACGATGATATTAAACCACTATGCTTTGTCCCATTTTTTGTCTTTCATTGCATGGAGTCATGAAGGGTTTGTCAAAAACTCGACTGTGGTATTCCACGTCTTCCAACCGCGTAGAGGTGCAACCGTTATCATCTGCAGTTCTTCTGATACTATATGCACTTGGCAAAGGACGTGATTTTTGTTGAACCAATCTTTTAAGATACCAAAGGACAAGTGTACTTATACATCACACACAAAGAGGAGACACCAGTCACATTCAAAACCAAACTACAAAGTTCTTACAGATAGAAAATAACTCACCAATTCTGAAACAGAATAGGTGTCACGCACAAGGCTAAATCAGATGACAAAAACACAACAATCTCCCCCTTTTTCACATTGATGGCAATTCCAACAAGAATATAGAACCATTCACCGAGCTAAAACACTCCCCCTGAATGGCTAAACCAAACTGAATCAGCTCCCCCTGAATATCTATCAACTCCCCTCAATATCTACTCCCCCATTGACATCAATGATCATGATACTGAAAAACAATCACAACTCAAGAGATATAGCAAAGAGGCACAACTATTGAAGAACACGCAGCTTTAATGAGGTAGTAGGACACCAAGCTTGCTTCAAAGATACTCAAAGTGATCTCGAGGCAATGGTTTAGTAAAAACATCAGCAATTTGTTTCTTAGAGCAAACATAGTTCAGCTTGACAATATTATTGGTAATTTGCTTCTTCAGATAGTGATATTTGATTGGAATGTGTTTGGTGCGGGAATGCATCACTAGATTTCTCGAGATATCAATGGCACTTGTGTTGTCACAAAAAATGCAAATAGGATCAGTAAACTCATGCTTATAATCACATAAAGTATTCTTCATCCAAATTACTTGAGTGCAACATGATGCAGCTGCAATATATTTAGCTTCAGCAGTACATAGTGAAGTGCAAGACTGTTTCTTTCTTAGCCAGGATACCAAACAGCCACCTAAAAACAAAGCACACCCACTGGTGTTTTTCCTATCATCCACAGAGCCACCCCAATCTGCATTTGTATAGGCTGTGAGAGAGAAATCAGAGCTCTTTGGAAACCAAAAACCAAAATCAACGGTGCCTTTCAAATACTTAAAAATTCTCTTAACAGCTTGAACGTGTGTTTGTTTTGGAGATACTTGAAATCTAGCAACATAGCCAATATCTTGCATAATATCTGATCTAGTGGTTGTAACAAACAACAAACTCCCTAACATAGATCTATAAAATGTTTGATCAACAAAAGGAGATACATCATCCTTACTTAGTTTACATCCGATTTCCATAGGAGTGCTAACCGAATTGCAATCTTCCATTTTGAATCTCTTAAGCAACTCTCTAACATACTTAGCTTGGGAAATGAAAACACCTTCAGAAGATTGATTAATTTGCAGCCCAAGAAAATAAGTTAGTTCACCCATCATAGACATTTCAAATTCATCTTTCATACAAGCAGTGAATGTCTTAGACATTTTCTTATTGTCACTACCAAAAATCAAATCATCAACATAAACCACAACAATGAGAATGTTGTTACCTTTCTCTTTGACATACAAATTGCTGTCTACATATCCCTTTTTGAAGCCCTTCTACTGTAAGTAATTGTCCAGCTTGTCATACAAGCTCTAGGAGCTTGTTTGAGTCCATAAAGAGCCTTTTTCAGCTTGAAAACATAATCCACATTGTTAGAAATAAAGCCTTCCGGTTGTTCAACATAGATTTCTTCAACCAAATCCCCATTTAAAAAGACAATTTTAACATCCATTTGAAAGACTTTGAAACCTTTAAAGGAAGCAAATGCAAGAAAAATTTTGATTGCTTCCAATCTTGCAATCGGTGCAAAGGTCTCACTAAATTCCACACCTTCAATTTGAGAATAACCCTTGCAAACTAAATGAGTTTTGTTTCTAATAATCTTACCATCTTCATTTACCTTATTTCAGAATACCCATTTTGTACCTATCACATTTTTGTTAATGGGTCTTGGCACAAGCTCCCAAGTATTGCTCTTCTTAATTTGCTCTAACTCTTCTTTCATAGTAGCCACCCAATGCTCATCTACTGCTGCCTCTTCAAAACATTTAGGCTCAATCATAGAAATAAGTGAGAAGTCATCATCCTCAAAATAGTTAACATTTTGCCTAGCATTCCTAGATCTTCTTTCAGCTATAACTTGATCAATAGGGTGATTCTTTTGAACAAATTTTGAAGGAGTTTTGAAGGTAGAAGCATCATGATCACCTTGAGAATCATACCCGGAATTATCATGTGAATTTTCAGCATCATTAGAAGTAGAGACTGTATCTTCATGAGCAGATTGAGTTTTACCTTTGTCATTCTCACCACTTTTGCTAGCTGTTACAACTTGAATATGAGGAGAAGAAAGTACAGCAGTGCTGGTTTGAGTTTTTTCTTCTTCAGGGCTGTCATCATTCTCGCTAAGTTCATTAGTAGCCTCGTGAATCTTAACATTAGCACTCTCTACTAATTTATGCAGCCTTTTATTGTAGCATTTAAATGTTTTACTTTTAGAATAATAGCCAAGAAAGATTCTCTCATCAAATCTAGATTCAAATTTTCTCAAATTATCTTCATCTCTCCTAATGTAGCATGGACTTCCAAAAATTTTAAAGTACTTACCAGTAGCCGGTTTACCTTTCCAAAGTTCATATGGAGTCTTGTTGAACTTGGGCCTCAACAACATTCTATTTTGAATGTAGACTGTTGTGTGGACAGCCTCTCCCCAAAAGACATCTTTCATTTTTCTTTCATTCATCAAACATCGTGCTATTTCTTGAACAGTTCTATTTCTTTCCACAACACCATTTTGTTTTGGTGTTCTTGGGGCTGAAACCTGTTTCTTGATTCCATGTTGCTCACAAAACTTAACAAAATTATTTGAGGTAGATTCTCCCCCATTATCAGAACGTAAGCATTTGATTTTCACATCCATTTCATTTTCTCAACCAGATTCTTAAAAATCTTAAACTTCTCTAAAGCCTCTGACTTTTCTTTTCGAAAAGTAACCCAAGTCATGCGAGAAAAATCATCAATAAGAAGCATAAAGTATATTTCCACCTTGAAGGCTTTCTGTCCTAGTTGGTCCACAAAGATCCGTATGAACTAGCTCAAGTTGCCTACTACTGAAATGATCTTTTGGTTTGAAAGAAGCTCTAGTTTGTTTTCCCTCTTGACAATTTTTGCAAACAACATCAGTTGGTTTCTCTATCATTGGCATATCTCTTACAGCTTCTTTTTTACTGATTTTGATAAGATTATCAAAATTTACATGCCAAAAACACTTGTGCCAAAGCCAAGCATCCTCTACCTTGGTCAAACAACAAGTCTCATCATTAGAGTCATTAAGAATATAGAGATTATTTGTTGCTCTAGTTGCTTTAGCTATGACATCAATTCCCTTTTTAATAGTGCAAGAATTTGAGTTAAAGCGAAGGCCATACCCTTGATCACATAGCTGACTTACAATTAAAAGATTGTGTTTCAAACCTTCAAGATAAAGAACATTCTCAACAATGGTTTCATCATTATTAATCAAGACAGCACCTATACCAACAACCTTTGCAAAAGAGCTACCTCCAAATCTAACCTTTCCACCTTTCATTTACTTGAGAGAATGAAACTTACTCAAATCACATGTCATGTGTCTGGAGTAGCCACTGTCAACATACCAAATATCCTTCTCACTGCTGGCAAGAAGAGTTGTTTCAACAACAAGAGCTTTTAGAGGTATCTCTTGAACTTTTCTTCTCCAAACTTTGGTCACTTTTGTCATTCTTTTTGGTTCAACATTGTAGAACAAATCTACACTATAGCTGTTGCAAAATCTTGAAGTGTGGCCAAACTTGTTACAGGTGTAGCAAATTAAGTTTTACTTCCAAAAGGCATTATTTTCATGCTGAAAATAATTCTTAAAGGGAGCAGCTCTACAATCAGCAGCTCTATGTCCAAAGTAGTTACATGAAAAACAGTAGCCATAGAAAAAATGTTTATTTACCTTGTTAAGTGCAAGCTAACTACTTTCCGGTGGTGAAGAGTTTTGTTCAAGTTGCATGCCAACACCTCTTTTATGTTTGGTAGGTCTTTGAGAACCAAGAATGTCATCTAACGTAACATTACCAGTCTTGAAGGACACTTCTTCACTGGAAAGCATAGAAGTTTTACCTATGTTTCTAAGAGCAACAATTTTAACTTCTAGCTTGGCAATGTTTTTCTTCTTTTATCTGAATCTGATTTTCCAAATTCTCACGAATCTTTTTAGCTTCCTCATTCAAGATTTTAGAATCAACAAGTTGAGCTTCAGCCTCTTTGAGAGATGTTGCAATCTTTAACTTTTCAGCACTCTCAACTTGTAGAAGATCCACAAGACTTAGATTCTTCTTTTTCAGTTTCTTTATCTCAGCTAGAGCTGCAATCAATTCAAGTTCAAGGTCCACTTCATCATCTTCAACATCTTCATTTTCATCGTTGTCATCTTTTGAAAACAACACCTTTTTGCCCTTTTCAGATTTCCAATTCTTCTTGGCAAATCTCCTAGATTTCCGGAATTTAAAATCTTTTTCATCATTGTTGTCATCTTCTTTATCAAACGGACATTTTGAGGCAAAGTGACCAAGTTTCCCACAATTGAAGCACTTCAAACCAGATTTGTCTTTACTTTTGTTAAGACCCTTTTTCAGCCTTCTAATGAGGTAAGCAATTTCCTCATTGGAGTCCTCATCTGAGCCATCACTATGATTATTTTCTTTATCCTTGCTCCTTTTAGTAACCTTGAAGGCAGATTCAATTTTGGAAGGCCCTTCAACGGTAGTCCTCATCTCGTAGGCAATCAAAATACCATGCAATTTGTCAACTATTAGAGTGTCCAAATCTGACATTTCTTCAACAGCAGAGACTTTAGCATCGAGCCTCATGAAAAGAGAGCGAAGAATTTTCTGAACCGTGGTTTTCTCTTCAACATTTTCTCCCAGACCTTTTAAAGCATTGACTACCTCATCAACACAAAGAAAGTAAGCAACGATGTTTTCACCATCCTTCATGCGAAGACCTTCAAAGACAGCCCGGTGAGTTTGAACTTTAGTCTTCCTAACTTTGTCATCACCATGATAGGCATTATGCAGTTTATCCCAAAATTCTTTTTTGGTAGCACAGTGCATGACCTTTACAAATTTAGCTTCAGTTAGACCACACAAAATAGCATTCATAGCCTTGGCATTATTCTCAAATTTCTTTTTACTATCAGCATCCGCAGGAGAAGTAGAAGGAATAGTGTAACCATTGACAAGACTGAGATAGACACCACAGCCTAGAGACATGATGTAGGTTTTCATGCAAACACTCCGAAAGGCATAGTTGTTTCCATCGAAAAGAGGTGCATGATTTGTAGCAAGACCTTCTAAGACACTCATGATAGGCACAAGAATCGAACTCTCAAGCTTTTAAGCAAGAGAAGAGAGTGATTGGCTCTAATACCAATTGAAAAATGAAAAATGTTGAGGGGGAGGGGGTGAATCAGTATTTTTAAAACTTAAAAGAAAACTGGAAAGCTCACTCAACTATGAAGACATGACATAGAAATTTTCTCATGTCAAAAACCCAAACGGGTTAAAAAACCATGGCTGCACTAATTTAATGGGCTTCAACCCTTTTACAAACAGAGCTACAACTCTTCAGGCTCCAACCTCCTTTAAGAAGGCAACAACTTTTTCAAAAGAACATTTGGACAACATCAAAAACCAAAATAAGTTATGTGTCTTAACGAAAGTCGAAAAGACTTGGGAGTTCGCACAAAATACATCAAAACTCACAGCCCTTTGTAGCACCTTGGGATTACTTTCAGAGCAACTCCCCCATACCACTGTCTTCTCATATATTCTTAAAAATTAATACTCCCAAAAGAAATTGTGCCTGGCTTCAAAAATCAATTCACAGTATATTCTCATTGTGTCTCAATAGCTTCTTCAAAACTGCTACAACCAGCACAACTAATGCACCAATTTTTAATACTTTTACTCACCCACGTTTTAATTCTTCAAGTCCCCTGTCTTTTTCAGAATTCACATCAAACTGTATATCTTTCTCCTTTTTGACTGCTCACACACTCAGCTCACATTCATGTCCTCATACCAGTCTCTTCCTTTTTTCATGAGCACGCTGTATATATCGGATGACTCCTCTTCGTAATTTTTGAACACTTATACCACAATCACTTTTTAACGTGTGCTACCTAATTCTAGGAGCATTTTTTGACGACACACTGAGTCGTTATTAAAAGATCTGCACTGTAGCACTCAACACCTCCTATCTGTTTATGCATGTACACATTCCTGCTAAAAAACAAACTGTTTCTTATTTCATGCATTTTTTATTCACACTTAGCACCAATGCCATTTCTATATTTCTTAACGTATGTGTTCCAATACGTTTTTATTTTTTCGTCCTGCAGACTCAGCACCTACGTATTTTTAATGACATCTCTGCGTATATGTTTTTTAAAAGCCATCACTGCTCACACATAGCGAATCACCACATTTTTAATTAAAAGAGTTATATCTGCAAGCGGTTTAGAAGGGCCTCTTTTGGTGACCAAAGACTAGAAGTTGAAACATTACATGTCACTTCATTCCTACAGTTGGCATATTTATTCTAAGCTATTCTCAATCATCCCATACTTTACGTTTTGACAGAGAGACATAACCGTTCTTCCATGCTCTGACGATATACTGAATGATGATATTAAACCTCTATTCTTTGTCCCGTTTTTGTCTTTCATTGCGTGGATTCATGAAGGGTCTGTCAAAAACTCGATTGCGATATTCCACATGTCTTCCAGCCACGTAGAGGTGCAACCGTTATCATCTGCAGTCCATCTAATACTATACACACTTGGCAAAGGACTTGGTTATTGTTGAGCCAATCTTTTAAGATACCAAAGGACAAGTGTCCTTATACAGCACACACAAAGAGGAGACACCAGTCGCATTCAGAACCAAACTACAAAGTTCTTACAGATAGAAAAGAACTCACCAATTCTGAAACAGAATAGGTGTCACGCACAAGGCTAAATCAGATGACAAAAACACAACACCCATCTCCATGGAGTTTTGGCAACTTCTCTTTGTTAGTCGCCATGTTTACTTTTCTAGGTGCCGACTGTGTTTGCAGCACCGGTTGTGTTAGAGGCTAGGATGGTACTGCTAATGTCGGTACCCCGGAAATGTTTGGTACCGTACCACTTGATATCCCCGAGCTACTAGAACCGTCCAAGCCTGGTGGGCTACTGTGATCCCCGTGCCCCTCTGTCACTTCGATACTCTCAACGGCACCGGTATCCTGAGCCTCTCTCCGTGCGGCTTCCTCTTCTTCCTTCCTTCGGGCTTCTCTTGCTTCCCTCCATGGGGTTAAGGTTAAGGACCCAAACAAGCTCCTTGTTTCCTCTAGGCGGTCCTCGTCACTTCTTCCATCCTCCTGGTTAGATTCCTCCAAACGCTCGCTTTCACTTACTCCCTTCGGTAGTCCTTCAGCATGTCTTCTGAATCTCTCCATTCGCTCAGCTTGCTGTTGTGCGAGTATGGCAATTCTAGAGGCTTGTACTTCTTCGAGCTCCTTTAAATCTCTATTTTTATTCAATTGATTAGGCATAAATTTTATTCAATCATCGATTGTCAAAGCATGCTCTTCTTCAAAAGCTTCTGTGATTCCATCCCCATTCATCCTCAATTGGTTTTCCCGTTCACCCACTCATTCCATAACTTGCCAGGTTTGTTTGGCAACGGCGCCATATGTTTCCCCGTTGGGGTAAACTTTAATATTGCATAGACATAGTATAGGAAATATAATAAACACAGAACATATTAGAGAATAATATATACTTTCATTAGTCATTCCTATTAGAAAGTAAAGATCCCGAAGATAACTAAGAGGGGGGGGGGGGTGAATCAGTTATCTGATAATTTATCCATTCAACAGCTTTAAACAATATAATCAATGTACTGATCAACCATAGAAAGATAATCATACACAATTGCGCAATAACACAAGATATGTTAACTAGGGAACCTCTTGAAAAGAGTAAACCCCGGTGGGAATGATACCCACAAAATGATGCACTAATATGAAAGTTCCTTGTTAGAGGATGGACCCTGTTAGGAGTCTTATGAAATACATTCAATACATATAAATCCCTGTTAGGAGATTTTGAATCCCTGTTAAAAGATTCTAACCCGGTTAAGAGTTTATGAAAGACAAAAGGACCCACTGCCCAAACAGCTTCAAGGCAAGATTTCTGAACCCACTGTCCAAAAGATCTTAGAATTATTCAACAAAATAATATGAAATATATTACCTCCTTCACACTGTGCCAAAACTACACTCTCTGCTACACAAGATCACAATTCCAGTCTCTGTACTCACAAGTCTTCCTTCATCACTGAATTAGCTCTTTTCTTCACTTCATGCATATATTCGCATCTCAATCTTCATAGTACACATTACAATAAGGAAAACAGTCCTTATATACCAAACTCAAATAATTACAAATGAGTCGGTCCTCAATTACAAAATAATAAGTTCTACATGCTACACACAGAATTCACATAAAACTGTCGACTTCCAGTTACTGTAACTTTCTCCAAACATATCCTCGAAGTTTGCTCTGTGAACCACGTCATCATTAATGAGTCTCCAACATCCCTTTAACTACGCAAAATCAGATTCCATCCCAGCTAAGAGATATCCTCCGATTTCCGAACATCGCTACACAGAAACACTGTCTAAACATTGCTTTCACCAAAATGTTCATAACTTTTACAAATGAATGAATTTCTTTTTGCGTTGTTAACCATAGGTTAATAACACACCAAAGAACATACCATCAACTGCGCAAAAGTCAATCTGCAATACAACATGTGCGCAAAACAAAATTGTACCTACTTTCCTGCTAATATCCAGAATATCACTGTGTTGACATCAATGACAATCCAAGTCATGAATGCAACAACTGCTACAGAATGACTGCCAAAACACTTTGCATTCATTCCTAACAATCTCCCCCATTGGCATTGATGGCAACATAGATAAAAACATCCAATGTTCCAAAAATCCAATACTGCAACATCACTGCAAAATATCAAATCAAATCTTGCTTCGTTTTCCTATTCAGCTCTCTCATACAATCCACAATGTTTTTCATGTATATCTCTCCCCCATTGACATCAATGACAGAAATTTCATCACTAAGTCAACAACAACTTAATGTCAAAAGACACTTTTCAGAAAAATACAATAACAAGAGTCCTCATGACTCAGCTCATAAACTCCTCCATAGAGGAAGTTCCAACATCCAATCCAGAAGAAAGATAGGGCTCATATACCACTGGACAGATGCAATCATCTGCATCAATTCTCAAAAACAGGTTGGGGCATAACCCCAAGCATACCTCTCAGATACACAAATGTATCCTTAGGTAAAGGCTTTGAAAATATATCTACTATCTGCTCCTTTGTACTTATGTACTCCAATCTTACTTCTTTTTCTGCAACTTTATCTCTTACAACATGATACTTGATCTCAATATGTTTAGTCTTAGAATGTAAAATAGGATTTTTTGACATACTGTACTGGTGTTATCACAATGTATAACAGGCTCATCAAACTTTATTCCAATATCTTTCAACATTTGCTTCATCCAAATAATCTGATTACAATTATTTGCTGCTGCAACATATTCTACTTCTGCTGTGCTTTGTGAAGTACAATTCTGCTTCTTACTTAGCCAAGAGACCAATTTTACTCCAAGAAAAAAGGCTCCACCACTGGTGCTTTTCTTGTCATCAATGCTACCTCCCCAATCTGCATCAGTATAGGCACATAAGGTAAAATCATCAGAATTCTCATACCATAATCCATAATCCATTGTTCCTTTCAGATATCTCAGTATCCTCTTTACTGCTGCATAATGTGATTCTCTAGGTTCTGCTTGAAATCTTGCTACAATCCCCATTGAATGTGCTATATCAAGTCTTGTATGTGTCAAGTATTGCAATCCTCCAATCATAGATCTATACTTTTTCTGCTCAACTGCTGGTGTCTCATCTTTGCTAGATAACTTATGTCCGGTTACCATAGGTGTTCCAACAGGTTTAGAATCTTCCATTCCAAATCTTTTCAATAATTCATTTAAATACTTGGTCTGACTTACAAATATACCTTCCTTGCTTTGTGTTATCTGTAATCCCAAAAAATATTTCATTTCTCCAATCATGCTCATCTCAAGTTCAGTCTTCATTTCATCTGCAAATTTGTCACTAGCTTCATCTTCTCCTCCAAAAATAATATCATCAACAAATATAACTATAACCAACAAACCATTCTCAATTTCTTTTGTGTATAAGTTACTATCTACTGTTCCTTTTATAAATCTCAATTTCAATAAATACTTATCCAATCTTGCATACCAGGTTCTAGGTGCTTGTTTTAATCCATATAAAACTTTCTTTAACTTACATACCATATCTCCTTCTTGTGTCAAAGGAAAACCTTCAGACTGCTCAATGTAGACTTCTTCTTCCAATTCACCATTCAAAAATGTTGACTTCACATCCATCTAATACACTCTGAATTTCTTGTAAGTTGCATATGCTAGAAACATTCTCACTGCTTCAAGTTTGGCCACAAGTGCAAAAGTTTCTTCATAGTCAATTCCTTCTTGTTGTGAATATCCTTTACATACCAATCTTGTTTTGTTTCTTATCACTTCTCCTTGTTCATTCATCTTGTTTCTGAATACCCACTTTGTTCCAATCACATTCTTGTCTTCAGGTCTAGGGACCAGTTCCCATGTCTTGTTTTTTTCAATCTACTCTAGTTCTTTCATAGCATTGATCCAATGTTCATCTTCACAAGCTTCATTAGTAGTCTTAGGTTCAATTTGAGAAATCAAACATAAATGTACCTTATTTCGAGTCAAAACTCCTCTATCTAAACTTCCAATAACTTGCTCAACAGGGTGATGTCTTGAAGTATACCTGTTAGGTGTCATAGTTACTGATCTTGTTCCGACTGTAGATTCTTCTCTGCTTTCTTCTCTCTTTTCTTCTCTGTTTTCTTCTCTGTCTTCTTCAGCATGACTTTCATTCAGCAAATCACTGTTAGTTTCAAAAAATAATTCTACATTTTCAATGTTAGGCTGAGGTTGTGCTTCTCCATCAGATTCATAATCAAGCATTCTTTCTTGAATTTTAAACTTCTCATCAACTTTTACATTTGCACTTTCAACAATAGTCTTAGTTCTTTTGTTATAACATCTATATGCTTTGCTTTTTAAAGAATATTCAAGAAATATTCTTTCATCACTTCTAGGATCAAACTTTCCTATATCATCATCTCTCTTTATATAACATTTACTTCCAAAAATTCTAAAATACTTAACTGAGGGTGTATGTCCAAACCATAATTCATAAGATGTCTTGTTTGTATCTGCTCTGATTTGTACTCTGTTCATAGTGTATACTGTTGTGTTCACTGCTTCTCTCCAAAAAGTTTTAGCCAAATCATTTTCAAACAACATAGCTCTTGCTACTTCAGTTATTGACCTGTTCTTTCTTTCTGCAATACCATTTTGTTCTGGTGTTCTAGGGGCTGAAAGTTGTCTCTTAATACTATTCATTTCACAAAAGGTTTTAAACTCTCTAGATGTAAATTCACCACCTCTATCATATCTTAGACACTTAATCTTCATTCCAGATTCATTCTCAATTTTGCTTTTCATGATCTTAAATTTATCAAATGCTTCAGATTTTTCTTTCAAAAATGCAATCCACATCATTCTTGTAAAATCATCAACAAGAATCATAAAATACCTTTCACCATAGAATCCTCTAGTCGTAGTAGGACCACTCAAGTCTGTATGAACAATCTCCAACTTCTCTGCCGAAGTGAACTTCTTATTGGGAAATAAGCTCCTTTTCTGCTTTGTCATCATACATTCTTTGCAAATCATGTTAGTAGGTTTCATAATTCTAGGTAAATCTCTTACCGCAAGTGTAGTGCTCACCTTGACAATATTATCAAAGTTTATATGACAAAACCTTTTATGCCATAACCAACTGTCATCAATCCTAGTTATCAAACATGTCATCTCAGTAGGATTCAATTGAAATACATTACCTCTGGTTCTGGATCCTTTTCCAATTAGATTTCCATCTTTATCTTTTATCACACAAGTTTTCTCAGAAAACCAAACTTGATAACCCTTATCAGCCAATTGTCCAACGCTTAGTAGATTATGTCTTAGTCCATCAACAAAGTAAACATCATCAGTGTTAGTCTTTCCATCAAGAGTAATAGATCCTATACCCTTAATCAAACAAGGTGCATTGTTACCAACCCTAACAATTCCTCCATCATAATTATCTAACTTAACAAACTTTCTTTTATCTCCAGTCATATGATGTGAACAACCACTGTCTATAATCCAATCAGATTTCTTTTCAACTTGTGAAACTAATGTTTTTTTTCCCTTTTATTAGATTCAGAACTTTCTTCTTTAATTGCTACAAATCCTATTTCCTCAAAGTTATCATTATCACTGTCACTTAAATGTTTTTCAATTCCTGCTTCAAAATCTTCATCATTTGCATAATAACATTCTTTAGATCTCCTAGGTTTAAAGTTGCTTCTATACTTCTTAACTCTTTTAGGACATTTAGATGCAAAATGACCATATTCTTGACAAGTCCAACATTTAAAGATTTTCTTACCATCTGGTTCTCTTTTTACAAGTAATGCAATACCTTCTTCAATCTTCTTATCTTCCTCAGATCTGCTACTGCTGGCATAATCTCCATTCACACTAGTACTTCTTGTAGGTCTAATGCTAAGAGCACTGAATGTTGTTTCCATTCTAGGTAGCTCTCCTGATAATCTCAAGTTCATCTCTGTTGTTTCTAATCTTCCAAGAAGAGTCTCTCTTGAAAAGTTCGATGTACAAGGTATCACTTGTTCAATCATCTGCGTTGTCTGCTTGAATACTGGTGTCAAAGTTCTCAGAATTTTTCATATCACTTCATTCTCTATCTTATCACCTCCACAAGACTTTATTCCTGTCACAATCTCAGACATCCTACCAATATAGCTTCTAATAGATTCATCTTCCATCATTCTGATATCTTCAAATGCACAAATCCAATTATGTAATCTAGCCTTCTTTGCATGTTCATCACCTTCAAAAGTAGAATGTAAAGCTTTCCAAATTGTATGAGATGTTTTCAAACATCTTACCTGACTATATTCATTCTCCGGTAGTGCTGATAAAAGTGCTTCTCTTGCAAGTATGTTACACATGAATAGATCTAGTTCATCTTTAGTTCCTGCCTCTAGATTGTTTTCCTTAATGATAGTCTTCTCATTCTTTGTAATCAACCAATAACTTGGTCCTAAACACAATAGATGTGTCTTCATCTTTTCTTTCCAGCTGTCAAAATTTACTCCATCAAACTTAGGGCTTTCTTTTCTGAAATTCGCCATGGATCTCCTTGAGTTGTTAAACTTTTCTTTCAAGGACCTGCCACTCTGATACCAATTGTTAGAAAATAAAGATCCCCAAGATAACTGAGAGGGGGGGGTGAATCAGTTATCTGATAATTTATCCATTCAATAGCTTTAAACAATATAATCAATGTACTGATCAACCATAGAAAGATAATCATACACAATTGCACAATAACACAAGATATGTTAACTAGGGAACCTCTTGAAAAGAGTAAACCCCGGTGGGAATGATGCCCACAAAATGATGCACTAATATGAAAGTTCCTTGTTAGAGGATGGACCCTGTTAGGAGTCTTATGAAATACATTCAGTACATATAAATCCCTGTTAGGAGATTTTGAATCCCTGTTAAAATATTCTAACCCGGTTAAGAGTTTATGGAAGACAGAAGGACCCACTGCCCAAACAGCTTCAAGGCAAGATCTCTAAACCCACTGTCCAAAAAATCTTAGAATTATTCAACAGAATAATATGAAATATATTACCTCCTTCACACTGTGCCAAAACTGCACTCTCTGCTACACAAGATCACAATTCCAGATCTCTGTACTCACAAGTCTTCCTTCATCACTGAATTAGCTCTTTTCTTCACTTCATGCATATATTCACATCTCAATCTTCATAGTACACATTACAATAAGGAAAACATTCCTTTTTATATACCAAACTCAAATAATTACAAATGAGTCGGTCCTCAATTACAAAATAATAAGTTCTACACGCTACACACAGAATTCACATAAAACTGTCAGCTTCCAATTACTGTAACTTTCTCCAAACATATCCTCGAAGTTTGCACTATGAACCACGTCATCATTAATGAGTCTCCAACATCCCTTTAACTGCGCAAAATCAGATTCCATCCCAGCTAAGAGATATCCTCCGATTTCCGAACATTGCTACACAGAAACACTGTCTAAACACTGCTTTCACCAAAATGCTCATAACTCTTACAAATGAATGAATTTCTTTTTGCGCTGTTAACCATAGGTTAATAACACACCAAAGAACATACCATCAACTGCGCAAAAGCCAATCTGCAATACAACATGTGTGCAAAACAAAACTGTACCTGCTTTCCTACTAATATCCAGAATATCACTGTGTTGACATCAATGACAATCCAAGTCATGAATGCAACAACTGCTACAGAATGACTGCCAAAACACTTTGCATTCATTCCTAACAATTCCAACATATGAGTACATTCACGTAATGATAATTGTAATAATTCTTTCACCCGTAGGTAGTGCATATTTATCTACCCGAAGGGGTGTGACCAAACGTCACCGCCCAACCCAACTACCCTTCGGTAATAACTAATTACTGTCGGAACAACATAACTAATACATGACATATAATAAAGTAGTCTTTCCGGCTAATAGCTTTAATATATAAGCAAAGAAAAATAGAAAGGAACAAAAATAAAATATTACATAATTAAAATTAAGTTAATGAAGGGTCAAAAGGCATGAACTGGGCAGCTGTGACTCC
Organism: Chamaecyparis obtusa; assembly: GCA_027943335.1. Lineage (NCBI taxonomy): Eukaryota > Viridiplantae > Streptophyta > Pinopsida > Cupressales > Cupressaceae > Chamaecyparis > Chamaecyparis obtusa. The sequence goes on along the minus strand of BSBK01003530.1, from coordinate 456,592 downwards.
CTCAAACATGGGATACAAAAAGGGAGAAGGTAACTTCATTTGAAAGGGGAGAGCGGAAGGAAGAAAAATGGAAGGTGTGATTCAAGAAAGAATTAATGGAAGAGAAAAAGGAATAAGAAGAAAATAAGGAAGTGACTCATTCAAAAGGCAAAGTTATGAAAGGTTGTGACACTCACGAAGAACAGAAATGGTGAAGGGTTGTGACTCTTTCAAAGGGTGGCAATTGTGAAAGGTTATGATGATTGCAAAGGGAAGACATGATGAAGAGGTGTGACTCTCCACCACATTGAAAGATATGAAGGGGAGAAGGTTTCATTTGCAGACATTCACGTGAAATCAATGTGGGCTATAATATATTATTCACAAAGGCAACAATGAAAAGTGGTTACTCAATTCTTTTTCTTTTGTTAACTCAGAGGTATCCTCGCAACTCAACCCAGTGCCTAGCCCTCCTTACCTTGGACTTACATATTGCCAAGTTGGGGTTCAAGAAGGGTTGACTGAGTCAAGACTAGCCCTCTAAGGATGCACACAATAGCCCACAAACCATGTGCATCGGGTAAGCCTAGGCCTCAGAGACGAACCTGATACCAATGGAGAGCAAACCAATGGCTCAAGCCAACTCTACTACCCGTGCAAGCTGTGGTGACTCAATTCTTATGAATGGTGGTGACCCTTTCACCAATAAAGTATAAAGGAGATTTCATTCCAAGTATTGAAGGACTTACCAATCATTATCCTTCATCCATCATCTCCCAAGAAATCAAGCAATCAATCAATTAGAAAGATAAGCAAACAATAATCAATTTCACATCAATCATCACTTCAAGTTGGGATCAAGAATACGATCAAGAATACATACAATTCAGCAATCGTCACTCTATCAAATCAATATTCATTCAATCGTCATCCATCAACATGTCAAACTAGCATTCATTATATCGTCACTTCTCAATCATCTAATCGATAATTACTTTATCATAACTCACCAATACCTAGAATTATCGAACAAATCAGATCTATCTTACAAAGATCTCACTCAAGCATAAAGAATCTGAATATTATCTATAAATTGGTATGAAGTATCAATTCTTATAATAAACACCATAGAAGGTCTTATTAATGATTTCTTGCTTCTAAACATGTATTAATATGATATTATTATTATGTCACCCTTTATTTGGAGAATACATGCAATAATTTGTAACTATTATATGTTTACCATAGTAAATCATGGTAGGGATAATACGGGATTACAAGGAGGGAGAAACTATTGTGAGGTCCTCTTCTAAGCATGCCACCTCATGGTGGTGATGGATAGTCCCATGAGGCCAAGGAGGGGCAAGGATGCCTTGTCCTTGGACTTAGAAAGGAAGGATGCTCTAGACACCCTATTGTAGTTTCCTAAAACCCTTACCTTGGTTGTCCATTATGTTAAGGAGCTCTAATCATAGGAAGGAGAATAAGAGTGATGTTTTGGGAACCATAGCAATGGCACTGGTATGTTTGGTGCATTACTTTAGTGGGATCATGACGAGCTACTCCACAACTCCAAGCATATTGACTTTTAGATCAGAGTGGAGCAATGGAGGCTTGATGGATATTTGCACAACATTGGAAACTTAGCCAGCTACATTCAAAGGCTCTATCAGCCCGCATCCAAGAGAGTTAAGGAGGTACTAGAGGTAGTCCTTGCAGTCACGGTGCAGCATAGAACTTTTAGTAGGTGTTCATTTTGGCCTCCTCAATTGGCTTGCGATCTTGGTACTTTCTCTCAAAGGATATTCGATTTTGATGGTGGATTGCTTGAGGGCAAGCAATCTTTGGGCCGAGATGATTGTAATGTCCTCAAGTTTTCAAAAGTAACTTAACTAAATTAATTAATTAAGTTGTCCAAAAATTAATTTATATCCTAAGGATGACTTTAATTAATTAATTTAATTATAAAACACGGTGAAAATAATAAATTAATAAAATAAGTCACTTTATTTATTCGGCCTAACCTTCTAGATATTTCATGGAGCTCTTTATAAGGCGGTTGGCTAGGTGAAGTAAATCATCATGAAATGTTTGGAATTTCATTGTTTCTTTTGTCAGGGGCATGCAAGCTGAAGGAGTGTGCAGTTCCAGTGGTGAGACTATCTACCCTAGTCTGCAGTTGGAAATATCATTTCAAATATTCCACTTTGTACCTACTAAAGATTATACAAATTTGTGAAGTCTTCATTCGAAGGCAAATTTGCAAAAATAAGATATTCACAAGTTTGTGGTCATTTATATCTTAAGATTCTTGACTTGGGAAAATCTAAGTTTATTTTGAAATAAAATATTATTGTCGCTAGTCTCTATTGTTCGTGTTATCTTTGGATGTTTTGTCATGTATCGTATGATTTATATGTTGTGATTTGTGGGATATTATTTCTAATATTATTATTGAGAGTTTAAGTGCAAGATGGGAAAATATTGTCCATCGGCTCAATATATCATCATGGGCTAGATTAATATCTATGTAGTTGGCAAATAAATATTTTGGTGGCACAACATTACTTAAGGAACATATTTAATATGACTGGGTAGTATATTAAGTCAATGGTTGATTGAGATTGTTGGTTGTAGTATTTTGTGTTGGACCCAACATCCACAAATCAAAGGTCATAACTTTGATTAAGGGACGACATCAAATATTCATGTTTCTGACATTAGAATAAAAGGTCAAAGATTAATATCTGTATCGGCTTTAATTAAGTATCTAAAAGATAAAATTGTGATTGCTTTATCAATACCGCAGTAGCATTGGACAAAGATGTTTCTTGGTCATATCTCAATATTGGCATGAACATTCCTATGTCATGAGCTCCTATTGAGGAGTTGACTTGCATATTTTCTAGTAACCAAGATAATAATAGTGTATGCTTAGTGCAGATTCAGCAAACTAGATATTTTGGTTTTGCCTGTGCTGGATATTCCCACTGTGTGATTCGCTAGCTTAAGCCCTTGAGGAAATCCGTGCAAAGGCACAAAGAGTCCCTTTGCCGTGGAGAATATTGGGCATTTGCTTGGTGTCTACTATCATATTAATGGGTGGAGGCTGATTATTCTATCACTCCAACGTTTGGCAATAAATATTTATAGCATGTGCAAAAGTCGTATTCACAGTTAAATATTCGTAGCATTGAATCTCATTTCAGCGAGCATAACAGAACAGAATATGGTTGTGGATTGCTCTAATATCATCAGGTAACTTATTGGCACAAGATACTCATGATTGACATGAATGGTGGGTGGACTTTGCTTGTGTTGTTGGACGTGGCATCCAAGGGCCTTTATAGATTGTTCTTCAACCAAACAAGACTATGCAGAGATGCTTCATGGCCAATTGAGTGTATCTCCTTATGCAATCACTGCTATAATCAGATTGTGGTGCAGATGATGGAAGGGTTAGCAGTTTGTGATTCTTTGGTGTTGAGTTAACTCAAATACTAAGGAACATACATCTGCACTCATATTTCCCGTAGCAAGGGATCGATAAGCGTATTAAGGTTCTAACTGTGAACAACCATTCGAGGAGTCTGAGATAAACTGCAACCAGCAACTCATATTAGGTAAAGGGTAGAGTTAGAGGAGATTGTGGTTTCTACCATACCTTTCCAAGTCCTGCTATGATTTCAGAGGGGCGGAGATATACTTGCTCTTGTATTTCTATTAACTGATTAAGGAATGCTTTCTTGTTTCAGTATGAATGTGTGGAAGGATACAGTTATTATCATTTAGTCAATGCTTGCTTTTCAAACATCAAGTCAATCCGGTACCCCTTCATCCCTAAAACTAAACAGTTTAAAGTGTTCAAGCCACTTTGAAAACATCTCTCAAGAAAATATTGGAAAATTATTGATTCAAATCAGTCACGGATATCTTAATCTTTTGGAATAAAATAAAGTATGACATACTCAAATTTCTTTCAAAACCTGATACTCATAAATACAACAAAATTAACAGCATACCACCCACTAGATTAGTTCAGTCATTTTCTATTCTCTATTAATGTCTTCACAACAATATGCCAGTAGGATAGTCTAGTTATCCACTCTTGCAATGTCTCTCTCTTGTCTAAGACCCTAATACAACATCCAATCCAAAGTCGTCTTTGATGTGTACTGCTTCCAACATTGGTAAACATATCCAAGGCGCTGCACATCAGCTTGCCTCCACCAAAAAGTCAATGAGCGACCAAAGAAAATAGGATATAATATGAGAAGTTGAACCAATTTGCACTGCTAAAGCTCAGTTTTATAGAATCTATCAAACAAGAGAATGTTTTGGCAACAATACTAACTGCAGTAATGGCATTACTGGTGTTAAAGCATAAATATATTCCACTACAATGCATTTATGGCCAAGAGCACATATGCCAACTACCAAGGTAATAACTCCCTACTATCAATGCCCATGGACAAAATAAGATATCATGAAGCTCACCATATGAGATTTGTCCATCATAAATGTTGATGAAACTATACAAACTCCAATGCAGACCAATAACAAGGTGCAAGATGGAGTTATTTAAATCATCTTCAATGATTATCAACTATCTCTAACTTGTTGATTGTATCTACAAGTGCAAGAAAGACTACCTTGATATTATCCTCCCTTACAATATGGAGAAATTGCATTCAGAGAAATGAAGAGAAACTCATTTTAATTGCGATAGTATAGCATTTAATTGTGAGTCCATAAGCTCATTATGGTAAGCAATCCCTAAAGAAAGGCATGGGTTGTCATATAAAACACTCTATTTTTACAAGAGAGGCTATATTTACATGCATTAAAAGAGAAGCTATTTATGTAGCATTTAGCACTTTTATTAAAAAGGAGAAACATGTCCATATGACATTTTCCTTTTGAAACTTGTGATGCCTTGCAGCCACAAACAAAATTGTTGTTCTTCCATGCCCAGCTATTATAATGACAAAAGGAATAAGGAGAGCAATTGGCTTTGTAGGAAACTCATCACATTTGCACAGCAATGTGAGATACATATTCTCAAGTATAAGCTAAATATAAATTTAAGAGACAATTGGCTACACCTGTGCAAGTAGATGTTCAAATAAATGATCATAAGCTCAAAACCATTGAATATAGACCACGGATGATATTGCAAGCTATTGAACAAGGTTCCTTAAACATCCTACTGCCAAGCCATTTTGGGCATCCAAAGGCACAAGAAATTATCTAGTCAACAAAAATAGAAAGTTGTCTTCAACAGAAAGTGGGTGGGTCTCCAACCCACTTACTTTTAAGCAATGACTTTTTTGTCTACAACATAAATTTGAAGGCAAGTCAGAATGCTAATATCATGAAGAAATGAAAAGAACATTTTAGTCTAACATCACAGCTATAGAATATTCTTTTGTGCTTGTCATGTATTGCAAACATTGAGGGTCTAAATGTCGCTTACGTAACTCCCAATCATATTCTCCTTCCAGAGAATAAGCAATTGAATAAGTCAATAAATCACAAGCGAGGTCAATCTACCGTTAAAGGGTCGCCCTATCTACTTCTGAGCCCTCTTAACATACGTTGGCCCCTCCAAGGACCTTCCTATAATTCACTTCTCTTCGTCTATGTTATATACAAGGTATAATATATATTATTCCTTGCTTCCAAGAAATTCCTGAATTTATTCACATGCAATTACATGTTTCCATCTCCTTATATTACCTTTGCATATATCATCGCTTTAAGTGAAAATTAAAGATAGTGTAAGGTTAACCCTATTTCCTTTTACTCTTTTGTAATGTCCCCATTTTTAGACTCATGGGATTAGCTTGGTTTGTCGACCCACATAGGCTAATCAGGCGATCAGAGGGGGTCAGATGGTGGAGCCAGCATTGGGATTCCATTCTGGGGGTTCAGATTATCAGGTCTGCTCTTCGTTCGGGTCATTTTAGCCAACTTACTATTTTTAGTAAGTGGGGTTTTAGGTATGGCCAGGATTGGCAGGGTGTCTGCATGGAGCGTCAGACATCTCAGGATTGGGTTTCAGAAAATCTCCAGTTTAAGAGACTTACTATTTTTAGTAAGTCTATTTTTAGCAGTGGCTATTTCTGGCAGGGCAGTGTCTATTCTTGGCTGGGCAATTGGTCTGGTGCTTTGTCAGAAGTTCGTTGATTGCAATCAGATGGTTCAGTGGCTTATATTTTAAATGTGTTATTAAATTAAATTATCTTGATTTAATTTAATAACTAATGACTTTATAATATTATATTATAAAGTGGAGATATTTTATTAAGCCAATTAAGTGAAAATATTATGAAGTGCTTTTTCCAAAAAGCCTATATATTCTACTCGAAAAAGCACTTTTGGCATTCATTATGCAATCATTATTTTATTGAAGTTTGTGAAGAATTGCCCTAGCTAGGGTTTCGAGGACGGATTCCTCTTTCTAGTGATTTGAGCCATTGCCTGTAATGGTAAATTTCACAATTGATTAATTCTGTATATCAATTCAATGCTGTTGTATATTGGATTGATTGAAGTTTCATTTCCGGAATTTGAATGCTGATAAATTTATGTGAAGAATTCATTCAAATGGAAGTTCTGATAAAGCTAACTGGAGGTCAAATTATTTATTACAATTTGTGGAAGTTCAAATTTGGAGGTGGTTTGTTGCTGATGAAATTGTATCCCTTGATACAATACGTTTGATTTTCTGAAACTATTCTGGGCGCTGCAATTCATAAATTCTGGTTATCGAAAGTTGGTATTGTGCCTTGAGAGGATTATTGTATTTCCTAATGAGAACTGAGAATTCTTGGTCACTTCCAAATACACCTGCACAGGCGTTATCTCCAAACAGCGAATTAATGTTATTGCTGCTAATGTCAATTAATATCTGGGACGTGAGCTGTTAACAGTGCTGGAGATTAACTATCTGGTCACATGGAAGAAATCTGAACGTGTAGCAATTACTTTGAACAACGATAGTGGTTGGAGTCTTCGCGTTAGGAGTAGCAAGCGGCTGCTTCAATTTTCTGGGTGTGGCATGCCAATCTAACACCCACGTGCTGCAAGTTTCATTCACGTGTGACTCTTTTTGAGGTGGCGACAGTATTTAAGAAGCCAACGTTCCAGTTGGAGATTATTCACGGTTTTCAGGTGCTTATTATATGTTTGTTTTCAGAATTAAATGTTATATAATTTGCTAGTAAAAAAACAAACAAAGGGATTCTAATTAATCATATTGTAAGAAGAATTTGTTGTGGCCTGTAACTTAACTTCCCTAGATTGGTGAAATTATTTTTTTAAAAATTGTCTATCATGAGCAAAAAAAAAACTAGATACTGTTGCAAATATTATAAAATTAATATTGAACAATCGGGAAGAGCCCATCCAGTTCTTCACATCTTTGCATATTTTGTTGATGTATGTAGCATCGGTCAAATAAATAAAAGTGACTATATGATTATTATGAGAAATAATTTATACATATACATACATATATTAATATATGTAATAATTGATATTATTTTAAATATTACTATGCATATATATATAAATTTAATCTATATTTATTCTTATAATAACTATACAGTTAAATTAATAAATTAGATTAATAGAGCCCATCCAGTTCTTCACATTTTGCATATTTTGTTGATGTATGTAGCATCGGTCAAATAAATAAAAGTGACTATGATTATTATGAGAAATAATTTATACATATACATACATATATTAATATATGTAATAATTGATATTATTTTAAATATTACTATGCATATATATATATAAATTTAATCTATATTTATTCTTATAATAACTATACAGTTAAATTAATAAATTAAATTAATAGACATGTCCCATGAAAGGACATGTCTCTTCTTCTCTTTGCCATGTATATATACAAGAGATTGATGCATTTGGAAAAAACATACTTTGAAAGCATTGGGATTACACTTGATATTGATCTCTAAAAAATCAACATGGTATTAGAGCAAAGCCTGGGAATAAAGATGTTGAAGATTATTTTCAGATAAAAGAAAATGCAATTGCATATTTAATCAATATCAGAATCCAAAACTGAAGCGATTGCCACGCATAATCAAATAACAAGATATATTCAGAATATTTTATATCTATGGAATACAATGTTTTGTGGATGGAATAGTGTTTGTTCTATATATCTTCATTATTATTTCGAAAATTATTATGAAGCTGAGGTTTTAGAGTATTTTATTATACACAATCAAGTCATCAATCAACTGGCGATGTAAGAAGTTTGGGAAGCTTAGATCTATTATTTTTAATGCCTTGATATATTATTTCATTATTCAAGTGGGGCCTAAATAATATTTAAGGTATCTAAATGTTTCATTTCCCTCTGATTAATATTTCTATTCATCAGGCTTAAAACAATGAGACTATATTTCTATCGGCAATTATTCTAAAGTCGAGGGGTGAATATTTATGAAATATTAAAGCAAAGCTATGAAGATTTCAAACTATCTTCTTCGGGCTTATTTTTATGAAGATCTACATATTCGTAAATGTTTTCTTCCATTCAAACTCTCAAGCTAGTCGAGGTTAAAAATAATTTCTTTGTATTGTATTCTGCAGTGTAAAGAAACAATTATCGGGTTTCCAAGATAATGTCGGGTGAAATGAAATATGTGTATTAAGTCCCGAATGCAATGAATTTTATATTCTGGGAGAAGTCCTAAATTTGAAAATCTCAATAAACTACCAAACACGACAGACAAATTGCTTACGTTGAGAATTCAAGAATTCAAGTACTGACATTATATATATATATATATATATATATATATATATATATATATATATATATATATATATATATATATATATTTGTGGCCTGTTATTTTGGACTACTCATAGATTTTGGGTCGAGGCTTTCTACAAAGCAAGTTGATCGGATTTCGTAGATTTGGCGGTTTGCACCTTATATTATAAGACTTATAGCCTTGGGAGTTAGTGGATCCCCAAAGCACGAAGCTGTGGGCATTGGATAGGTGGTGCCAAATGTCATGGACGGGTCGTGAGTACTCGCAACTAGTTCAACTGAGATCCACAGGGTCAACAAAGCTAGTGTTTGTGCCCTCCCTATCTGATTAGTATTATGGCCTGTTTTGCTCGGCATTCTTCTTTGTGGAGTTGTTATTGACCATTCTTCAAGCATTACTAATCACTCGAGCGCAATTTTTCAATACCTACTAGCACTGGCATTTGTCTTTGGGACGAATGATTGTTATATGGGATGCGAGGAGAACGTTCAGGAAGTATATATATGGCCAATGCAAAATGGTCAAAGAATAGATATAATACCCACGGCAGCAGGAAGATTATTCAGCCATGTTTATTATCCACTATAGCTGCATCATTGATGTTTTCTGTGGATGGGAGAAGACTATGTTGGGAATTAAATAAAATATATTTTCTTCGTGCCAATTTATTACCAATATGAAAATGGTTGATATTTCATCATGGGCTCAATAGTCAACCGGAAATATGAGGCGTTTATAATAGATGAAACATAGGAGTACAGATATTAAGCTGTTACAGGAAATCTTATCTCTTCTCTGTTGGACGTAGTCGAATACCAATTTCTGAAGGTTGGGAATGATCAATGGGAAGATGGGAGTTTGTTTGAAAAAGTCGTTGAGAGTTGGACGGTTCTAGAGATATTTCTGTCAATGGAAAAGATCACATTGAGGTGTTATGGATTCCACATTGGCAGCTGGAGTTGATCACGGCTATCTTGCAAGTTCCTTAATTCACACCCAGCAGCAACGGATGTCAGGGGATGGTGAAAATTTGGATAAATATCTATCAACAGGACAAAAGTATGTGAGACACAGGCAACCACCTCAATAATGGCAAGTGCCATTAGAAATATTGGCTATTATTGGAAAGATGAAGACATTGATTTGGTCGAATCATAGTCTTGGATGTCGCTCTTGTTCCTATGGAATAGAGTAAGAGAGAAAGGGAACTCACATTGGGGAGAGATGATGCTCAGGGACTTCTTGGTCAAGTCCAAAATTGTCAAGGAAGATTCTCTGCTCTTTCGAAAGATTGGCCCAATTTAAATTGAAGGCCCTATTGCTAAAGGGGTTTGAGTATCACCTGTTGGGCATTATCCTATGATAAAAAGAGATAAGTATTCTATACCCTTGAATAGTCAGTACAGGGAATAGGATGACAAAGGAAGGTCTGAATTCTTTCAAGAGGTGATTTAGGAACTTGATAGCATATAACAGACTTATGACTTGGATAGCTGTCCCAAAAGATCAGGTAACAAATCTTTGGATTGTTCAGAACTTCTTTATGAGTTGGATAACTTTTAGGTGGTTTCTTGTTTGAGATGGATGCTGATTTGACATTTGATAACCCCCTTTTTGAGCTAGATGAGGAAGATATTTCTTATCCCCATGACGAGGATGAGGTTGATTGCATGATTTGGGACCCAGATTCAATTACTAGCGATGAGTCTTGGTCACCAGATTGGAGTAACGAGGTGAGTTCAGTTGTTGAGCAATTTGGTTTCTACATCAGCGGTTCAGGATGGCATGTTGTGTCTTATTGCATGATGGATGATATGCTTTTCCTTTCATTATCTCTCACTGATGGAGAGATGTCTAGTATTGATTGCATCCATGAGGCAGCTACCTTGTCACATTGGACAGATAGACATAATGCTTATTACAAATCAGCCTTGGATAGAGACTTAGTTATCAGTATGGCCAAGGGGTACATAAGGAGAGAAGACAGTGTTGATGAGTATCCCTTGATTCGTTCCCCTCTTCACACAACTGGGACTCAACCAAATTACCGTACCGATTCATCCAGTACCTATGGTAACTCTATCATCACAGATTTTGAGCATGATGATGACATTTGGGTAGAGTCTATTCAGTATGGGATTGTTGAGCTTGGTATGTCAATATTGCTTGATGGTGTGAATTCTTCACACAATGATGTGCATTATATGACCCTTGGTATAGAGAGACAGTTATGGAATCCTATTACCAATTCAGTTTTCCTAGAGGAGTCGATTAGTGCATCACATTACAACCTCATTGTATGGGAGGCATTTGGTTCTCCATTCAGCCCACCTACAAAGGACTTTCTTTCCCAACTATTGCATAAGTATGGGATGGATGGTAGGTTTGATACATTTCCTTCATGACGAAGGAAGCCATGTCCTGCAGTTTTGGTAGTTTGCCTCTTCAGTACAAATTCCGGTTTGGGCTACATATTAGAGGGGTAGTGTTGTGGCAGTTGGACAATTTGGACAATTCACTCATTATGGGCATGGATCGACAAGATATTTCAGTTAGCTGGGGAGATGGATGGCCCTTTTGTTTGTGGGACCCAGGAGGAAATTTCTCCTGGTTAGCGATAATTCAGGGAGCTAGTTGGCATAATGTTAGGTTTCCACCTTCATTTGACCTTAGTGGTCCTTGTGATTTCAGTTGGAGTGAGGTTCTCAGTTGGATTGGGGATCTTCTCACAAATGATGGCCGCATAGGGCAAGTTGATTCGACAGATCAGACACATGGGGTGATTTGGGATCTTGGCATTACTATGATTAATGCATTGTTGTTGTGTGGTTTTGATGAGTGGCTTCACAAGTTTGGACATGTTTGTATCAACTTTTCATAATAGATTGGTGGAGCAGCTTCCTTGAGGTTGGTATGGGATCCAGGCATTTTGGTCACGGCATGCAAGGCACATTATTTTGTGATGCATCGTTAGCCGTTTCATCATGGTCTGATAGGCTAACCGAGGCTTTATTTGGATCAGTGTGATATTTGGCCTAGGTAATTCTTGTTTTAGGCCAATCATAGCAGTTTCCGCAGGATTTTTAGGATACTATTTATAGTAAGTCAATAGAGTTCAATTTTCTTGGCATTTCAGTATTGGACTTGGAGCGTATCACCGAGAGCTTTCCGACAAGCTATCACACATCATCTTCCAAGTTTGTTTGGTCCTCCATTTTAATGCCAGAAGATTTCATATTCTATTATTATGCCACTTTATAATTAAATAGTTATATTAATTTAAAGTGACTTAAAGTGGGAATATGAAAAGACAAAGAAGGGAAATTGAAGAGTCACAATTGTTGCTTTAAAAGAAGGAATGGAGGCTCATTTGAGACATGCTTAGTTTATGAATTTATCTTCTCTTGGAGAATCCAGGAAGCTTCCAGCTTTCGATTCTGAAACCTAAGGACGGAAACCCAGTTCATCTCTGAGGTGGATTCATAGCAAAGTTCACCATTGCACTTCCAGGTTCATAATATATGATCTCACTGTTGCATGTTGTATTACAGATTGGATTGTTTGTAATTTTATTGTTGTTGTATTGCTAATGTATAATGCAATAACAATTTCTAAGGATTTATTGGAGTATTTTGCTGGTTTATTTCTGTTGAATCGATATTTCATTGCATGCCATTATTTGTTTATTTTTCTTAAACATCTGTGAGAAATATTTGGAAAAATATCCATCCGGGATATTATATATAGGCAAGGCAGTTAAACTATTTAATACAATGCCTCAAAGAAATGTGGTCATATGAAATGCCATGACTGCAGGATATGCTCAAAATGGATTTGTTGCAAAGGTGTAAGCCAGACTTGACATCATTTATCAGCATCTTCCCTGTATGTGCCAAAATGGGAGCTTTGGAATATGGTATAAACATCCATCAAAGCATGAAAGATGGAGAAATTTTGTCAAATGTTGTTGCAACTGCCTTGGTAGACATGTATGGCAAATGTCGAAGCAGAGACATAGCTCATGAAATGTTTGATAGAATGCCTCAAAAAGATGTTATTATTTGGACTGCAAGGATAGCAGTCTCTCAGCAGCTGGGGACTATAGTATGCAAAACATGATAGAAACTTCCTTAGACACAATCTCAATAAATAACAAAAACTGAATGCCTACAAGAAACTGCACTCCAAAGTCACTGAGAGGTGCATTAATGCAGATTGCCTGCACAATATCAAAACTGAATGTCTACATGAAACTATACCCCATAGTCACCTAGATGTGCACAAATACAGCATGTCTAAATAGTAACATCACTTTGAATCAGGGTACAATAAGAAATCAGCGAAGGCACAATTATGTTACATTAATAAAATAATTTAAGTCACTAGAAGATGTGTATAGAAGGATGTCATGGGAAGGTCATTTTGAATCAGGGTACAAGGAGATGAGTAAAGGTATGGTTGTTTGATATAAAAATTACTGTCACAAGAAGATGTAAATTGGAGGATCTGGGTAGTGGGACAAAAGACAGAGCCCCCGTCATTGTATCAAAGTCTCCTGGTTTGTCTATGTTCTCCTCACAGTTTTGGTCTTCAATCTTCTATAAATCTAAGCCATTTTATATTCTCAAAATTGAGAAACACTACTAGCACAACAGTGCTCATTCAGAACTTCATAAAATTTTTACTCAATAATCACAATTGCCTATAACCTCTAGGAAAAGGTGAAACGGAATTTGTCTCTAACAAATGGCCTAGCATCTCCAATGATAGAGGTTCCTCGATATGCTCTTGTATCACATTTAATAACCAAATCCTAAGTTATCCCTATAGGACTCATCATCACGGTGAAAAGGCTTCAACCTTTGCAGCTTTTAGAATGAAAAACAATCACAGTGCATCAATTTGTCATCAGGGTGGACAAAAATAATCATTTTTCATTGACCATGAATAAAGAATCAAATGCTAATGGGTTAATCATACACCCATTTGGGTCTGGGTGTTAGTATTTTAAAGAACATGTTCTTAAAACCTTCGACTGTTAACCTTTGGCAAGAAACTTTTTAATAGTTAATCCGTCTTACAATATTTTGATTAGTAATGTAAACAGGGAAAAGCTCCTCTTTCATAACATAATCTTCTGTAGATCACATTTTCTGCATTTCTTCTAAACCCTTCCTTCTTGGAATACTAAAAGTTGAGTTTCCCTTGGGCTAACAACAATCCTGAGATGCCAGGAACAAGATGTATCATTTCTAATTGTAATGGATCTCTGACTAGAGCAACATCTATCAAACCTTTGATACGATGAAATAATGAAGCGAAACTACTGGTGTTAAGTTTGTGGCCTTGTCATACTTTCCCTGATAGATCGATATTATATAAATAATGATATTAAATATAAGATATATTTAATATCTATTGTTTATTGTTTAATATATATTATTTATCTTGGGCCCAAAGTCAGCCTGGTTTATATTAGAACAGGTCGGCCCTCTTGGCACAACCCTGTGGCTCCTACATCTAGGAGATTGGTTCTTGGAGAAGAACACAAAAGACATAACGTGTCTCTTCTCCAAGACTCATCAATAAAAGCAGGCCATCTTTGAAAATACCTAAGGCAGAGAATTCATCATCTAGGGCATTACCGAAAGTGTGGAAGGCAGCAAATACATCAACTGTGGAAGGCAGCGAATTCATCAGGAAGCTGCGATTTTCTTGTGCAAAATACAATACAGTCCCTACCCTAACAGCAGTGCATCAAGGGCGAAATTCTGTACATTCCCTGCCCTAACAGCAGTGCATCAAGGGCGAACTTCTGTACATAATTAGCAAGTCTGAGATATAAATTAGCATTGCAACCTCATCTAATAAGGTGCAGATTCCAAAGCAGATTTGGAACAGTCAACAGCAGATCTTAAAAGGACATAGTGTAGGTCTATATCACCATAGAATTCCAGCTTGGATCACATCTGGAAGATCAGTTCTGAAGACTTCTTAGACAGTCATCAAGTGTTATATTCCGGGTACTATCTCTCATTTTCCTTAAGTTAATTATGTGCTTAGTAAAGTCTAAAATATACTAACATGGTATCAGAGCTACGGTAGAGAAAAGATCTATTTCAGACTTAGGAAATCAAGCTAAATACTTTCAACTAAGCTGATAATCATGTCTTTCAGAATTAGACCTGAAGATAGGCTAGAGGGAGATGTTAACTTCACATCTTGGAAAATGAGGTTATTAATCATTCTAAGAGAATTAGAAATTAATTCAGTCATTAAAGGCCCTCGTAAAGAAAACATGGATGATGATGAAAAGAAGGAATGGAACAAAAAACAACAATAAAGCAATGAGGATAATTGTAGATAGTGTTAAAGATCATCTTGTGCCAACTATTGCAAATCTAGAAAACGCATATGAGATGTTCACCTCATTATTTGGAATGTTTCAAATAAACAATACAAATAGGGTCCTAGCACTCAAAAACTCCCTTTCTCGAATAAAAATGAATCAAGGGGAGTCCATCACTTCATACTTCATGAGGATCAATGACTTAAGGAATCAACTATCATCAATTGGGTTCAATTATGATAATAAAGAACTTGTTGTAACAGCCCTCAACGGATTGCCTCTCATTTGGGAAGCATTCATTCAAGGGATTAGTGCTCATTCCAAAATACCTAAACTTGATAGACTAAAGGCCGATTGTCTTCAAGAAGAAGCAAGATTAATTTCAAGAGGCTCAATCTTCAAAGAAGACATTCAAGTACTTTTCTCCCAAAACTCTAAGGGGGGGGCAGGAAATTTCAAAAGGAAGAAGGAATATCAAGAGAACGGAAATGAAGGAAGTTCAAAGGCCAAAGGGGGAAAGAAACACTTTAAGAAAAGGAAACCTTTCAAGAAGGACTTCTCTAAAACTAAATGTTTTAAATGTGAGAAGTTTGGTCATATTGCTGTATATTGTCCTGAAAGAAACAACCTTCAAGCATCCTTTGTGGAGTTAAATGTACCAGGACCAGAGCACTTCGCACTTTGAGAGGGAGTTGCAATTTGAGAGGGAGTTTAAATGGGCTCACGTATCATCTAAGTTATAAACTCCTTCTACATTATGATGCGGCTCTGTCATATTCTGGCATATTCTATGTTTTTCACATTTCCCTGTTAATACTATTCATATGTGAACATATTAGGAAATTTTATGAGTAAACACATCTCTTGGTTTATGTTAGCATTGGAATATGTTAACATTGATTTGTATATCTTCCTTAACTCTGATATGGGAAATCATAGTTGATTAAAGGATACTAGTTACTATATGCTCAGATACATACATTATTGGTTGGAACATTCTTACATTGGCATATGTTAGAATTAATGTTGTTATCTAGGAACTTTCATATATTGCATCTTCCTGTGTTCACACTACATCTGGTTAGATGTTGGATAAATCATGTTGGTTGTATAGCTATGAAGCATAGTTTAATGATTCATGTGGTTCTATATATGAACTTTACTTATGTGGATTCATGAGATGAGGTTTTGTTTATGATTACTCATTTGTTTCTGGTTAAGTTATTCTTATGAGTTGAAGAATATCATTTGATGTTCTTCGAGTCCTGGTGACTCGTGGATCTGGGATCCACATTCGCATGGATCAGGGATCCATTGCTGAGTAATGAGTGAGACATCATAGGATGTCAAAAGACCATTACACCTAGTAATGGGTGAGACATCATTGGATGTCAAAAGACCATTACACCTAGTAATCGGTGAGACATCATGGATTTGATGTCAAAAGTCCATTACTCTAAGCAATTGGTGAGACATCATGGATTTGATGTCAAAAGACCATTGCTCCGAGCACTTGGTGAATATCATGGACTTGATATTCGAGAGACCAATGCTCTGAGTCTTGGAGACTCATGGATTAGGGATCCACAATTGAGTATTTGGTAACATCATGGACTTGATGATACCATGAATATCATAGAGTTGATATTCTAAATTCTTGAGTCATGGGACTCGTGGATCTGAGAAATCCACATCTGGATAGTAAAACATCATGTACTTGATGTTGGTATGATGTCATGGATTTGACATCTTTTGAGTCTTGGTGACTCATGGATTTAGTTGTCCACAAATTGGAAGGTATACATCATGGACTTGATGATACCTTGAATATCATGGACTTGATATTCAAAATAGTCAAGGAGACTAGTGGATTTAAGAAATTCACATTTGATTTGGATATGTAATATCATGGACTGATATTCTTAGGTCTAGGAGACCAAAGGATCTAGGAGATTTACATTTGGATGATGAGCATCCTTTGAGATGATGTTTCTCATATCAATATAGTTATATGGCTTAGTGAGATCATATGTAGATATGAGCATGGTATCCATGTTGACTATGTCTTTGAAGGTTGATAGAGGGAGATCATTGAGTTGATCTCTACCTAAAGTCCAAGAGGGAGTGTTAAGTTTGTGGCCTTGTCGGCAAATATACTTGCCCTAATAGATCGATATTATATAAATAATGATATTAAATATAAGATATATTTAATATCTATTGTTTATTATTTAATATATATTATTTATCTTGGGCCCAAAGTCGGCCTGGTTTATATTAGAACAGGTCAGCCCTCTTGGCACAACCTTGTGGCTCCTACATATAGGAGATTGGTTCTTGGAGAAGAACACAGAAGACATAACGTGTCTCTTCTCCAAGACTCATCAATAAAAGCAGGCCATCTTCAAAAATACCTATGGCAGCTAATTCATCATCTAGGGCATTAGCGAAAGTGTGGAAGGCAGAAAATACATCAAGTGTGGAAGGCAGCGAATTCATCAGGAAGCTGCAATTTTCTTGTGCAAAATACAATACAGTCCCTACCCTAACAGCAGTGCATCAAGGGTGAGATTCTGTACATTCCCTGCCCTAACAGCAGTGCATCAAGGGCGAACTTTTGTACATAATTAGCAAGTCTGAGATATAAATTAGCATTGCAACCTCATCTAATAAGGTGCAGATTCCAGAGCAGATTTGGAACAGTCAACAACAGATCTTAAAAGGACATAGTGCAGGTCTATATCACCATAGAATTCCAGCTTGGATCACATCTGGAAGATCAGTTCTGAAGACTTCTTAGACAGTCATCTAGTGTTATATTCCGGGTACTATCTCTCCTTTGCCTTAAGTTAATTATGTGCTTAGTAAAGTCTGAAATATACTAACAACTGGCAGTGGTAGAATGTCTAAGTTTGACACTTAGATGTGGGACAGGCAAGTTAATGGTCACACAAGATTCACAAATAAACATTAGAGCATTAGACAAAGGAAAATTAGACAAAGTTTCCTTCCAGATCAGACCATGAATAATATTTTTTTCTTGTAAAATTTTCAAACCATGAATAATATTTTTCTTGTAAAAGTTTACCCAACAATTCAGATATATATCCCTTGCTCTTTGTTTCATAGAGGGAAATGTTCTGACAGACATGACAACAAATGCAGTGGGGCCAACCAAATTCAATGGTGGTAAATAATATCATCCATGCACTTTTTTGTCCTTCATGGATGATATCTTCAACACACTTGGCTTCTTTGCCACCTGCATATATAAAACTTTGTGGGTTCATAAAAAACATCTGAACAATTGATTCAAGGTGTGGCTTGATTTATTATTATTCCCCAAAACAATTTCTTCTTGAAACTACCTCTTGCACAATGAAATTGTTTTGGGGAATAATAATAAATCAAGCCACCTTGAATCAATTGTTCAGATGTTTTTTATGAACCCACAAAGTTGTATATATGCAGGCTAAACCAAATATTCTTCTTGAAAATACCTCTTGCACAATGAAATTGTTTTGGGGAATAATAATAAATCAAGCCACACCTTGAATCAATTGTTCAGATGTTTTTTATGAACCCACAAAGTTGTATATATGCAGGTGGCAAAGAAGCCAAGTGTGTTGAAGATATCATCCATGAAGGACAAACACTCGTATATACATTTGGTATGTCATTGTTGAAATAGCCCGGCCAAATCTAACATTATGTAAAAAAACAAAACTACAAAACTGTTCTTCCATTCTAGTAGGAACTTCATTGCACCGCAACACTTGTTACTAATGTCTACATCACACTTTAATTTTGCAGTAATGTTTTGTAAATGGTATATTTGAACTTTAGATTAGTTGGGCTGCAACTTTTCAAATTAAACTTGCATCATAAGAACTTTCATGGCTGGCTGTCAGTAGTTTGAGATAGACATGCCTGGAAAAAAGCAATAGAGAAATTAGAAAACTAGACTTGTCACGATGACCAATTTGGGATTAGTGATGATCAACATGGCAATTTTTACAATTAAAGAACCAATTTAATTCAGGTTAGCTTTGGAGAAGCATCCTTTTCCATGTCACTTCTTGTGACATGGATTCCCTAAACCAGGCCCATTACGTGGTATTAGCTTTTTGTTCACACCAAGACAAACTAGCTTTTGTTTTCCTCAAGGATCTCAATGTTTTGAACAGCAGAGACTTCAAATTCGTATATTGAGATCCATATGTATGTCATTCATTGTATTATCTACATCTACTTGATTCTTCATGTGTTCAATAGTACTAGTTGAGTTTTTGGCCTCGATTAAGCATTGACCTGCTTAATCCAAGCAGTTTCGTGATATAGACAATCAAGAAGAACAGGAGCAACTTGAGGTTGGTAGCCCAGATTTGGATGTCCAACACTATTTTCAAAGTAATCGTACAAAGGTTTGTTGTCTAATTTGGCATTGAAGGATACATGAAGTTCTGGGTGTAGGTCTGACCAAATAGGCCTGTTTGGTAATATGAGATAAAAGAAATACATTCTATGCATTTCTCAGGGTCACCACCTAGAGTCATTTTGCAAAAATTCTGCAACTGCAACTAGTGTTCATCCACAAAAGTCAAAGAAAGAATCAAGAACTATAACTGTAGCTATTGTATTGGGCATTATTGGTGGTATTGTGGGATTTTTTGCAGTGTGGGGACTTCTTTTATTAGTGTTACTTAGAAATGCAGAGTGCAAAAAACTAACAACGAAGCCGCCAAGAAAAAAGTGGCAAAAATGTTTCTACAAGCTTCTCCTTGGATCTGCTAGCTAATGCAAGCAAGCTCAATCTCTGTCACTTTCCTTTACCTTTTACATCTTCTAAAGGAAATTTATGTAAGGAATACATATGTCCAATAAAACTTAGTTCAATTACTGTGTATATATGATATGTCGTTTGGTTGCTTGGGTAATGGTTAGGGCTTAATGAGAAATTCTTGAATCACAAAAGAGGGCAGGCATAGATCCTATCATCAGTTGTGTATGATATTGCCTTTGATTCCAAGAGTAGGATGACTTTCTTGAAATGCTTCAATTTCCCTTCCCACCATTATTTATCAATCCGAATAAAATGAGAGTTGACAAATTAGTTTTCAGTCAATGCTTGGAATTTTTAGTTTATCAACACCTCTCAATATGTACCTCTTTTGATTGGCAAGAAATAAAAAGTAGAACATTGCAATATTATCACATTACAAAACTCTAGTTATATTTGTAATAACAATAAGAAAGAATATTGTAGAATAGAGAAAATTATGTGGATTTCCTTTAACTAATTTTATTTTTTATGAAAGGATATATATCTCAAACAACAAGACTAGGTGCTCTAGGTCTCCCATAGTACCGACCCTTTTCTATAGAAGAGCTTGAAGAAACAACTCATAACTTCAGTCCCTCTTTTCTGATTGGTGAAGGTTCTCATGGAAAGGTATGACCTCTCTCGGTGGTGTGCCTTTGTTTCCAGATATACATAATCTTAATGGTTATAATCCATATTATCTAGAGTTATGAGCTTCTGGAAATGTGACTTATCGTCATCTCTGTTTGGTTTTTTCCTTTTGAATTTTTGTAACTACGTTATAGAGCAATATTGATGATACCCTTTGCCATTCCTAAACTTTCATCAAGAGTTCCTTCAATAATATAACTTGCCTAATTTCTATGCCGACAATTTCCAGGCAAAATAGATTCTTACTGAAATTTGGGATGCATGGAAGTAACACTGGTCTACCACTCAAGTCAGATAAGACTGGATGGTTCAGCATGAGGCTAACCCCATGTTATTCTCATGAAGAGTGACTTAGTGGAGTCTGAGACTTATATTTCAATCTTTCTATGTTATCTAATTTGTGGACACTGTAAATTAGTAAAGAACTCAGCTGGTTTATATCTTCCTACCTAAATTGTGATATGCTATTGAGAATGTGCAATGAGGGTAAGATGCAGAGGATGGATCCACCTTACATTGCCCGCAAAGGATGGAAGAGGACAAGCCTCAAAGAGGATCACCTTGCATTGCCTGTAGAGGGTGAAAAAAACTTTTCCACCTTACATTACCCACAGAGGGTGGTCTTACCAAATTAATTACATTGCCATCTTGCATTTGTTGTCAGGTAATTTGGGTAGTTAGGTGGTTGGTCCGTCCGAATCAGTTACACGGGTGCGACGGTTCACCTCGGATCTCTTCGAACGTTATATATATGTACTTGTTCCTTTGATAGGGACACGGTGATGATGTACTTGAAAACTCTTGTGAATATATGAATACAATGCTCTTTTACATTCTATGCTAAGTACTTATTTGTCTGTATGCAATTAATGTCTGTTACCCCACAAGGGTAAACATCTGGTGCCGTTGTCTAGATGCACTCGAATGGCGTGCGAACACGATGGGCTTACCGGTTGGTGAAATTAATCCAGAAGCAGATGATGCACGTACAGAACTGTATGAAGGTGAAGACAACCAGACGAGGGAATTTAGAATCCTGCTCCACGTAGCAATAGAAACCTACGTCTGTCAAGAGGCCACCGAGGAGGAAGTTCCAGCAAGTGTCGTGTGGGCCGCGATTGAGGCTAACCCTGCAGCCAACCGATTGCTAAACCACCTCCCTCGCTTGCTAGCACAGGCATCGCTAGCACAATGCGCTCGCCTGGAGGAGACTGCCCGAGAGGAACACCGTCAAGAAATCCTCTGCGCATACCACGCATGGGAACACCTCCGCCATCAAGAGGAAGGCAATGGCAACCATAGGGGACTCTGAAATGTGAAGACGAACCGAAGGGAGAAAGGGGCACAGAAACAATTGTAATGCAATTGTCAATGTTGTAAACCGACATGAATAAATAAAATAAGTGTTCTTTTAAAAAGCAATGTTTTGTCTTTAGTTTTGATGCCCAACCTTTTAAATAAAGATAGAAATAAAAAGGCATGAGATGATGACGACGAGGCTGCACAGAAGGCTTTGATTTCCGCACAGCAACGTGAACGCCGACATAGGATGAGGCAACTTGCCCAGGACCAACTTGCCAAAGGGTTGCCCGAAGGGGACCTCAGAAGTGGTACGGAAGGTGCACAAGCCGACGAGGAACAATTCACTTCACCGGAGCATCGGAGAGTGCGGAGTAGGGAGGAACTACTTGAGGAAACACGGTTGAGGAAGGTTCTTCAGGAAGAGAGAGATCAATTTGAGGGTCTAATCCATACACCAAGTGCGGAGAAACAAACCCAAGGAGGGGACAGTACAGCCAAAGGTGCTATTGACACATAGGCGAACCCTCCGTTGGAGCCAACGACTCCACATAGTACAGTACCACCAGTTACGCAAGTGCCACTAGTTAATACTGCACACAATAATCAAGGAAGTGTGGGTACGAGTGATGGCACAGGCGGTGCCGGAGCACCGAATCCACCGCGAATACAACAATAGGTAACCATGGCTGCGAGTAAACAGAAATCGCCCAAGTTCACGGGCCAAGCGAAGGAGGATCTTGTTCGGCATTGCTGAACTTGTGAAACTATATGGACCGCCAATGGGGTTATAGACGCATACAAACCAAGAAGGCCACATATCCTGACCCTCGGACGGAGAAACAAAGGGTGCTCGAGGCAAAGGCCGAGATCGAGAAGGGGATGCAGGACCGAAGGGACTCCACAGATAGCGGCACTTCTACCAGAGTCATGGCAAGCAAAATATCTTGAGGCAAATGATGCAACTGGAGATACCAGTAAAGGTCAAGGACCTACTGGAAACAATGTCACATCTGAAAACGGCCCTATTCTTAGGACAAAATGTTCCAACAAGTGCATTTGAACGGATGGAGGTTCCTGGCGGCTCCGCAGCCGACCCCATGACGTTGTCAATAAATAGTGGGCAGAACCCTACAGTAGTAGAGATGGGTATCTTGGGTACCATCCTCACTAACACAATTGTTGACGGTCGATCTGGGGTGAACGTTCTACTGGAGGACACTTGGAAGAGCCTGGGGAAACCAACACTATGACCGCCAACCTTCAACTTACTAGGGGCCGACCAACACGGCATCAAACCCCTCGAAACCTTGATGGCACAACAGGTAACCATCGGGACCCAACCGTTCATCTTGGACTTTGTAGTAATTCTCCTGAAGCAGAAGGGGTACGACGCCATCCTAGGGAAAGGGTGGCTCGTGACTGTCAAAGCTAACCACAACTAGAAAAGAAACATTCTATCATTTGAGAAAGGGGGAAGAAAGTTTGTGATAGATCTCACTACACAAATGGTCGGAGAAGAAATGGTATCCTCCTTGGATTCGGAATCGGGCGAGGGAATAGACGAAGGGAAAGGAAGTATGGAGCCCAACGCGGAAGGGGTACTGAAATTGGAGGATGATACAAACTCTGTGGATGGCTTATTCCACTGGCAGATGGGCAACTATGAATTATTTCCGCCATCTTGTAATATACTGGAGATCGAGGAAGACCGAAATGAGTTTCCTTTGGAATATACAGAATACAAAGAAGGAGAAGCTCGGATGCAAGAAAGCCCTACCCATGAGATCCGGTACAAAGAGGCAAAGTTGAAAGAGATAAACCTCAGAGATGAGCAAAATCCGAAAACCATCCTGATGGGGGATGACTAGAGCCCTGTATTGAAAACGGCAGCCTTTAAGATTTTTACAAAATACAAGGATGTGTTCGCCTGGACCTTCAAGGATCTGAAGGGCATACCTCCGGAGTTATGCGTGCACTGCATTCCCCTGGTTCCTGGATCCCAACCTGTGCGGAAGAGGCCGTATAGAATGAATAAGAATTACACTGCAAGGGTGGACACTGAAATCAAGCGGATGCTAGAAGCTAGGATTATCTTCCGAGTTGACACAAGCGAGTGGGTTTCACCAATTGTGATCTCCCAGAAGAAGAAAGCCAACCAGATCCACATCTGTGTGGATTTCGGATGTCTCAATGCAGTAACAATCAAGGATCCATTTGCGATCCCCTTCACTGATAGTATATTAGAGGAAGTGGCAGGCCATGAGATCAATTCTTTTATGGATGGGTTTTCCGGATATAATCAGATATCCATTGCAGAGGAAGAGAAATTGAAAACAACCTTTGTAGTGGAGGATGGTGTATACACATATAATCGGATGCCTTTCGGCCTTTGCAATGCACCGGCAACATTCTAGAGGATTATCCTCCATATCTTTGACAAGATGTCCAAGGGGAACTTTAAAGCATTCTTAGACGACTAGTCCATATTCAGTGGGCAGGAAAAACACATTGCAGCCTTGGGGGAATGCATGGAGCGGTGTCGGCAAGCCCGTCTGACACTCAACCCAAATAAATGCCGATTTATGGTGTCGCAAGGGAAGTTGCTCAGGCACATAGTCTGCAAAGAAGGATTAAAAACAGACCCTGACAAGGTCCAAGTAATAGTTGAGATGGAGGCCCCCACCAACGTAACCGGCGTCAAATCCTTTCTCAACCATATTGGATACTACCGCCGATTCATAAAAAACTTTGCCCGGGTTTCATACCCGATGGATAGGCTCATGAGGAAGGGGGAGCCATACGTTTGGGCAAAGGAGCAAGGGGAAGCCTTTGAGGATCTAAATACAAGGCTGTTGGCTGCTGCTATTCTGGCATTTCCTAACTAGGATAGGGAATTCCACATACACGTGGATGCATCAAATTATGCCATCGGAGCCGCTCTGGCTCAAGAAGGAGGGCACATCCCATCTATTTTGCAAGCCAGTTTCTGTCAAACGCGGAGAAGAATTATAGTTCCATAGAAAGGGAGGCCCTTGGAATGGTCTACTCTATCTAGAAATTCAGACACTATCTACTAGCATTGTCGTTCACCTTCTATGTGGACCACCAGGCCCTTATGTACCTTGTCAATAAACCTATTATCCAAGGAAGAGTGAGCCAGTGGCTCCTCTTACTCCAGGAATTCACGTTCAAGATTGTAGTATGGCCAATTGGTAGCCACGTGATTGTCGACCAGTTGTCACGAATCAAGTCTAGCGAGCCACCTGTGGGAATAAATGATGACTTTCCAAATGCACACTTGTTTCATATTGTCGTACTCCCGAAGTGGTACACAAGCATTGGGGAGTATTTGTCCACGACTCGATTCTTAGAGGACATGCCTCTGAGTGAACAAAGGAAGTTGGTCTTGAGAAGCAGAACCTTCCAGCTAATCAACAGATTGTTGTATAAAATGGGTCCAAACCAGGTGCTAAAGCGATGCGTGATGGAAGAAGAGGTATCAAGAGTGCTAAGGGAAGCCCATGAACACATGGGTCCAGATACCACGGCCAGGAAGGTGTTGTTGGCTGGCTTATGGTGGCCAACATTATACAATGACACTAGAGAATGGGTAGTTGGATGCGACACTTGTTAGCGCATCGAGAAACCCCTCAAACGAGACTTTATGCCCCTTAATCCTTCCCACGCGCAAGAACTATTCAAAAGATGGGGATTGGACTTCATTGGGCCTCTAAAGGCAAGTCATGCCCGGCGTTGCCAACACATTGTGGTGGCCACCAAATATTTGACAAAATGGGTCGAAGCACGTGCATTAACCGACAACTCCGCCCTAAGCACTGCAAAGTTTATTTACGAACAAATAATAACAAGGTATGGCATTCCGATTCAGTTGACAAGTGACAGGGGCGGTCATTTTGTCAATCACATGATTAAACTCCTAACCACAAAATTTAAGATTTTCCATACGCTGTCAAGTCCCTACTATCCTCAGGCGAACGGGCAAGCCGAGGTGACAAATAAAATCTTGGTGGGAGTCATCTATAAGTCATGCGGCGTTGAAGGTGAAGATTGGGAAGAGAATTTGCCCTCTATATTATGGGCTTATTGTACTTTGTACAAGGTAACCACCAAGCAGACACCATTCCAGCTAATGTACGAATAGGAGGCAGTGGTACCGGCTGAATTCATGGCGCCTAGTCTATGGATAGCCCTGGAGAACAAGCTCGGCGATGTGGAGAGTTTGAGAGAAAGACTTTATGTCTTGAATAAACTGGACGAGAAAAGAGCACTGGCACAATGGGCCACCGAAGTAGCACAACAACGGAGGAAACTGTGGCATGACAAACACCTTTGACAGATGCAATTCACACCAGGACAGTTAGTACTAAAGTTCAATTGGCGAAACGAAATTAAACCTGGGAAATTCAAGGTTAAGTGGCTAGGCCCCTACAAAGTTTAGGAGGTTGCAGCAAATGGGTCAGTCAAGTTGTAGTCCCTCGATGGACGAGAAATCCTAGATGCCATCAATGGCTCCAAGCTGAAAAATTTACCATCAGAGGCCAAAGATCCTGAGTTGGTGGCAACTACGCAATTAACATTCAAAAAAAAAATTAACAAAAAAAAAATTTTAAAAAAAATTTAAGAAAAAAGAAAAGAAAAGAGAGCACCGAACGGTGGTGGACCCCACCGAATGGTGGAACATGTCATCAAACGTTGGAACATGTCACCGAACGGTGGCATGCCCACCGCGTGGACATAAAACCACCCCGCCTAGAAGCCTTCGCACAAAAAGGTGACTTCACCATAGAAAGAGACCGCGCGGGCATACAACCACCGCACACCACCGCACGGGCTGAGGACAGAAGCCACCGAAACGAGAAGAGGAAAAGTATAAAGGCACAGCAAGGAAGGAAATAAAATTAAAGGGCGTGGATAGGAGAGAGAAAAAAAAGAGCCAACGCCCGCACATAAAAGGAAGAGAATAGTTGTTGCCAAAGGCAAAGCCACCGTAGCAGCAAAGGAAAAGAACAAAGGAAAAATACCCAGCCATTTCCAGCCGTAGCAGCAAGAGAGAGAGAGGGTGTACAACAACCGTACAGTTGCCTACGGTGAGAAGAAAAAAAAAATTATTATGGAAGTTATTTTCAGTTAGGGGCAGCGAGCATTGCAATATTTGATATTTTGGGTTGCAAAAGAGGAATTTAAAGAAACAGTTATGAATTTGGTTGGAAAGAGAAGTTGGTGGAAACAGTTGCAGCACGTAGACTAGAGAGCCATGGATGCTGGAAGTTCCAAAAAGAAGGCAGAAGATTCAAAGCAGGCCGTGACTGCACAAAATATCACATTTCAAGGGTTGAATGGGGTGGAATGTAGAAAATGGTGGCATGAGACACCAGAGGATGAAGTGGTGAAGGATACTCTGAAACACGTAGGGGTCTATTGGGCCATCCAGATGTCCCTATTTTGCATCAAAGACTTTGAGCCCCAGTTGCACCAAATGATAGAAAACTTTGACACATTTTCCCATACTAACACAGTCTGTTACTTGGGATACCACGTTACAGTGTCATTTCATGTAGGATATTTCACGAAAGTTTTTGGCATTCCAGGGAAGAAAGGGCAAAAGATCGACACTAAGCCCCAAAAGTTGACACAAGAGATTAAGGAAATGTGGATACGAAGGATGGCAGGAAACATCACGGCTAAGCACATAACGGCATTGGCAAGGACAAAAGTAGGAAAGGGACTGAAGAGGGATGACATTGTCAAAGGGCATTGGCAGTGCATCATGGACATCATCAAAAGTCGGCTCATGGGTGCCAACAGAGCTTCAGACATCACCATCACCCAAATCCCATTGATGTGTGGTATCTTGAATGGTACACTGTACGATTGGGCGACACTGCTTGCACACCGGATGTATGATTTCAGGACCCTGCAGCACCGTACCTTCTATATGCCACACTATGCCATTGGGCTATTTTTGGAGGCTACACGGTTGTAGATCCCAAAAGAGAAATTGGTGGTGAAACCAAGGAGTCTCATAGCTCCAGGTGAACCACTGATTTTCCTTTGGCGCTACTTGGATATTGGAGAGGTCACGTCAGCATCAAAAAAGAAAACGCCAACTCAAGGAGTTGGAAGAGTTCGACAGTGGCCGGGAGCCCACATCATCTGGTGGTAGCAGTTCCTCCCAGAATAGCGGTAGTATGGAGTTGGTAGTGGAGTCGGCACCAATACTGTTCACTCCACCACAGCTTGGGGATATTCAGTTTTCCCCAGCCCGGGCCACTGCCTTACCTACTGCTGTTCCTATTCCGATGTTCGGGCAACCAAGGGCACCAGTGGTGTTCAGTCCAATTGTGCCTTCGACCAGGACAGATGAGGATGTCGAGGCACTAGTTTTGGCTAATTCACTTATGTTGGAGGGGACATCTGGCCAGTTAGCAGAGCACCAGTCGACAGGGCAGGGTATGGACAGTGAGTTTTTGGAGACTGATGATGTAGTCACCCGGTAGGCTTTAATGAAGGAGTGGCTTACCAGGGTTGAGATACCACCGGCAGAGGCAGAGGAACCTTAGAATTTCTCCCCTCCACCAGCGGAGGAGGTTTTGGCAGTAGACGCAATAGGAAGGGAGGCACCCATCATACTGTCTTCCAAGGAACAGCAAGAAGAGGAGACTAGAGATAGCACGGTTAGGCTCAAGAAAGCGATTAGTCAACCATGGCGGAGGAATGACAAGGAGGCTTTCTAGACCGAAGTAGTGATTCGAGGTCGGGAGATGGTAGCGAGCACGCAAGGGCAAGCACTAGAGGATGTGGTTGCCGACTTGCAGCGCCTTCTCATCTTTGTGAGGACGGAGTGTCTTGTCCAATTTGCTTCATGTTTTAGTGGGGATTGACCGAGTCACGAGACATTAGCTATGTTGGAGGTTTGGTAAGTGATGGAACCTGTGGTAGCAGTAGAGTAGAAGCCTTGGTGACTGAATTGGAGAGAGCCTTCTGCCGTCAGTACTATGCCTTCCACCGGATGGAGTACTCTTACGAGGAGGAGCATCGGGTGGCGTCTGAAGCTCAGCGGGTGTTGAACACTCGCCTTGTCAATTTGGAGCAGTCCTTGGAGGAGCAGCGTAAGGACTGGGTCACTCAAATGGCTGCTTGGGATAGGGAGAGAGCTGCCATGGATAAGCATGTCGAGACTCAGCGGCAGGAAAAGGCAGATCAGGAGACACAGGTTGCAACAAAGTGGACTGCCCTTATTCAGGAGAGGGATCAGGCACGAGCTTTGGCTGAGGCCACACAGCGGGAGATCTTGAGAGTAGTTGTTATGGTGAGGTCATCCTTGGAAAATGAGCTGAGAGTTGAAAGCCAATTGAAGGCCAGGATGGAATAGGTGGATGCCCTTCACGAGCAGCTGGCACGGTTGGCAGGGTCAGCTTCTTCAAGGATGCATTCTCAGCCCCCTCCAAGCTCTTAGTTTTGGTATTATTATTGTCGATTGTTGTCCTTCCTATTTTGTTGTGGTCGTCCGAAGACGACTTTCTTTTTGGGGGGGATGATGTTGTCGAGTGATTTGGGTAGTTAGACGGTTGGTCCGTCCGAAGGAGTTACACGGGTGCGACGGTTCACCTCACATCCCTTCATACGTTATATATATATGTACTTGTTCCTTTGATAGGGACACGGTGATGATGTACTTGAAAACTCTTGTGAATATATGAATACAATGCTCTTTTACATTCTATGTTGAGTACTTATTTGTCTGTATGCAATTAATGTCTGTTACCCCACGAGGGTAAACAGCATTGCCCGTAGAGGATGGACTTCAATTACAACATCACCTTGCATTCCCCGCAAAGGGTGGTAACAGAGAAAATACATAAGTACATCTTCACCTTGCATTGTCCGTAGAGGGTAGTTTTACATTTCTTCTCTCAAAGAAGATTTAAGGTACAACTAATACAATGTCCACCTTGCATTACCCGCAGACGGTGGTAAATACAAATACATAATTACGATAATCAATGAAGTTGAGACTCCCTCTCAGCAATAGCAGGTATCTTTACAAGTCCAAGCCTTTCATGAAAGTATTCAAACTTCACCCTGTTAAGTGGCTTGGTAAGAATATATGCTACTTGTTCATCAGTGTTGATGTACTTAAGCTGGATGGGACCTCTCTACACCATATCTCGAATGAAGTGATAATGAGTTTTAACATGTTTTGATCTGTCATGAAACACAGGATTGACAGACATCTTTATACAACTCTGATTATCACAATGAATAATGGTAGGATCCAATGGTTGTCCAAACAGCTCAGTAAGAAGCTTACAAAGCCACACAACTTCCCTTGAAGCAACACTTGTTGCAATGTACTCATCTTTAGCTGTACTCAAGGCAACTGAAGACTACTTCCTATTGGCCCAAGAGATCATGGCAGATCCCAAACTGAAACATAAACCTGAAGTGCTCTTCTTTCCGATGACATCGTCTGCCCAATCTGAATCACAAAATCCTTTCAAGGTAATCATGTTGGAAGAGTACTTCATCCCATAGTCAAATATGTCACGTAGATATCTCAAAATGTGTTTAGCAGTAACAAGACGAGCATGCTTAGGTTTGTTCATGAACTAGCTGTGTGCACTAACAGCATAGCATATGTCCGGTCTAGTGTTAACTAGATACATCAAGGACCCGATCAGCTGCCTATTTTTTGTGGCATCTGTAAAATTAAAATTTTTTGAACATGCACTCAACTTTTTCAGATTAGTCTCCATAGGTGTAGACATAGGTTTGGAATCCAACATGCCAAATCTTTTCAAAATGTCTTGTATATTTTCCTTGACTTAACATAATTTCATTAGACCCTTGCCAAACTTCTAAGCCAAATAAATAATGCATAAGTCCTAAATATTTCATTTCAAATTCAGAAGCTAACTCCTTACATCTAATGATTAGATCTTCTTTTCTAGTTAGAAATCAATCATCAACATATAAGACCAAAATCAACATCTCATCATTAAGAACTTTAAAATAAAGGTTAGGATCGGCATTATTCTTGCAAAATCCTAAGCCTATCAAATACTTATCAATTCTTTCATACCATGCATGAGGAGCTTGTTGCAAACCGCAGAGAGCTTTCTTCAACTTGCACACATGAGTTTCTTTCTTGTAGAACTCATATCTCTCAGGTTGCTCAATATAGACTTCTTCCTCAATGACAACATAGAGAAAAGAAATCTTGACATCCATTTGATGCAACTTCCAACCTTTAGCTACAGTAATGGCTATAATAGACCTGATAGAAGTGTATCTAGCTACAGGAGCAAAAGTTTCTTCATAATCTATACCTTCCTTTTGAAGAAAAACCACGAGCTACAAATCTAGCTTTAAATTTTTCAATACTACCATCAGTAGAATGCTTAATTTTAAATAACCATTTATAAGATAAAATAGACTTACCTTTGGGTCTAGGCACAATCTCCCATACATCATTCTTGATGATGGACTCATATTATTCATCCATAGCATTCTTCCACTCAAACTAATCCATACATAGCTTCATTTGCATTGGCGGGTTCACTCTCAGTGAGGTTGCACATTAAAGCCACATAGTTGGAGAAGGCTTGAGGCCTCCTACTTTCTCGGAAAGCGCTAGGAGCAGCAAAACATTCAGTGTCTTGAATGGTGTTCCTCATCCAAAGTGATCTTTTCTTGCTTACGATGATGTTTCTAGGACCATCTGTGGGGACTAAAGGTTCATCGTGACTAATCAAATCGGGAGGACCTGTAGACTCCCTCTAAAACTCAACATCCATCTCATGATTTTTGTTAGCAATATTTTCATCTTCAATCAAAGAACTTTTAGATTTTCTTAATACAATATTTTCTTCAAAAGTAACATCTGTACTTACCTCAATATACCTTTGACCTGGAATATAGATTCTAAACGCTTTGGAATTCTCACTATTACCAAGTATACCTTTCTTACCAGACGGTTCCAATTTGGTTCTTTTCTCCTTGGGGATTTGGATGTAGACAGGACTTCTGAAGATCCTCAAATGGTTGATGTCGGGATTCACTCCTATGAATGCTTTTTCTGGAGTCATATCTTTCAAGATGCTATGAGGACACCTGTTTTGAATGTAAAAAGTAGTCCTAGCAGCTTCAGCCCAAAGGAACAATTGCAGATTCTGATCATGGATCATAGCTTTGGCTGACTCAACAATAGTTTTGTTCTTCCTTTCAGCAATTTCATTTTGCTGAGGGTTGTAGGGAACACAGAACTCTCTCTTGATCCCTGCTTCTACACAAAAATCATGAAAGACACCTGAGGTGTACTCACCTCCATTGTCAGATCTAAAAATTTTAACGTGTTTATCAAAAATATTTTCAACTAGAGATTTAAACTCTTTGAACCTAGTTAGGACTTCATCAGATTCTTTTGTCCTTAAGAAATAAATCCAAGTCTTTCTAGAAAAATCATCTATGAAAGTGACATAATATAAATAGCCACTAGAAGATGCAACTGACATTGGACCACATAAATCAGAATGGACAAGACCAAGCTTTTCCTTAGATCTAGATTCACTTTTCTAAAATGAACTTTTAATAGTTTTACCTATTGCACAACCTTTGCATACATCATCATGAACATGACTAAGTTTAGGCATACTTTTGACCATCTTTTCAAGAGTAGGAAGAGCATGGTAATGAAGATGACCAAGTCTACGATGCCATAGATCACTAGACTTGACTGAAGAACTAATAAGAGTTTGAAATGGATGAGCTGAAAGCTTGTAGAGGCTTTCAAATCTTCTACCAATTACTCTAGCAGATTTGATGTTAGATTTCTTAGGCCAGGCTAAAACTCTACCTTCAGAAAATGCAATTTGATATCCCTTATCTTCTAGAGCAAAAATAGAGATCAAATTTCTTTTAATTCTGGAATCGAATAAGATATCAGATAACTGTAATGAAATACCAGAATCCAAGTTGAGAGTTGTGTTACCAAAACCTCTTACGGAGTATTGAACATCATCCCTAATGACCACGTGAAGATTTGATTCCTTCTCAGTCAAATATGTAAGTTGATTCTTATAATTTGTTATATGTCTGGAAGCACCACTATCAATCAACCAAGTGTCATTGTCAGTAGAGATATTACTAGATAAAGCAAAAATGAAAAGAAAGTCTTCCTTGTCTTCCTTATCATCAACTTCATTGATGTGTGCTTCTTGATAATTTGGTTGAATCTTGCATTCCTTGGCGTAGTGACCAAATTTGTCACATCTGAAACAACGAATGTGAGAAAGATCCTTAGGTCTCTTCCTTGAATCATTGTTGTCTTGAGATTTGAAATTGTTGTTCCTTTTGAAGTTGTTCTTCTTCCAATTTCCACCTTTCTTAAAGGATTGAGCTGCAAGAACTTGGTTATCTAATGAAGAAGAAGAAATTTTTAATCCTCTAGCATTTAAACGAGATTCTTCTTGAATACAATCAACTCTAAGATAATCAAAGGAAGGAAGAATACCTCTACCACTCAAACCTTGAATGAATGGTTCCCAAGAATGAGGTAAGCCATTGAGAGCTAGCATAACAAGGTCCTTGTCCACCACTTCTCTGTCCATAGCTTGAATCTAACCCAAGAATGAGGTAGGCCATTGAGAGCTAGCATAACAAGGTCCTTGTCCACCACTTCTCCATCCATAGCTTGAATCTAATCCCTTAATTCAGCGATCCTCATGAAAAATCTCATTACGGTTTCTCCCTTGTCCATCTTGATTTGAAGAAGTTGCCTTCTTAGGGTGAGTGCCTTGCCTAGATTGTTGATCTCATACATACCTTCAAGTTGTTTGAATATATCACGTGCTGAAGACATCCTGAAGATGACTGGAACAAGATGGTATTTAATGGAGTCAATCAGAATTTTCTTTGCCTTCACTGCATTCTTCTTAAATTGATTTAACTCATCTGGATCAGATGGTTCAGTAGGAGTTGGCCCTTGCACGAATTGAAGTAGATCGTTTTCCTCTAGAGCAAGGAGCACTTGAACCTTCCATGATGTGAAGTATACAGCTCCTTCCAATTTGTCCTCTACCTTGAGCCCTGTCACCATTTTGAAAATAGCAACAAAGAGAAAAAAAAAACCTAATGTATAATGGGTTAGATCTGATCACAGTTAGTAAGAACCGGGCTCTGATACCATGTTAATTTTAAGTAATCAAATCTAAATTAAATCAAAACAATAATTTAAACAAATCAGAATAGGAAGACACAAGAGACACAACATAATTTACCTCGGGAAACCTCTAGGAGGAAAAACCCAGCATTCAGATCCAATTAATTATTTCTTCTCAAATTGCCTCACAATAACATCGCAGTGGATTTGTTGAGGATCCACGAAGCAAATCAAATGTAGAAGATTGATTCAATGTGATAGTCCAGATTCAATCAGATCTCAGCCTTGTGTATGCATGTCTTGATGTGAGTGATGCAGCATGGTGTCTATGTGACCTGATGTGTGCCCAGTTAAATCAAATCTTAGGTATATACTTGATGATGAGGTTCGCTACTTGCTTGCTCGAATTGCTTCATGGATACGTTGATGATAAGAACCAGTAGCCTAGGACTTCGATCATGCCACCAAACACTTTCTGTTGTAAGGAAATCGCAATGGACAATATGTGTTTTTTGTTGGAGCAGATTGTATCGGGGGAAATTCGCCTATGGAGCAGATAGATTTCATTGGCTTGAAGTGAGTATCATTTCCAATATTCGAAGGCCTCATTTATATGAGGTAATAATAATTACAAGGTAAGGTTGACCTCCAATTAATAAATCTGGCACCATTAAGTAACGTCTATAAATGTTTAAACATTGTAAAGGGCCCAGCCCTTAATCGATATTATTATTTAAATTTAAATTAAATATATGAATTAAAATATTAAGTTAAGTTAAATATTAGCTAGATTCGGATCTAGCTATTTAAAAATTAACAATCAGAGACTCGGACATTTTGTCTCTAAGACCAGGGAATTACACCTTATGTTACACAAGGCAAGGAAGGAAATTGTGTCACGTGTGGTAATTATGTCCAAGTGAGTTGACATAGTTACATGAATAGTTGGGAGGCTACATAAATACTATATAATTAATTAGCTCACATGGAAAGGCTTTGGCCACTCTATTCTTTGGCTAAAGGGCTGTAAATTTTGGTGCCAATATTATGTGTGTCCAGTATATATTAACTAAACTTTTTGCATTAAAGATTTTTCCACAAAGAAATCTCTTGTTTCCTTTTAATTCATAGAATAAGAAAAAGGATCACCTTACAGAATGTTGAAAATCCAGCTTCAGGACTTTCCTATTTACCGTATTTCTCCTTCAACTTAAAGCAGATAAATTTTAATATGGATTACTATACGAAATCTTATAAATAAATGTAATACAAATATTGTATTATATATAAACTGAATTACCATAGAAAATCTTACAAAAAACTATGAAACAAACATTACAATGAAATAAACTGCAGATTGTTCGACTAATAAATTGAATATCTTAAAGAGGACAACTGAAGGATAAAGTGTTTTGACGGCAGACTAGTGGCATGCTACCATCAATGTATTTGTGTTAAAAACAGATATATGTGCACTGCTGATACATTTGAGTTACAAAGACATATATGTGATAAATTGATAATCAATCTTAAGTGAAAGAATGCTTTGTTTTCCTTATTGTGAAAATCAATCTTATGTCAATCGATACAAAAACATTCTTAGAACGACGGTAATCAATCTTAAGTGAAAGAATGCTTTGTTTTCCTTATTGTGAAAATCATTCTTATGTCAATCGATATAAAAACATTTTTAGAATGACGGTACATGCCTTGACCTCCCTATTTTCAATAGATGCATTTTGGTCTATATGTTGAGTAGACAGATTGCCACTTAAATCTCTAAATTGTTTGTAAAGTTGCAACTTAGAGGCATTGCCACTTAGAGCTTAAGTCAGCTTCAAACACCACCTAGATTATACCTCTACTAGTTTATACGTTGGTTATTTTTAATTGTAGATAACTGAGCAAATACTAGTTTATACCTTCATTTGGGTCACTCCCACCATAGCTAGCTACTAAGGCACTTATGTCCTATATACTTGTCTATCATACCTAGACATATCCTTGGATTCCATTGATCTAGACTTGCTTATGCATCTATGAATGATAGAGAAGTATGCATATAGTGTATACTTTTATATGAACATCACCCAAATCCCCAGGGGTACATCCTCATGAGCCCTGATAAATAATTTGTGTGTTTGTGTGTGCATGTGTTTATATACGTACAACAGTACATGTATATAGACTTGTATGAATGTATATGTACTCTGTTTGTATGTGTGCACTGATGTGCATTTGTATAGGGAGAGGAAGGAAGAGGCTTAAAAAATTATCTTCACATTCTATTTATATATAGCGGGAGAGATAGGGGCCTTCTGAGAAAGCTACATAACTTTACCTTATTTAATGCTAAGATGTCTATGTTCCACAAATTTTGCCATTATCATATTTTATAATCTAACCATTATTTATTGGATGAAAATGCAAGTCAATAAAGCTGCTTATCTGGCTTGAAATCACAAAAAACAAGTTTAACGTCTCTTTGCTGATACAAGGACAAAGACCTGATTAATGTTTTGCTATATGGAAATGTTATTGTATTTCTTTTTCCATTTCAATTTTTTACATGAATCTGTTATTTTGTTTTATCGCAGACAATCCAGTACTTTTTCATGATTCCTTGGAAGTGGAAAAATGTTGATTGAAACAAATTTCTTACATGATACAGACTGGAACTTTTATTTTATGGATACTTCTTCAAAAGGAATTGAGCACTCTGAGAACACGCTAGTCACTACCAATCCAATAAATAGCTGCAAAACTGAATCAGACATGTCTTCTATCGGTTATAATCCATATTATCTAGAGTTATGAGCTTCTGGCAATGTGACTTATTGTCATCTCGGTTTGGTTTTTTCCTTTTGAGTTTTTGTAACTAAGTTATAGCTCCTGGCAATATTGATGATACCCTTTGCCATTCCTAAACTTTCATCAAGAGTTCCTTCAAGAATATGACTTGCTTAATTTCTATGCCTGCAATTTCCTGGCAAAATATATTCTTACTGAAATTGGGATTCATGGAAGTAACACTGGTCTACCACTCAAGTTAGATAAGACTGGATGGTTCAACATGAGGCTGGTTCAACATGAGGCTAACCCCATGTTATTCTCATGAAGAGTGACTTAGTGGAGTCTGAGACTTACATTTTTATCTTTCTATTTTATCTAATTTGTGGACACTGTAAATTAGTAAAGAACTCAGCTGGTTTATATCTTCCTACCTAAATTATGATATGCTATTGAGAATGTGCCGTGAGGGTAATATGCAAGCCCAAACTGTCTCTTTAGTAGAAAAAGCATGCATGAATTTCAACCTCTGCTAGGTAAAACATTGAGGTTTCTTAATGTAAGTAATGTCGAATGTCCAGCGAGTCATGGGTAGTACATTTGTATAGTACATTTGGGTAGTACATTTGATGTAGTCTATCTAGAATAATGCAAGTTATGCCATACAAACTGCTTTGGAAATATGTTCCAATTTTATTATGTGATGAATTGCTAATGCAAATCAGTGTTTGGATGCTTTGTGGATCCCTTTGGCTTACAATTGTTTTTTTGATTGTTAAGTTGATGGTTCTATAAGGAACTTCACCTACTAAAGTAGATAAAAGCTATACCAATTACAACAACCAAGTAAATCGGAACATCAAAAATTGCCTCTAATAGCCACTAATAGCCACCAACTGAACATAGAAAAACTTTTATATAGACAAGAGTAGAGCCAGATTGCCCACTAACAGACCCCATGAAAATAACAAAACAAAGCTTTTCACCAAAATCTACAACTCCTTGGGATAACTATCTATACAAGCAAGCTACGAATGAAAACCAATGGCCTATTCATCTGTGATAAGCAAATGGCCCTAACTCACCACCAGTAGGTGTAGGATAATAGGATTCTTACAACCCCCAACATCGTCACCTGCACTTTCCTTGGTATCGAAACTTGCTACAACTTGAACCCTTGGCTCTGAAAAGGTGTGTTTCTCAGCCAATATTAAGCCATCTTTGGAGATAGCTTAAACAATATTAAGCCATCAAGTGACAATGTTCTTCTGGAGTCAATTGCATAGTATTTTCTAGTTCCAGATCCATAAATATCCAAGTCAGCGCTCTTTCAAAAAATTTATGAAAATCCCGTTTGTCTTTCTAGCATA
Organism: Chamaecyparis obtusa; assembly: GCA_027943335.1. NCBI lineage: Eukaryota > Viridiplantae > Streptophyta > Pinopsida > Cupressales > Cupressaceae > Chamaecyparis > Chamaecyparis obtusa. Next base: position 418,326 of record BSBK01003530.1, on the reverse strand, counting down.
AACATCTTGCCTGTGGATAAAGATGCACTGGTTTTGGCATGCGGAAGAATTTTTCCTATCGTTTAGTATATGCGGTCCCTGTTTAAATCTCTACCTATAAAATAAGGGTCCAAAATCGCTGAAAATATTGACCAACATGATCAAGCTATACGTTAAACCACTGTAATTAACTCTAAAACTCAAACAAATGTTCCACAGAACTGATTTAAATTGAAAATAAACAATAAAGACTAGAAAGTACTATTGATTTGCCTCATAAAACACTGCAACTCTTAATTAAGACCTAACAATGAAGCCAATAGACAACACATAGAGCTTAAAATTTAAAAAAAACAGTAACAAGATAATTAAAAGAACTTCAAAAGATATAAGTACTTGCCTGTTTAAAAATGGCGTCGGAGCTGAGAGGACTCTCTTTGAACTTCCTGTGCGCGGGATAAGAAGGGCGAAGTGAAAACTGTACATCACTGCTAACATACCGCGAAGAATCGCTTGCACCATTTGCCGTTATGTCATAGGTGGCCTTCTCCTTACTAACATTACCGTCAAATTTTCCGTCATCTACCGTATCTGAGCTCGTAATTGAGCTGTCAATGGTGCTGCCGCTGCTCTCAGAACGCGTCAAACTGTTAGATGTTCTTTTGCGAAGGCCTTCTTGTAGCGGAATATCCTTCTCTGTTTCTATTACAATTTCTTGCGTTGTTTCTGATAATTGAGATGCCATTGCAGCCCTCAAATCCATTAAAACTGCTCTTCCTCTCAGATTTTGTGTGTAGATATTTTCAAAAGGAATAAAAAATCTAAAATCAAAATGCCTTCCGCCTCTTTAATTGCCGAGTCTGCATCATGCATCTCGCTTGGGCCATGCAGAAAGATAAACCATACGAGTCTGTTTTCTTACTTTCTTGCAATTCGACCGTTGTTGTTTGCTTAAGCTGATACAAGAAGTCAAACCACTTTCGAAAACACTGAAAGGGAGTTTTGCTTTTTACGGTTTGATTACAGTAAAAGCTTTCTTGAATAGCGAGCCATTTTCTTTTTAATGTAGATGTTTTTTATTATTCTTGGAGGATTAGCATCTAAGGTAGCATAAGAGGATTCCTTAAGACATAAAAATTAAAGCAAAAATGAATGAAGATATTTTATTGACTAGTAAGTTATTTTATTTTTATGTTAATTTATTATTCTAATAAATTAGACTAGAATTATAAACTTATTTTATTGACTTAAAAGTCATTTTATTTATTGTATTAATTTATTATTATTTTTAATAAATTAAATCAAAAGTGTAAGTATATGGAATATCTAAAAAAGGTCTAAAGTTTTTTGTTTAAATACTTGATTTTTTTGAAAATAAATAAATAAATGAGTTGGTAGTGTACTATGATTTTAATGGTGAAAGTTAATTTAGTATATTATTTTCTCTTATGTTTTGGGTCTACTTTGGTTAAAGTATCATCAATCTAATAACAAGTATAGACGTGACAAATTCTTGCATTGGATCATGAATTTATCATGTTCTTATTAGCTCTATAAATATGTCTTAATCTATGGACCTCCTCGTCATCACCTTTGATCAAACCTACAAGTGCAAAATTGACCTAGGTCACTTCCACCTACATATTAAAGCTTGAACCATTAAAATTCAAAATCTAGACTTGTATCTTTGTCAACCTTTTTGTTTCTCTTTGTCGGTCAACCTAATGCATATATATTTGAATAGTATGAATTGTTTTGTTGTCTTTAAAAGATTCCTTATTTATTTGTAAATCACCTAAGAGATTGAGGAGTCACTACAAGAGCATCCACATGAGAGTATCATAGAAAAATTACAAAGAATCCTAATTGCATCATCATCTTATGCATAGTGCATGTTTAGTGATTTTTTAAATCATTGTGTGAAAGACATTGAATCAATCCACTTAAAGGCTCAATCAAGGAAATATGACCCTCATTTAGCAAGTTCTCAAATACATGGCGCATGCCTTCCTATTTTAGTAATCATTTTATGAAAATCATTAAATCAATCCACTTGAGGGCTTCATCGAGAAAAACATGACCCTCATCTAACAAATTTTCAAGTCTATATTCAAACTAATGCAAATATATAGTATTTCATTTCCTTCTAGATCACCTCTGCATTTCCAAATTTAGTTTTACATGGCATATCTAGTCTATAAGCATGGATCTAAACCAAAACAAAAGTAACCATTTTATAGATTATAAGTGTACCATCCTAGAATTGTATCACTATGTAATTCCTCACTTAGCTTGGCATCATTTTTCATGTATGGGCTCGTGTATTAATTTCTAGTACTCTAGCCCCAATTCCCCCTTCCATTTCGGCATCCCCTCCGCAATAAGGACTCATGGGCCAAAGTTCAATGCTTTTAGGTGGGAACAAATCAACCTAGTCAACTTATTCCCTAATATTTGATTCAAAATTTAAATTACAAGTTTGTCTTAAAATTTAAGCGAGAAATCCAAATTTTTGTCAACCCTCTGAGGTTTGAGCTCTAAAATGTTTGTGAGGGGTATATAAGCAACCTACCTCTCCTTATTTGGGTTTAAGAATTGATAACCATGAGCAAGAATAAGAAGACCTCATGAGCAAGATCAAGATCTCCATCATCTCAAGCATTCAAGACATTTTGAAGGCAATCTCTCTATGTTAACAAATTTATCTCCCTCATTAAAGGCCAAGTAGAGGAGATCACCATCAAGGATGAAGATCATAGCATAAACATTCATTCACAAGCATTCAAGCATCCAAATTTTCAAGAATTTAATTCATTCTTCCTCTCTGAATCAATATTATGATAAAATACAATATTAATTGTATAAGGCATGTCTTTCATGATTTCCTTTTAGGGTTTTGTTTGGATTCAAGCTATTGCATGAACTCTTGTGTTCACAATCAAAGAAGCAATGCATCACTAAGGTACAAGACATTGTATGTTTTAGATCTAGCTTCCTCTTTGTATCAGTGTGATTTCCTTTTAAGAATATTTTAATTCAATTTCATGATTGATTCCAAACCAAAGTTTGACTAAGGTAAACCCCTCTCTACATAATAATTTTCCTCTAATATGTGTGCAGAAATAGGTGGCACTAGTTTTAGGATTAGATCTAGAAAGTTCAAGATCTTGGTTACAGTCAACAACTAAAATCATCAGAAAGTGTAGGGAATAAATTGATCCAATCAACTTAGACCTAGGATTAAGCTTGTCCAATCAACATAGTCCCTCCAGATTAGCATCAAATTGAATCTATAGCTTAGTTATAGTTTCTGGATTTTATTTTTGGTAACAGAATTTTTCTATCAAATTTATTTCAATTTGTGCATACAAAAAGTCTATCTTTTCCTCCATTTGGACCTAAATATTGTATCTCCTTATCCATTATCCCCTTTACCATTTCTCATTAATTGAAGGATTATTGTACCCAATTAGCGTTTAAGCATGCTTGAGCCTAGTAGCTCATTTCCTTTCGAATGTGGAAAATTAAATCAGGTCATCACTATCTCTTCCTTACATTATGGTGATCTCAATTTCTTATATTACATTTTGATGAACCCAACTCATAACATATCCACTTCTAATTTTCATTCCTAGATTTGATTTGGGTAGCTTTCCTTTTCCCTAGATCAAATTTTTCTACCTTTCATTTTAATTATGGAATTCACTAAGTTGGATTAGCTTTTTATCTCGCATTTTGTGTTTCTCCTTACTTCCATTTATCAATCAAATAAAGTAGATAATAATTTCTTTCATTTCATATTTCTTACATCCCTTCATGGTAATCTTGCACATGGCATCATGAAAATTTCCAATATGCTTCCTTCTTTTAGATCAATTTCCAATACCTTCATTCATGTTCCATGTAATTTTATCATAAATCTCTTAATGAAATATGTGGATTGTCTTAATTTCATAAAGTTCTTTGTTGAAAAAGATAACATTTCCCTAAACAAACCTATATTCATTTCTCCTAATGAAGATAGAGATCACACTCTTATTCCAACTTCTTCCTTCTATCCAAATATTTTCAACCAAATGCTGATGTGAAAAATTTTCTTGATGGTTTATCTCCTAGGACAACCTTAAGTGAGAATTAAGATTTTGTTAAACCCTCTTCTTCTTCTCAACCAAATCAAGATGTGAATAATGATAGGATACCTAATCCCCCTAAAGAAACCTGCCATATTGTTCCTCCTTATACTACACATTTGCACAAACCTCAAGATAAAAGTCCTTTTCCTTCCCAACTAAAGGCTAATTACAATATAGGTTATGACATATGCTTCTCATCTAGGTTATAGTGGACAAGGTCTTGACATTATGAATAAGGTATAAAGGTCCCTATAGATCCTCCTACACAAATCGCTATAAATGGTATAGGATTTGTACCCCAAACCAAAATTTTGCATTCTTCTTCAATTCATATTGCTTCTTTTACATTAAATCCTAAACCTCTCTCTTTGTCTATTCCCTTACCAATAAATATCATGAAAGATAGTTTAGTTGTACCTAAAAGAATCTATCAAGCCATTAGAGATTATCAAAATGTTAAATTCCCACATTAAAAATTTCCAAAAAATCAAGAACCAAATAAAAATAATGAGTATTGTGTTTATCATCATGTACATAAATAAAAGGGAAGCAATGTATAGAGATAGGTAAATCACTTCCCATTTTCATTAATTGCACATTTCGGAAGGAAGATGCACCACTAGGTTCAAGAGGAGACTCAAATAGTAGGTGGGATAGTGATCCTTCTCTAAAATATGTAATTGATGAAATGAGAATGAGGAAATCTAGTAATTCAAATGGTTAATTAAGTAAGTCATTGAAAAATTGGTAAAAGTAGACTGATACAGATAGACAATGAGCAAACATTCACAGAAATAAAAACTAGAAAATAGATCTGACTTGTGGCTGAAATTTGAGCTCAAAATGCCAAGGACATGACGACAATGCTGATATGTACATGAGACATGATGAGAATGGTGACTTGTACCAGTGTTTTCGTCAGAATTTTCACAAATTGTCTGGCTATTCCTGATCTACCCAGATCTTGTTTGACAACCTTGTAACATGTTCTTGCATACAAAAAAAAGGGGAAAAGGTTTTATAAATAGTTTTTCCTTGGTCAAACCCCAATTCAATAATCAACCATAGAAATGAAATGAAATTGCATAAAAGAAAGTATGTAAAAAAATAAATGATTGATTCACCTTGCATAAACCCTCATGGATGGATGTAGAAATCTCTCATACTCATTAAGATGTTTGAATGTGCTTGAAATCTAAAAATTTGACCATGGAATGTGATGTATAATCAAGGATTCCCACACAAATGCATGGATATATGAATTTCACTCCTAGATATTGAATTTTGATATGCTTGATAACCACTTCCAAAGAAGGAGATAAAAGATGGATGGATGGATGGATCTTCTTTCTTGATTGAGAATTCCTCTACTTGGTCATCATTGGAGAGAAAATTTCTTCAATTGGAGAATATTACCTTTGAATTAGATGATATTGAAGAATTGGAGACTTGGATAACTTGATCTTGGGTGTTTGAGTTCAAATCTTGAATCCAATTTCTCAATTGCTCTTGTTGCTTGAAAACTTGATAGTAAATGCTTGCACCTAATAATGGATATCAAAATAAGGATAGATAGGATTTTTTATACTCGATCCATCATTTTAGGATTCAAGATTTAATCTAGGTTGACCAAAAAAGCTACTCCTTGAGAAAACCTTGGCATCGGGCCCCAGGTAAAATCTAGGCCCCAAAACTTAGGGACATGACACTATTCGTGACATGTGCTATGAGAAATGAACCAAAATTTAATATGGAGGTTGGGAGGAGTGAAAAGGTGTGGGAAAAGAGGAATCAACTTTCCATGATCAAGCATAACAAACATTCAAATATTGAAATCACCAAAATGAGGTCTAATAGGTTCTAATAAAGCATCCAATCATAGGTGATAACTTTTTAGGATGGTATACATTGTAGTAATACTCATTCTATTGCCACTAATATATTTAACCCTAATTTTCGACCAACATTTCCAACCAAGCATTAAAATGGTTTTTCTTGGTCAGATTATAGAAGGAAATCTTTGATAAAGGATATACATTTTGATAAAGGAAATCTTTGGTCGGATGGTCAAACTTCTGTATCAATTTTGGTTTTAATAAAGGATATACTCTTTCTATGGACTGGGTTATTTCCCTCGGGGACAAGGGTTTTTCCCAGGATAAAAAGTTATGCCTTCTGCTTTTTTTTTTCTATTTTATGCAATCTTATTTATATTGCTATATTTTGGTTCAAGTTTAACACTTATTTGTTTACACTGCAAGTTCTCACGCATCTCTTTTTCTCCTTGGAAGATAATAATGCGTTGAAGACAATCACAATATTTTTCCAATAAGAATTTTAAGGTACAAAAGCTAAACATTTTACATTAGTTGTTTTCTAAATAACTTTTTATGAACATGTTTGTTATAATATTTGTAATAGGGTGGTCCCACAATAGTGAGTCCCACTTTTTGGCCAACTTTGACACAAAGATCAACAATCTTAGAAAAAACTTCACTTTCGAACACCTGTTGCCGCAAAACTATTAGGAATTTGAAGATAATGTAAACTAGAGTCTTTTATAATTTTCTTTCTAGTTTCTAAATATATTTAAAAAAATAAAAATAAAATTCATTTTTCCTTCTCCTTCAAAAAGTGGTTTGCATGAAAAAACTATGTTTTTAAAGAGTTAATGTCACTTGGATCAGCATAACTTTTTTCTTAATGTGATAACAATGCAATTATTTCGAGATTATATTTGTAACTTCAATATCTAAAGGATGCAATTGGTTTTATTCATTTTGGGTCAATATTTCATAGTTTATTAAGTTCTGAAGTGACAGTAACTGAAATTTAGACATAAGGTCACTTGGATCGCTCTAACTTGATTTGTGTATATCAAAATTCATTTTTTCTTTTTTTCATAGAAAAGTAACACAAATATGCTTTTCCTACATATTTTTTATAGTTTTCTTTTTACAGTTTACTATTTTTCCCAAAGTCTTGAAGAGATAGGTTTTTGAATGACCAAACAACCTATGTTTAGTTAAAGTAATATTTAAAAGTGATAATGAACTCAATATGTATTAAAATTATATTCACTAGAAAGCTTGTTCTGAATAGCATCGTTTGACATCATATGTTTGGAAAACCCATCTTGTTTGGTCCTTGTTTTAGGCCTCAAAAGACCATTTTTTTGAAGTTCACTTATTTTCTAAGGGCAAAATGTCAGTTTTGGGGTCTTCGTGCGAAGACCCCCTTCCCCTGAAGACACTTGAGGGTCTTCATGTGAAGAACCTTCGCACAAAGCCACGCAAGTGAAAATTCCAGTGAAGAAACACCCCACCAAAATTTTTCCCTGGGTACTTCGTGCGAAGTGTGTACTTCGAGCAAAGTCGGCTAGTGAGTTTATTTTGTAAAAAAAATTTAGAATGGTATAAAACTAAAACATTTTGTTTCTATTTTATACCGAATTGCAATTAATAAATTCACATTTTCTATTATTGAAGGCATTTGTTGGAGGAGGATTGCTATTTCTATTTTTTCAAAGGCATAATTTTGGAGAGGAGAAATATTAGATTAAAGTATTTTTTGAAGAAGAGAATTTTTATTGGCGATCTTATGGAAGACATTTTTTGGAGAGAAGAAATGGGGAACAAGAAGGGAAGACAAAGTAAATCTTCTAGAAAAAGGTCACCCAGTACTGGACAAAGAAATCGTGAAGCTGCATTGACATATTATCATAAAAATAAAGAAGCTAAAAGACAAGTTGAAGTAGGAGGGTCAAGTCAAGTCAAAGTAGAAGAATTGCACACTAAAGAAGGGTCAAGATCACTCCCTATAGAAGCTCAAACAATTGATGTTGGAGAAGGGTCAAGATCATGTGCTCCTACTGGTATTGATGAACTTTTAAATTTTAGCTCAAACTGTAAAGAGAAATATTAATTATAGAAACTTAGATCATTTACTTACAATGGATGTGGAGAATTTGAGATCACTTGCTAATGTTCAACCCTTAATTCTTGCTAAGAAGAGATCAATGAATATGATAGCAAGAGAAATATTGCTTAAATTTGATAATTTTGAAACACTTAAGCAAGCTTAATTGCTTTTAGTTGTACTTATAAACAAAAATTTGGAAGGTGCATTAAAATTATAGGGTATAGACACAACATCAAAGAAGAGAAAAGTTGTTGACATGCAAACTGATATGATTCAAAATTTTAGGAAAGGTTTGAACTAGCTAGGGAAGCGATCTCGAACTAAAGATAAGACCATTACAAGAAAAGTTATGTTGACATCTATTGTAGTGTTAGTGAACAAATTTGTCTTCCAATAAAACCTTCAGAATAACCCTTATTTGCCCAAACACGGAGACACAATAAGCCACTAACAGTTAAGTTGCTTTGCAATGGGTTTGTGCAAGCGCCCTCTAAATTTTAATAAGGTACAACTCCCTTGTAAGATTTGAAATGAATCTTCTAAACTATAAACATGAATGCTTTTAACTAAAAAGCATGAAAGGAACACAAACATCTACCCGTAAACAAAGAATAGATGCGAAAGAAAACAACAACTAAGAACAAAGGATAAGTGACACAAAGTCCACTTATGAAGACCCTACATAGCAGAGAAAATGCAAGAAGGAAGGCATAACATTCTCTTCCAAATACACAAATGACCAAGGCTCAAAGACCAAATAAAAAATATGTATTGTAATTAAATAAGACAAAATTAAATTCAGAGACAACTGAATCAATTCAAAGATTGATTTCAATCAAAAGACAAACATTTAGACTCAAAGATTTGATATATATTTATCTTTCTTCTCTGAACATGCAAAAAGATGACATAGATCTTCTTATTCCTGCACTCACAAATTACAATTTGAAAATGAAATCTCATTTCTTTCTCCCTGAAAATACAAACTAAAACTAGAAAACTAAACCCCTCTGCCTATAGCCCAAAGTCTCCAGCCAAAGGTAAAAAAAATGGAACCCCTACTCTATCTTTCTATCATCTATTTATTGTCTTTCCCGATGATTCTTATCAGTTACAATAACTGATTCTTGAAACTGTTTCCACTCAAACCCTTTAATCTATTTCCTTCTTTCTGATAATATGTGTGATTCCCTTAATGTGATTCATAAACTATTTATGAAAATCTTTAAAAGATATACTTCAATGTTTTAAATGATATTTGGATAGGTGGCATAAGCATACATTAGTCATAAATAAAAATATTCCTAATGCTGGGCGGATTTAAAAATATTTATGACAGTCAAATTAGGCCTCGGTGCGGGGGCATAACTATTTATTCCATCGTTGGATTTCCTTAATATTTGGATATGTTGTTAAAATCCTAGTCTTGCACAACTTGACTGGAGCGATCGAGCAAATTCTGTTTGAGGAAAAAGTTATTGAGATCTGAGTAGAGGTATATAAAACTACCAGAATAACCAAACTTGTTGTGTTAATGTTATCACCAATCTTTCACATCTTTTGCACTTGGTAATGAAGGCACTTAACCATTCTTATAAAAAGAATATCAAATAGGAAAAGATAATGTTTTTGAGCCTTGAATTTGGTTCACTATGCCTCTGAACTGAAATGAATCATGCTGAGCCGAAATGTTCCTACATACACTTCCCTGCACTAATTTGAACCAATCTAAACCAATGAACTGCACCTTTGAACCTGCATTCTAAATTTCTGAACCTTTGAACCTGTGAATCTTCTTATGCAAACTGAACCACTTCGAACTTCTTTGAACCTTAGTTTGAAGTAGTTCAAAGAGGTTCAAGACCTTAAACTTGAAATTTTATTTTTGGGGTCTATATGGGTACCAACACATTCTCATAATGTCATTGCAAGAGCACAAATGGTCCTATGGAAAGAGAAAAAATACCAATTGATGAGACACGAAACCATTATTGAACAACTAGAAATATATTTTATTCTATAGGTTTATGGGAAACCATGAATGGTACTGGCCAACAAGGTGTGTTATGTTAGGAGATCATGTTAGATGCATGGATTCTACTGGCTAGCAAGTTGTGTTATGATAGATGATCCATGAAAGAGAGGAAGATGCATGAATTTCACTAGACAAGATATGTTATGTTGTGTGATTCATGTGAAAGAGAATCAAATCATTCTAGAAATATGTGTTATTCTAGTTGACTCTACAAATTACTAACAAAAACCTCTTGTTTGCTAAATAATTTAAAAAATCAATTGCAAAATGGGTGTTGTAGTGTGCACCAAACACAAAGATTACCAAACAAAAGCCTCTATTTGGTAGGAAATTCAAAAAGTTGAATAGAAAATGGGTGCTACAACATGCACCAACACAAATATTACCAAACAAAACTCTTTTTTTGCTAGAAAATCCAAAAACTCAATTGCTAAATGTGTGTTGTAGTAACACCAAGGAAAATTTTGATAAAGGATTGCAAAAAGGGTGTTGTAGTGACATCAAGCACAAATAAAAAAGAGGGCTTCTATTCCCCTTTCCCCCTTAAGATTTCAACATAACTTCATGTTTATATATTAAGGAAGATAGAGATACACATCAAGGATAAACACCTTCATTACTAGAGATATGCTTAACAAAAATACATGCATTCCAAGCTATGAAGAGGGTACAACACATTAAGAAAAGAAGAGATAGTTGTAAAAGAGATATCTTGCAATAAGTGTAAAGGTATCTTTATCAGGGATACATATATATCAAAGATGAAGGAAGATATACGTGTATAAACATGTCATCCTCTGAATAATAGAGTAGATCTTTAGCAAAGAATACATGTTTAACACAATGATAAAGGGGAATAGGCCAAGAATGCACACCTTCACTATTTATAAGAAGGGGATTAATTATGAAGTATGAAACATTTTCAACACCAAGTAAAGATCATTTATAAAGACATGCCCTTTCAATCAAGGAAGGGATCCTAATAAAGGATACACACCTCCGCTAGGAGATAATCCACATGAAGAACAAACAATTCTATGCAAGAAAGGAAATCCTTATAAAAAAGATGCAACTCAACAAAACAAAAGTGGATCCTTATGAAGGAAAATTATTGAAAAACTATTCTTTCTTGCCAACGTGGACATAAGAATAAAAAGGCTATTATGTTTCTAGACAAGTATGATTGTGCCTAAAATCATACCACCATGTCTAACAAAGGCCCCCAAAAACTTAAGCTACTAATGTCACATAGTGAGGAGCAATAGAATAGGGCCAAGGAGTTGTAAAGAATTGAAAGCATATTTGGATTTATAAAATGAATGAGATTAGATGTAATATGAATACAATATCTATCATATAAATCTTGAAAGAAGTCTCTAAATGCTCTATAATAAGAAAGAGATAAAGTATACCTATAATGAAAGAGACAAAATATAATACCATTGTTGTGCTTAACATTGTTATATATCTTATGAAAGGAAAAATAATGTTTCTATCATGTTTAAGTCTAGAAAGAAGCATTTCTACAAGGTTCAAGTGATTTTCCAAATGGGTAGGCCTTATCTCTTTTAGGAGAGGAATATTAGGATTTGGTACAAGGAAAAAAGAGGAAATCCTACACCTTATCTAGAGTATGGAGTTTAAGTCTCTATAGGGACATTGATTCCTTGTTCAATATTTCCAAGACCTTGTCCACTATATCCTTGTTTAGAAATCAAGTTGAAGCCAATTTTTTAATTTGTTTGAAAAATTGAAGGACTTTTATCATAAACCTCATTGAATTTTATTCTGTAAGTATACTTTAAAGGGAAAAAGGGATGAATATATGAAAGGGGGTGGATCCTTTTAGGAGGATGCACATCATTTTAATTAGTATTCATGTCTACTTTAGAGGTACGAGAGTCCTTATTAGGTTGGGGATAATTGTCCTCTTTGTCTAAAGCCTCGTTTCTTCTCAATGTAATTTTAGGTGACATATTATTAAGGAAATTCATAACATTATCTTTCCTTAAAATATTTTGATGGTTAAGATAAATTTTTGGAGAAAGTTGAGGTTATAGAGCTATAGAGGTGTTAATATTTGGATTAGATTTCAAACAATGTCCCTCTTGCACCAAAATATATTTATGACAAAATGATTCATTATTACTCCTTAATTCTTGATGCAAGAGCATCTTGTGTCCTTTTTAATCCTGTGTCACCAAAAACAATTTGGAGTTTTTCTGTGTTGGTCAATTCCTACTTTGACTGACTTGGTTGGTAGTTGGTCGGTTTCCTTTGCTTACCAAGTGTGGTTGGTTATCTCTTGGGTGGTCGGTTATTTTCACTGGTGCTCGACATTGCTTGTCTGTTGCTCGGTTATCTTGCTCACTAATGGGTTTAGTTTTAGTTTATGTTGTGGCCGACTTGTGCATTTATGTTGAGTCATGGATTTAATGCTGGAATCCATCATTGGGAGGCATGTGGTCCCATATTTGACCTTTCCTTCTATTGATTGTGGATCTGGAGGCTGACTCAGTTCGGTAGACTCTTGTATAAATGTAGTTGTTAGTTATAATTTAGGAGGGCAGTTTTGATAGGAGTTAGGTAGAAGATATAATTAGAGATTTTGATAGATCCTCACATGTTTGAGGACTTCTATATTCATTTTAATATCAAGCCCTAACCAGGAAGGCCTTACATCCTAGCATGTATGGTTCTATTTGATGAAAATATATGAAAGTTTCTACATTCTCTCTTTCACTATTGCTATTTGTTGCTTCTGCATGTGTTGAGAAGGCTTGGATCATTAGGGTGTGCCATTGTTTGGCCCCTCTTGGCACCTACCCTACATTAGGTGGTATTAGAGTGAGGTGAGATCTTGATCTAGGTCTACAGATCTAGGTTTGTAGGTTCCTCTTAAAGCCCTAGTTGATTGTTGTGGAGTAGCAGATTGTGATCTGACCTGCAATTATAGAGGGTTGCTAAGATGGTTCGTGGGAGGTGAGATGAAGATCCAGGATTGGTAGATATGCTAAGGTAGATTGCTACTAGGTTAGAAGTTGTTGAAATAGCCCAGAGAAGAGGCAAACATCTTGAAGATGTTATTGATGATGAAGTTGAGGAAGAACAAGTGAATGCAGAACCTGCACCTACTATGGATCAAGGTGAAGAAATATTTTTGAAGGCTTTGACAAGTCTGAAGTCAACACCAAATTTCAATCATCCTAAGTATGGTGGAAAGCTAGATTCTGATGAATTGGTGGACTGGATCACCGAGATGGAAAAGTATTTTGAGTATGAAAACATTCCTGAAGACAAGAAGGTGAAGATTGCAAGCACAAAGTTGAAAAGTCATGCATCATTATGGTGGGAACATCTGCAGTTGGATAGGAAGAGGAAAGGCAAAGGAAAAATCAAGGTATGGAATAAAATGGTAAATAAGTTGAAAGGAAAGTTCTTACCTTGTGATTATCAGATTAACCTAGTTCGGCAAATGCAAAGTTTGAGGTAGAAATATAGCTTGATAAAAGAGTATACTAAGGAATTCTATAGGTTAGATATCATATTTGGACATGATGAAGATGACGTGGAAAGAATTGGTAGATACCTGAATGGTTTGAGAGTTTCCATCCAAGAGGAAATTAGTATGGTCAAGTTGGAGAACATTGAATAGGCTTATCAATTTGCATTGAAGGCCAAGGAGAAATTGAACAAAAGACATGAACAAAGACAAAGAGGTCGAGGTGGTAGATTCCCTAGAGGAAGAGGTAGATATAATGGTGAAAATGGTAGATCTGAACCAGAAAAGACAAATTTGGACAAAGGCAAGACCGAGTGGAAAGGTGAAAGTTCATCTAGAGGTAGAGGCAAAAACTACTGAGGTGGTTATGGCAGAGGAAGTTTTTAAGGAACTTGTTACAATTGTGGAGAAGAAGGGCATAGATCTTTTGAATGTACACATGCTATTAAGAAGGGTGGTAGCAATAGAAATGCTTTGGTGCAAGAAGAGTCACCGAATGAACTTGAGAAAGAAAATAACTTGATGGTAAGGAGAGCACTGTGGAATGAAAGTAGGAAGGAAGATCTGGTAAGGAAAATTTTGTTCAAGACTAGATGTAGAGTTTCTAACAAAGTTTTTAAGGTAATCATTGATAGTGGTAGCTCGAGGAATCTAGCATCTGAAGAGATGGTCACAAAATTGCAATTGGAAAGCTTGGTACATCTGAAGCCCTATCAAATTTCATGGATCAAAGATGAGCATACACTCGTGGTAAGTGAACAATGTTATGTGAATTTGAAGATTGGAAAGTATTATGATAAGGTGTTATGTGATATCATGCCTATGGATTGTTGTCATATTTTGTTGAGTAGACCTTGGCAATATGATAGACATGCTATATATGATGGGAGATTGCATAAATATACTATTGTGGTTGATGGAAAGAAACAAATCTTGTTACCATTGATGGAAGAACCTGTTAGTAATGTTTGCACATTTGTGAAAGTTTGTTTGATGGAGGGAAGAAAGTTTGTTAGCTCTTTGAAAAAGAATGATGTATGTTTTGATGTGATCCCTAACAAATTGAGTAAGAAAATAGAGGATAATGTCCCTGAGGAGATTGATAAGTTACTCACTAAGTACAGTGATATCATTTTTGATAATGTACTTGATGCTTTACCACCAAAAAGAGGCATTGATCATTGTATGGATCTAATCCCTGGAGCTAGTTTACCAAATAAGGCACCTCATCGGTTGACACCTACCAAGAATTAGGAATTGAATCAATAGATTCAAGAGTTGCTGGAGAAAGGTTTGATCAGAGCAAGTTTGAGTCCTTGTGCAGTACCTCCTATATTGGCACCTAAAAAGAATGGAGAATGGAGAATGTGTATTGATTCTAGAGCAATCAATAAGATAACGGTGAAGTATAGGTTTCCTATACCGAGAATGGATGGCATAATAGACGGTTTGACTAGAGCAAAGTATTTCACAAAGATTGATTTGAAAAGTGGGTATCATTAGATTAGAATAAGAGAAGGTGATGAATGGAAGATTGCTTTCAAGACAAAAGAAGGTTTGTAGGAGTGGTTGGTTATGCCTTTTGGTTTAACTAATGCACCGAGTACTTTTATGAGGTTGATGAATGAAGTTTTGAAGAAATTCTTGGGTAAGTTTGTGATTGTATATCTTGATGAAATTCTGATATTCAGTAAGACTAGAGAAGAACATTTGTTGAATGTTAGACAAGTTTTGCAGAGATTGAAAGAGGAAAAGTTGTTGATAAATCTGAAAAAGTGTTAATTCATGAAAGAGGAGATTATTTATTTGGGATTTTTTATTTCAGCTGATGGTTTGAAGATGGATCCTAAAAAGGTTGAAGCTATTTTGAATTGGCCTACACCTATGAATGCTAGTGAGGTGAGATCATTTCATGGTTTGGCAAGTTTTTACCGAAAGTTCATAAGGAATTTCAGTTCAATTTGTAATGCTATGACTGAAACTATGAGAGGAGACAAAAGAGAATTCAAGTGGACACATGGAGCTGACAAAAGTTTTGAGACTTTGAAGAAGAAGGTTGTTGAATTACATGTTTTGGAATTACCTAATTTCAATAAGGTGTTCCAAGTCGAATGTGATGCAAGTGGAAGTGAAATTGGAGCTGTGTTGAGTGAAGAAGGTAAACCTTTTTCTTTCTTTAGTGAAAAGTTGAATGATGCTAGAAGGAAATATTATGTGTATGATCAAGAATTCTATGCTATTGTTCAAGCACTAAAGAAATGGAGACATTATTTGATACCGAGTGAATTTGTGTTGTATACTGATCATAACGCTTTACAGTATTTGGGTAGTCAGAATAAGCTGAATCAGAGACATATGAAATGGGTTGAGTATTTGTAGAGTTACACATTTGTGATAAAGCATAAGAGTGGAGTCACTAACCAAGTTGATGATGCATTGAGTTGAAGAATATCTTTGATGACCGAGATGAAAATTGAAGGTCTTGGTTTTGATGAGAGAGATTCTTATGATTTTGACCCTGATTTTTCTGAGCCATGGAGAAAGTGCAGAGCACCTATTCAAGATCAACAAGATATTAAATGGGATGAATATTTTATTCAGGAAGGTATGTTGTTTAAAGGTATTCAGTTGTGTATACCAAGAGGAATAATGAGAACTAATATAATAAAGGAGAAGCATAGTAGTGGTTTGGCTGGACATTTTGTAATTGATAAAACATGGAATTTGCTTAAGGAAAAGTACTATTGGCCACCGTTGTATAAAGATGTTCAAAAATTTGTGAAAAGTTGTAGAATTTGTCAAGTTGCAAAAGGAGTAAGTCAGAATATAGGATTGTATGTACCGATTGTTGTACCTAAGAAACCTTGGATTGACATCAATATGGACTTTGTTCTTGGCTTACTGAAGACAGTAAGACATAATGATTCAATATTTATTATTGTGGATAGATTTTCTAAAATGACACATTTTATACCTTGTAGAAAGACATCAGATGTAGTACATATAACATATCTTTTCTTTAAGGAAATTGTCAGATTGCATGGATTATTGAGTAGTATAATCTCTGATCGAGATAGTAAATTTGTTGGATACTTTTGGAAAACCCTTTGGAAGAAATTTGGCACTGAGTTGAAATATAGTTCTACATTTCACCCACAAACTGATGGATAGACTGAAGTTGTGAATAGAAGTTTGAGAAATCTTTTGAGATGTTTAGTTGAAGACACATCGAGTAATTGGGATTCTGTATTGGAACAAGTAGAGTTTGCATACAATAATTCAGTAAATAGGAGTACTCGAAAGACACCATTTGAGATTGTGAATGGCACACAACCGAGAGGTATATCTAATTTGAGAGACATTGCTGATGAGAATAAGAAAAGTGTTGAAGGAGTAGAATTTGCTGAGTACATGAAAACATTGCATGAAGATGTCAAGTTGAAGCTGGAAGACAGTAATCAGAAATACAAAGATAGAGCTAATAGATCAAGGAGAAATAAAACTTTTGATGTTGGTGATGAAGTGATGGTTCATTTGAAGAAAGGCTGATTTCTTGTTGGAACATATGGGAAGCTAAAGATGAAGAAGTTTGGACCTTGCAAGATTTTGAAGAAATTTGACAGTGGAAATGCATATGAAATTGAGTTACCTGATGGCATGGATATATCACCAATTTTCAACATTGCTGATTTGTATGAGTATCATGAACCTGATGAAGAAGTGACAATACCGACATAATAACCTAAGAAGTAGAATGAAGAAATTGAATAGATTTTGAAGGAAAGAGTTGGCAAAAGTACAAGAGGAAAACAATATATGAAATATCTAGTAAAGTGGAAGAATAGACCGATGGAAGACAGTTCATGCATTTCAGAGTCTGAGTTGGATGCAACTCAGACCAGACCTACCAAATGATTTAGAGAATCATTTCAAAATAACCCTAGGTGTTTGATGTAGGAGCATCTCAGGTCCTTGGCAATCCTGTGTCACCAAAAATAATTTGGAGTTTGTTTATGTTTCTCGGTTCCTGCTTTGATCAAGTTGGTCAGTAGTTGGTTGGTTTCCTTTGGTTACCGAGTGTGGTCGGTTATCTCTTGGGCGATCAGTTATCTTCACTGGCGCTCGGCATTGCTTGTCTGCTGCTCAGTTATCTTGCTCACCGACGGGTTTAGTTTTAGTTTCTATTGTGGCTGACTTGTGCATTTATGTTGGGTCATGGATTTAATGTTGGAATCCATCATCAGGAGGCGTGTGGTCCCAGGTCTAACCATTCCTTTTTTTGATTATGGATCGGAAGGCCGACTTAGTTTGGTAGACTCTTGTATAAATGTAGTTGTTTGGTTGTAGTTTAGGAGGGTAGTTTTAATAGGAGTTTGGTAGAAGATAGAATTAGAGATTTTGATAGATCCTCACATGTTTGAGGACTTCTTTATTCATTGTAATATCAAGCCCTAACCGGGAAGGCCTTACAACCCGACATGTATGGTTCTATTTGATGAAAATATATGAAAGTTTCTACATTCTCTCTTTCACTGTTGTTGTGTTTTGCTTCCACATGTGTTGAGCAGGCTTGGATCATTAGGGTGTGCCATTTTTTAGCCCCTCTTGGCCCCTACCCTATGTCAATGCTTCATCTCTATTGGAGAGATCATTGATAGGAGCATTAACTCTTAATTCATGATCGAGGCATATTATAGGAGAGGTACAAACATTATTTATCTCAACATAATTTCTAGAGGATTATCAAAGGTCATGCTAGAAACATCCACTAAATATCTAATAAAACTCAAGAAATCATTAAACATGTTTAATAATGTCACCATATAACAACCTGTAGTATGTATGAAATATTTCAAAATAAAGTGAATGTAGGAAATTCCTTTGAAAACTTTATTATGTAATACATTAAAATGAAATAGATCAATGCAAGCAACATAAAGTGAAAGAAATCACTATCTAACACATGATTTTGATAGATATACCTAATTAACAATGTAATCACATGCGAAATTACAAACTAATTAGAATTTATAAATTCCATAGTTAAAAATTAGATCTAAAAACCTCGAATAAATTAGATCTAAAACTTTGGTAAATATAGCTAATAAACAATGCAATCACATGTGAAATTGCAAACCAATTATATTGTATGAATTCCATAGTGAAAAATTAGATATAAAAACTTTGAATAAAAAATATGCAAGTGTAAGACATCTTGAGTTCACCAAAATGTGAGGTGGTGGAGTGGGATTCACTATTCTAAACTAGGAACCAAGCTCATTACCATCAAACTGTGTGTGTGAATTTTGTACCTAGTTGTAGACACAACACTTCAGTAAAATATTAGAGGTTAGCAAAAATCAAAATATGCAAATATGAACAATATAGCTAACCAGGTGATTTACTGCCTTCTAGTAGGTGCGAGTATGATATTCTCATATTAGACTGAGATCAGTGACAATGCAACACCCAAACGAAAGATTTAAATGATGAAAGCAATAAAATATGAATGCAAATTAATCTATTTTTTAAAAAAATTTGATGCTATAAGATGAGAAAAACTGATAATAAATTAATCTAAATGGATTGAAATGATATGCAAATTAAGCTAACAATGATATGAAATATGAAACTAGAATGAATTGAAAACAAGATTGATCTCACAAAACATTGATTCGCAAGAAGCTTGATGATTCCTCTGATGTCAATTCGCCAGAGTAAGTATGCAAATTATGTGAATGATTTGTAAAGAGATGAGCCTTGATTTTATAGAAATCCAGGGCTTGAGGGTGCATGGAAAAAGTCATAAATCACTCTTGATGAACTCAGGTTGATTTTTGAGTTTACAAGAAATTATAGATAATTAACTTACAAAAATCATGCAAAAGCAGTGTTTAACTCAAAATAGAGTTTTAGATAAAATTTCAACTCATCATCAGATGTTGAGTTTCAATTTTAAAATTGATTGTTAATTTCTAGTTGCCTAGTTTTCTGATTGTGCATGATTTAATTATAAATTAATTTAAAAATAAAGTGATTTATTCTCAACTTAACTGATTTTTTCAATTAAAACAATTGATTTATGGGTTAATCAATTATTAAATCAAACTTTTACTCAAAAACTATATTATTAAAAATTGACAATTGACTTTAATTAATTAAATAAGAATTTAATCAATTAGTCATGAGATTTTAGATTTATTGTCAAAATAAAACAATACAATTTAGGAATAATTAAATTAAATTAAATAATTAAGTGGTAGTATTAAATCTAATTAATTAAATATTCAGAATATTCAATTAATCAAACTTTAGGATAAATAAGATTTATCACCAAATAGTAATTAAATTAAAGATAATTATGATAAATTAGGAATATTACTAGGAATATTCCCTAATGCAGAATTTAGGATAATCAATTAGGATTCGATAATGTGCAGATGTGCCTTAGGTTAGGACTTCGATGTCGATTTCATTCGAATTGAAGATGTAGGAGGTTAATGAACCTATAGCCCATTTTTGGGGTATTACACAAACCACATTGAGGAATAATTCATTAGGCCCAACTTCATACCTATTGGAAAGATCTGGTTACTGTTGGTTGAAATTATTCTTCTTTTGTGTTTTTATTGAGTCATTGAATTGATTATTAGATGTAAGAACTAGAAAAAATGATATAAATTGGACAATAATCAGCATAAATAGAAATTTATAGATCAAATATGACAACTCTAAGTACAAATATGGAAAAGGGAATCAGAGAGGATCCTATCACTGAAATTCAGGCCTAAAAATGTGGGACTATGGGGCTAGTGACATAGTCCCATATTTTTATGCATATATAAAAAATTGATCCAGACTCATGATGTGACTCTGATCATCACCCTCAAGTTTCATGGAAAAAGTGTCAAACTATGTGGCTAAGCCACAACATCCATCCTCTTTTACTCCTTCTAAGTTTGGATCTCTCTGCCTTAATTTGGTCTTCCTAGATCTATAGTTCTTCTCTTTTAGATTTGAAAACTTGCACATAAGAAGAGAGAAAATGGTGTTGAGTTGTATAGAGCCATACCTCAGTCAAGCCATGGGAGGATTCAAAATTCACTACAAAGATGATGATTTGAAAGAAATTTTAATCTAAAGTACAATTTTAAATATGACAACATTATACCTCAAGCTTTTTAATGTTGATGAATGAAAATCCTCTTTAGATAGGACCCTCAAGTGTTGATGCAACAACATGACACCAAAAAACAAGATCAATCAAGAAATCTCCCTTGCAAGAAGATTTTTTTAATTTATTTCTTCTTAATGCTCAAATTTGAATAATTCTCTCATAATTATTTCTCTAGGAAGTGATTTAGAGGAGTGATGTGTATAAATGATAAAAATGAATTAGGAAATATACTCTTACATAGGGTTCCCAAGGTATTTAACAAGGGTTTTTGGTCTTATTTTAAAAATCTTCATAGTAGCTTTTCAATCCTTGGTTGGAACTACTCAATGGAAGATGGAGCATTTTCATCCTTAGCTTCAAGAATTTATCACATTTTAATCCTACTAATAAGAGTTTTACCATAGGCACAAAGCTCCAAACCACCATAGAGTGCCAATACAACATCAAAACTATTATCAAATCTTAAATTATCATTAAATTAACTATGTAAGAATAATTTATTGTATGTACAATATTTTGTAGGCACCAAACCACAATAATTTTAGCCTAATATGGAGACACCAATTTCCAATCAAATTTGCAAGAACCAATCCCCATTCTAAAGAATTGGGCACCAACTTAAACTACAAGGCACTAACTTCAAATACAATGGTAAGTGCAAAAGATATATTATATGGACCTTCCAAAATTAATCATCATTTGTTTGATCTGATCTCCATTACAACACTCTCATAGTTTTTATAGGTATGGATCATAGTGTTGGCATAACCGATGTGGTGATGGTAAGTGATTTCTGGAGTTGTAATGATACAGATTGATTGCATGATGATCAACTATTGGGTTTTCATTGATGTCAAGTATTGACCTAGTGTTTCTAGTATGTTGCTAAGTATAACTATTATGATCAAGGTGTTACGGTAAGTTTTAGTTGTAGTGATTCTTATGGGAGACTTGGGGATGTCTCTAAATTTCAAATGTATGACCTCTACTGTTGATATAGACCGGTAAGAAAGTTATGATCAGATGAAGGTTGACAGTGCAACTGCTAGAACAACTAGTGACAGGTGATACATGACTTGATTGGTTTGTCAAATATTTTATGTGTCTTATGGTGCGGTCACAGGATATGGTGGTAAATAGCGTTCAAATGCTATGGTTTCATTCACAACTATTTTGGGTTACCGGTGTCAAGGATAGGTGACCGGTGAGAAAAGTTAGAGTTGTTAACATGTTTTAATGTTTATGTTCTTGAGTGTGATAAATCTTTGATTAGTGATTGGTGTAGAGGTTGCGGTGAATTTGGATGAGTCAGTCATGATCTGTGATGTGTCTTCATGATTGGAGGTGATGATCTGGCATGACATTATGTAATGCTAGTGTGTGAAGAATATTATAGAGGAAGCAAGTGTTTGGTCAAAATGTGTTTGACCCCTTAACACAAAATTCTATGTAAATCATTGTATTAGCTGATGCGGTCTTGGAAAATTGTTTTTTACATTTAATTTTTCGTGTTGCATGTTGGATTTGAGCAGGATATTGGAAATTAAATTTTAGGGCTTGATTAAGGCTATGGGAGACTCTAGGGCTTGAGTATTTATGTGATGAAGTTGAAAGTTTTTAGTATTGATCGTATGTTGGGAAAGTGCAGTGTAAAGTGTGAGTTGTGATCTAGCCAGGGAAGAGTTAAGTGTGTTGTGAAGAGATTTTTTTCTTCAGTGGATCTGATCATGAAGAGATAGTGCTATTCTACATATCATTCTTTCTATTGTTCCCTAACAATTATAGTAGTAAAAATCCCTTAATCAAGTGGATCCTAGAAGGTACCTATTGTAAATCCTTTAGTAGGGTGGCACATTAGTTTGTGTTTAAATTCCTCTAACAAGGCTACTCCTAATAAGGTAAAGATCCTAACAGGCCTAAGGCAAATCTCTTAACCGAGTAGCACTTAACAGTGTTTTTGTCTTAGGCCTAGAGGGAAAGGTAAATATAAGGGTAAGTTTCCTAATTTAAAATGCTTTGCATATAATAAGATTGGACATATTGCCTCTATATGCCTTGATAATGACATGAAGGAGAAGCCAAAGAAATTCAAGGATAATAACAAGAAGGCATATTATCTAGTTGAGGAAGGTGTCATTGATGAAGAATATTATGGAAGAGATGAAGAATAAATTGTGTTTGTTGCAGTAAAGGAAGAACCCTCTAAATAAGGTGAGCAATCTTTAGTGTCTAACATGAATCATAGAGGTGACTAGATTATTGATAGTATATTAACTCATCATATGACTGAAGATAAAAGAAAGTTCATCAAGATAGAGGAATGTGATGGAGGGTCACTAAGATTTGGTAATGATGCTCCATGTACGGTAAAAGGTAAAGGGTCTATTGCTTTGAATGATAAAACAAATTTTGATGATGTTTACTGGGTTGATGGTCTAAAATACAACTTGTTAAGTATTGTGCTTAGTTAAATAATAAAGGATATAGACTACATTTAAATAAAGGTATATGTAGGATTATTGGAAAATCAAGAGAATTGATTTCTACTGGTGAACAAGCTAAAGGTAACTTGTTCCATCTGAATTCTACTATTAAGAGTTGTTTGATTTATAAGGTAGAAGATTGTTGGTTATGGAATAATAGGTTTTTTCATGTAAATTTTGATAACTTGGTAAAAGTTAGTAAGGTGAAAGATAGTGAGAGGTTTTCCTAACCTAATAAAGTCAGACAATGTAATGTGTAGAGAATATCATCTTGGGAAGTTAACTAACTAGTTCTAGTTTTATCTGTAAAAATTATTCTTCTAAAAGTATCTTAGATCTGGTTCATACCAATCTATGTGGTCCAATGAGAACTTGGTGTTATAGTGGTGATAGATATTTCATGTTGATTGTTTATTATTATTATTAGAATGTTGTGGGTTGTGTTTCTAAGGATAAATCAAAAGTGTTTCACATGTATAAGAGTTATAAAGCTAGAGTGGAGAAGGTGACAAGTAATACCATGAAATATCTTAATTTGAAAAAGGAGGTGAGTTTCTTTACATGAGTTTGTTTCATATTGTGAGGAACAAGACATCAAAAGGAAGATGTCATCTCCTAGGACACCTTAGCAGAATGAAATTTCTAAAAGAAGAAACAGATCTATCATTGATTGCACTAGGACATTAATGATTTAGAAAGGTGTTACACATACATTTTGGAGAGAAGCGGTAAGCATTGCTATTTACACATTGAATAGAGTTCAGTTGAAGAAAGGTACAAACAAAACTCCTTATGAATTATGGCATGGTTGATATCCTAGTGTAATTTATTTCAAAGTTTTTAGAAGTAGATGTTACATAAAAGAGATGAAAATTCAGGAAAGTTTGACCCAAGAAGTGATGAGGGAATATTCTTAGGATATTCCACAAAGGGAAAAGATTATAAGTGCTTGAACAAGAGAACAAATAAGATAGTAGAAAGTGATAATGTAAGAGTAGATGAATTCTTTGAGAAGAATGATGAATCTAACAAGAAGGAATCTGAAAATTATCATGAGTTTGTATATGTACAACTGATGGAGAAAGACACTATAATAGAACCAATAAAGAGATAGGTCAATGAATAGGAACTAATACAAGTGGTTGAAGATACTTCTAGATCTGAACCAATATTGCTAAATTATGTAAAATTGAATCATTCCCCTAATCAAATTATTGGTGATAGAAATTTTGGTATTTTAACTAGAAGAAAGGCAAGAGAAACTACAGGTTTTCTTTTTTAACTTGAACCTAAAATTGTGAAAGATGAATTGAAAGATGATGGTTGGGTGAAGGCTATGTAAGAATAATTGAAGCATATTGAGAAGAAAAAAACCTAGACATTAATACCCATACCAGTGGACAAGAATGTAATAAATACTAAGTGGATTTTTAAAAACAAGATGAATGAGAAAGGTGAAGTGGTAAGGAACAGAGAAAGATTGGTGTGCAAAGGATATGTACAAGAGGAAGGCCTAGACTATGGCGAAACATTTACACCTATGGCTAGACTTGAATGTGTAAGTATATTACTTGCATATGTTTCTTACAAAGGATTCAAGATATATCAAGTGGATGTTAAGTCATATTTTCTTAGTGGCATACTATAAGAATAGGTATACATTGAACAACCTAAAGGTTTTTCTAATTCAAAAGGTAAGAAAATGGTGTGAAAATTATAGAAATATTTATATGGGTTGAGACAAGCACATAGGGCATGGTATGAGATATTACACTCATATCGAATTCAGATTGGTTTCATAAGGACAAGTGACAATAGTTATGTATAACTAAAGATTGAGAAAGATGACAAGTTACTGATTGCAGAGATATTTGTAGATGACATCATTTTTGGTGGCAATGAAGAGATGAGTAGATCATTTACAGAAGAGATGTAGAAAGAATTCAAGATGTCTATGATCGGTGAGATTAAATTCTTCATTAGATTATAGGTTCAACAATTGAAATATGGTATCTACATCAACCAATCCAAATATGCGAAAGTGATATTCAAGACATCTAGGTTAGAAGACTCAAAACTAGTTGGTACTATTGGAAACTACAATTGAAGCAATTATTGTATTGTCATTGATGTCAAACCTTAACTGGTAAGATTATTGCTATTTAAGAAAGTACTATATCTATTTGAGTGTTGCTAAGGGGATAGGCAAGGTTGGTAACAACAACACCTAAGGAAAGGTTGAGTTATCTTGATACTTCAATGAGTACTTGATTATGTGGCACAATGATAAGCCAATGTATTGTTTATCTAAGTAAGAATGAAGACTAAACTGGTAGGCTTAATCGAGCAAAAGTGAAGAAATCTAGTTTAAGCCGAGTGTTGTTTGTGTCGACCGAGCTAGTATATGCCGAGTAAAATCAGTGTTGACCGAACACCAGTTAATTGCTGAGGAAGACAGTGTTAGCCAAGGAAACAATTTATGTGGTGACCGAGCTTTCTAGAGAAGACTGAGAAGTTGGACACAGTATTGACCAAGCGTCAGTATTTTGCATTTGATGAAGAATTCAAATTTCCAACTGGCATTGTTGAATTCTTGGATTATGTAAAACGTGGTGACTTTATTTATTGATTCTATGAAAGCATTTAATGCACTGTAAAATGTTTTATTGTAAATCTTTAAGAGATTCATGATATTTCAAAAGGATAGCCAAAGAACATAATGTAGGATGGATTCAATTAATCTGACCTAACCCTAAGATCTATGAAGGATATTAAGCGGCAAAAGATGTAATGACCTAATAGAGGTAGTATCAAGGAAACCTAAGCACAAGGTTGAATAGAGAGAAGTGGATGCTGGAAGTATTGTTGATTTTATTGACTATCTAAGCAAAAAAGGCTGAAGGAGAAGTGTTGTGATCGCTTGAAGGGTTTCGAGTAGATCAGTGATGGAGATGGAAAAAGTTCACTGTCAGTTAGCCAACATATGTGTACGGAATTGGATCTGATATTTGCAAAGTGAGTTGTATGTTTCTTAGATCAATATTACTACTACTTTCTAACCATTGTAATAGTCAAAATCCTTTTAACAGAGGTTGACCTAATAGTCATAGGTATAAATCCTTTGAACAAGGTTGCATTCTAATGGAGTGTATGTAAGTCCTATAACAAGGCACACTTTTAACAGAGTGGTTTAAATCCTTTAATCAGGTCACACCTGACAGTGTGTTTGTAACCTTTGATAGGGTTGGCTTTTCACCGAGCTCACTTCAGAAGAGTGAATATAATAGTAACATGTTACAAAGTGGTTTTTCCCAAATTGGGTTTCCACTATAAATCCTGGTGTTGATACTTGTGTGAATGTTTTGGTTTGAACATTTATGTGTTTTACAAGTTAGATGCTATTGGATAAGTGGATTGCATTGTTATATGTTTCTGTTATGCAATCAGTAATGACCGAGTAGGTGTTGGTTATTAGATTTGATTTGTTGAAGAATTTAAAGATTGTTTTTATACATCTAGGCCTGAGAACAATTGATTCAACCCCCCTCTCTATTGTTCTAAATCATATTAACAATTGGTATCAGAGCTGTTGGTGCTTACAGAGAACAAGTTTGAAGGTACTTGAAGCAAATGATCAAGATGTATAAGAAGGAGGTACCAAAGCTGAATAAGGAAAACTTTCCTGCACGGAAAATCTTGATGAAGCTACATCTAGCTAGTATTGGTGATTTTGCTAAGTATTACATTGAGCATGACTATGTCACACCTATTGAACCTCTAATTGATGAGGAAATGAAAGCTAAACAAGAGCACAACCAATCAATGTTGGAGATTGCATCTGTCCTAAGTTATCCAGAATTTGAAGACATCAAAGACTGCAGTACTGCAAAGAAAATATGGGACACCCTTGCAAGCATTTATGGCGGTGATGTGAATGTGTTGAGAGCAAAAGATGAGAGACTAAGAGGTAAATTTGATGAAATGAGAATGCAAGAAGGTGAGAATTGTATATAGTCGAATGTGGACCTCTAATTCAACTACACATGCAACATGGTCATTACTCACATGATCAAATTATGAGAGAGAGTATGAATTACTCAATCTAAAATTCATGGTGAAGTGACCTGTTGCCTCCTATGTAGACGAGGTGTTTAATTACTCTCAGATTGGAGAGCCAACAACCATAAGACCGGTTCTACAATGGAGGATTTGAAAGCATGAAAATTGCACAAAATGAAGTTAACTAAGATGAAATATGAAATTAAAACTAAGAATAAAAATGCAATTATACTAAGAGCTTGAAAGAGATATGAATTGCAATTTAATCTAAATAGCTTGAAAGAAATAGAGATTAAACTATGAGAATGTAAGAAAATTAATCTAATATGAGAATGCAATACTATGCTAAATGAGAAATTAAGCTAATTTGCAAATGAAAGCTTGAAAATATCAAACTGAGACTAAAAAAAATGCTATAGTTTAATTACTCTAAAAAATTGCCTCCTTTGAATGAAGAAATGAGGTTCATTAAATAGAAAAGCCCAGGAAGAGAATGGAGGGGTTCTTGATTTGAAACTCTTGACTCTTCATTCCCATTTGAGACAAAAAGACATGAATTACTTAATTAAAAGAATGGAAATTGCCACATAGGGTGACCTTTCGAATATTGTGAATTATTAATTCAAAAAGGAGTGTCCATTCAAATAACAAGTAATTAGTAATTCCTTTTCATGTATATTAGCCAAATGGGGTGGGTTTAATTTAATTTAAAGCACTTAGGACTTTAGAATTAAATTAATTTATCATAGGGTAATTTAGCTAATAAAAGTCAAAGGCTTTAGGAATTAATTTTAATATTTGATTAATGCAATTTAGGGTTTTTGCAAATTGACATCAAGTCGAATTAAGTCAGATAGGAGAGAGAAAATTGCCTAGGGAACTAGGACTTTGGAGATGTAAAATTGATGAAAATGCACCAAAAATTGATTGAATTTATTAGGTGCCAATTTTGGGGTATTATATTTTCCCCTCTTTGAATTGATGTGTGAACAACGCATTGATTCAAAGAATAGTCTAAAGTGATAGATGACGAGAAATTCAGAAGTCTAGGTTAGGTTTCCAAGACACCGAATAGATCAAAGCATGATTTTCTGAAGTCTAAGTTAGATTACGAAGACAATGGTCTTGAGAGAAAATGAGAATCGAGGTTAGGTTGCCCCAATGCCTAGAATGAGATTCAGATGCAAACTTAGGATTGTCTAAGAGACCCGGGTTAGATTGCCCAGATAACGCTCTAAAAGAGATTTTGAGAGCCATCTCTAGAATGAAGCTTGACTCCCAAGAATTAGGGTTAGATTGCTTCAATACCCAAAAGATTTTGAGATCCATCTCTAGAATGAAGCTTGATTCTCAAGGATCTGAGTTAGATTGCTCAGATACCTAAAAGATAGATGACCAGATAACCAGATGCCAGGCGCGAAGATGCCCCTAGCAATGAGAACCGATGATTCAGATCAAACTGATTCAAGAATTAATTTGATGAGATTTAAATGATGCAATCATCCTACCCCCTCGGGAGCAAAATCAAAAGATGACATATCAGAAGGATGATTGACAATAAGAGGTTGCAGAGCAGAAGCAATTAGACTAGATTCAAGAGGCTGCAGAAGAAAATTAGAGCAAAGTAGAGGTCTTGTTGACCAAGTTTGACCATGGTTGACCATATTTGACTAGAGTTGACTTTGATGAAAAGAGAAAAGATCTTGAGAACATGATGCAGAGATGAGGGTCTGGCAGGAAGATGATGCTAGAAGGCTAACTACACAAGCATCTGATCCCAAAAGGTTCCCAAAATTTAAAACATGATTTTGAGCTATCTAGAGATGTCAGATTTCAATTTCGATCCTAAAAATGGATTCAGAGTGGTCGATTTAGCCAAGGGTGCAATTTTCACATAAAATAAGGCACTTTTGAAAATTAGGTCAAAAGCTATATAAGGCCCGGAGGGGTCATTTTCAATTCATTATTCACCTTCGTCTTCTTGTGATTTTGAGCTCTAAGAGAGAAATGGAGGGTCTTCCACTGTGTACACATTGATTTGAGTTCTCCTGACGACACACTTGACCAACGGAGTATGACGCACTTGTAAGTAGTTGATAAACCTTCTTGTATTTCAATTCATACTTCTTTTTAGGTCAATTTAGGATGATCTAGCACACTTTTAGGTTGTGTTCTTCCAATCTCGCGTGAGGAAGTAGTTTCCTCATGTCAGTCTAGATCTCCCCTCACGCGAGGAAGTAGTTTCCTCGCATGAGTTAGGTCTTCTTTGCGCGGGTGCTATCTGGAAGCTCGCGCGAGTTGAAAGTTGGTCCCGTGCAAGATTTCTCTTGTTTGCGCAAGGTCAAATCCTATCTCATGCGAGGAAACAATTTCCTCGCATGAAAAGCTACTGTAGAGTTTGAATTCTTTTGTCAAAATTTGTCAAATTTGCATTAAATCAGCCAAGTAGAGCATCACAGAGTCATGTTTAGGATAGATGCCTTGTTGCATTTGTTGTTGTTGTGTTGAAAACCATCATGTTGAGATAATGATCCAATGTCATTGCTTGCATTGCAGGTTGACTTCCCCGACATTGCCTTTAGGACACACCATCCCATCATCACTACATTAGTGTAGAGACTGACAGATGTAGAGAGTAATCACATTGAGGGACTTGGCTTGGGATACTTGCGTGATCTACCCGACATTCAGGTAAATCATGGTCTTCTTGGTGCATTGGTAGAGCGTTTCCATTCAGAGATGAACACTTTTCACTTTTTGATGGGGGAGATGACTCTGACTCCCAAGGATGTATACAAGATTCTGCAGATACTCGTCCATGGTGCTCGAGTGGAGTATGACACAGCCGTGGTAGAGTACAATAACCTTGAGGACCATCTTTAGGGATGATCTAGTGATGGGCTGGGCCATCTCCTAGGAGGATTTGACATACAGATATAGCAGTGCTCATCTGTTAGCCATTATACTTGCGATGTTCTTGAGCTGCTACCTTATTCTAGATTGAGGTCAACATGGTCTAGAGTGCGGCTGGGGGATGATGCTATAGAGGATGCTGGCTAGACTGACAGTTAGATTCAGATAGGGTGAGTGCATGTTAGCCCATATGTATCATGAGATGCATGAGATAGTATATCATGGCATAAGGACCATGGCGGCAGGTGTCCTTGTCCTTCAGATCTGGGCTTGGGAGCATCTCCCTATTTGTAGGCCTATTTTTCATGACACATGGCAGCATCTTGAGTCGTATATTTATAGGTACATAGGCCCAATGACTTAGCCTCTACTAGGTAAGACAGAGCAGTGGAGATGATAGTTGGATGACATGGCAACTATAGTATGGAGACCTTGGGTGACTACTGAGCCATGGGATGATGATCAAAGAGAGCTTTCACATATGTTTGTTTCACATCCACTAATTGGATGAAGTGTCACCATTATTGAGAGATTCCTTGTTACCCACATCCTACGCCAGTTTGGTAGGCAGCAGGACATATCACATGAGTACTACCCCTATGCCCACTTCTCCAATGAGGAGAAGAAGGGGTGGCACACTAGACTAGATCCAGGGCAGTGTGTGATAGAGGCAAGCATTCCAGTAGTATGATGGGATTATATGGTGGGTGTCACCAATGCAGGGGTGACACTTGCATACAAGGACTAGTTGATTGCATGTCCACATCTGAGATTCATGGATCTAGTTGGTATGGGAGCACAGCAGCAGCCTGCGCAATAGCAACAAGTACTAGATCAGCAGCCACCAGCTCAGCAACCACCAATTCAATAGCCTGTACAACAACAGGTTACACATCAGGGACAATAGCAGTAGAGAGTATTGAGACCTCAATCAGGATAGACTAGCATCCCTGCTAGGATGATGGACTCAGATGCAGGAGCTGAGAGCAGTGAGGCCCAACAAAGGTCAACTAGGTAGCAGACATGTGATACATCACAATAGGCACCTGATGATGATACTGATATGCCTGACATTCTGATAGGAGCAAGTACACCACAACTGCAGGAGGCTCTTAGGAAGAGCCGTGAGAGGGTGCGACAGGTCCAGTGGGAGTGGGATGACTATCACACTTGAGTCATCAGGGAGGAGACCTGAGTAGCTGACAAGGATGTCGAGATCAGGTAGCTACGAGAGGAGCTAGCATGATCAAGGATTGAGACTAGATATGAGGCTACTCAGACAACTTATTACTATGCAACTTACTGCGGGGTCATTCCAAATTTGTCAGAGCAGGTACCACCCTTTGCTGATTATGCTGGAGCTCCACAGGCACCTCCACTAGCACCCCCATAGGCACCACCACATCAGGCACCACAGGCACCTCCATAGCGACTGATGCCTCTTCCATAGAGACCATTTCCACCACCTCCTCTAGGTGGTGCAGGACCTAGCTAGCACATTTTGATATACTTGTACATTGTAGCCCATTTTTGATACTGTGCTCGAGTAGCACCTTCTCTTTTGTACATGACATTGTTTTGAGATATGTATATGAGATCGACAATTTGATATCCTTGTACTTGTTGTTATATTGCTTTGATATTGATGTTTATGAGATGTTTCTATATGCTTAGATGTGTGGATACAAATATATGAAATGCACATGCTTCCTTTTATGAATATGAATATGCACATGGTTATTTTTATGATGATGCAATGTGAAATGCAGTGATAGATGGATAGAATGTATGCATATGTGTAATGTATGATTTGAGTTATGCCTATAATGGATGTACATGTATATGTAGATGCAAATGAATTTATGAATGCAAATGGAAATGAAATGAAAATGCAATGGATATGTAATGTATATGGTACTAATCATCTCATGCAGGATTGTCGCAATATATGACAGGTACTAATAAAAAAGAATACATTTTAAAGATCGAGAGCGAGGACCAGACACTTGTGCAGCTAAGATGGAACTAAGACAAAAGATGAGAACCTTTGATGAACAAAAAACAATCAAGAGAGTAACAAGATATCGTCTCAAATGCAACCTTAGCATGAAAATGCAAGCCTAAGCTAAAATGCAAGCCTAGAATGAAAATGCAAATCCTAGGACTTGGTTGTTGGACTCACTGTATTGATCATCATCGAGTTCGTTTAGGCACATGATGATCACAAGATGCCATACAATCCTCACTAACATTGCAATCATGAGAATATGAATATGACATAAGTCTTAGATTTGTCGGAATAAGATGTAAGCATTAAGGCACAAGAAGCCAGAATGACTTGAACACCTATTCCTTTTAATTTAGCAAGTTAACCTAAGCATCAAAGCACAATTGTGAGAATGACCTGAATGTTTCTTGCAAATAAACACACTAGACATGTGAGAGTTTCTTCTTTTGCCAAAGAGTGCTCGCAGTGACCCTTACATTCACTTAGCAGGACGAGCGTTAGCGATTTTACTTGTAGCAGAAAGAAGTCACTCAAAATAGACAAGGAGAAGAACCAACCTCACCAAAGCATCCATATAAAAGGGGTCAAGGTACGCATGGCCATCCAATACAAGATGAAGGCTCTTACAGACGGACACCCCTCTTAGATAGAATCTTTGGATCATTGGAACTAAACCCAACAAGCAGAAAGAAAAGAAAAGAACAAAGCAAACAAACAAGCACTCAAAGAAAACAAAGCTCAACACACCTTAGAGGAACACAAATTCAGTTTTAGTTTTAGTTTATGTTTGTGTTCAAGTGGATTGAAGTCGAATCGAAAGTGCACAATGTTCAAAGTCTCAATGGGATAGCGACAATAGGAAGACGCAGTGAGAACCACTAGTGACCATCATGAGAGATGAAGTCTCAAGAAGAGATCGAAGCATGAACCAAGTATCAGCAGGCAAATGCAATGAGAACCATTGGTGACTAATACAAGGAAGATTCTCGAAAAAGAGAATAAAGCATGAGTGAAACATCAGCAGGCAAATGCAGTGAGAACCACTAGTGACTGATGTAAGAAAGAGATCCCAAAAGAGAGAGGTTTGAACAAGAGCTAAGTATCAGTAGGTAGGCACAGTGAGAACCACTGGCAACCGATACACGAGAGGTCCTCAAGGAGAGAAATGTCAAAAGTAGCTAGGCATTAGCAGGCAGACACAATGAGAATTGCTGGTGACTGATGCACAAACAAAACTTCTGAAAGTGATAGGACAATGCCCCCTAGACTAGGAAGATGCCCCCAAGTGTGAACCAGTTCCAATCCATGAAGAGTCAAGGAAAATCTTGAAGACAACTGAAGGCAAGTGCATGAGCTAGCAAACTAAAGTAGGAAACGAGCTAAAAGCAGGAAACAAACTAAAGCAGGAAAGCGGGAAAAGAAAACTTAAGGCAGGAAAGCAAAGAGACTAAAGTGGGAAACTAAGAGCCAAGCGATGCTAAGATGAGATGTAGCTCCAAGAAACAAGAGGCACCTTTTTACCAAGTTTTCACCATCTTGGCAGAGATTCTATTTTTGCTACTATGACTCCTGTTTACTAGGTTTTAATCAATGGCACATTTTCTTCTTTTTTGATTTTTTTGTACTTTTCTCTTTTTTTTATTTTTTTGTCTTTTGAATATTTCATTTTTTTTGTATTTTTGATCTTTTCACTTTTTTTTTTTGTATTTTTTCAAGTTTTCTATTTTTTTAAATTATTATCAAGGCGAATGTTTACCAGGTTTTCACCAAGATAATAGATACATCAAAGCACCTGTTTGCCAGGTTTTCACTAAGATGATAATTTTTTCAGGACATTTTGCAATTTTTAGGATTTTTTGCAATATATCATTTTTTAGGATTTTTTTAGGACCAATAAGTATGTACATGAGCACATGAGCAATGTCTCAACTATAGAATTTCTTCAAGTGAGGAGCGTTGATAGGCTCTTTGAGTTGTTCTCCTTCAGTGGTGGAGAGTCGATAAGCGCCAGACCCAAATGCTACAGTAATGACATATAGACCAAGCCAGTGTGGTTCAAATTTGCCTTTTTGGACTCGCTGCTGTTGATTTTTGGGGTTCTCTCTCAAGACAAGATCACCCACTTGGAATTATCTTTGTCTGAATTTCTTATTGTAGGCTTTAGACATCCTCTTTTGGTATGCTCTTAGATGATCGAATGCCACCTTTCGATGTTCATCAAGTAACTCAAGCTCTTGAAGCTGAGATATTCTGTTCTCTTCATCAGTGACGAGGCCCTTTAGAGAGATTCGCAATGTCAGAATCTTGACCTTAATAGGCAATACTACTTCTGATCCATAAACCAAGGTGAAGGGAGTGGCCCCCGTCGGTGTTCGGATACTTGTTTTGTAGGCCCACAAAGCTGGATTAATCTGGAGATGCCAATCTCTACCAGATTTATGAACTATTCGGTGCAAGATTTTTAGAATTATCTTATTAGAAGCGTCTTCTTGTCCATTACCCTGAGGATAATAGATAGATGACCAATGCTGAATAATTTTGAATTTGGTGCATAAGTCTATCAGGTCCTTATTTTTGAATTGTCCCCCATTGTCAGTGATAATAAATGAGGGTATACCATATTTGCAAATGATATAGTTCAGTATGAACATAACAATAGTCTTGATGTCAGCTACAGCTAGAGGCATTGCCTCAACCCACTTGGTAAAGTAATTAGTAGCTATGATGATAAACTTGTGCCCTCTCAAAGAAGAAGGGTGTATCTAACCGACCAAGTCGAAGGCCCATTGCTGAAATGGCCAGAAAATGATGAGAGGACTAAGCTCATTAGTAGGAGAATGAATTAGATTCCCATGAAATTGGCATTGCTTTCAAGTCTTAGCATATTGAATAGCTTCTTTTTCCATGTCCGGCCAGTAATAACTAGCTCTAATAAGTTTCCAAGCTAACATCAGACCACTAGAATGAGACCCACAGATACCTTCGTGTACCTTAGCTAGCGCATGTTTGGACTCATTGGATTCTAAACACCTAAGGAGGGTACCATCTAGACCCTGTCTATACATGTCATTTTCTATGAGGACATACCGTGAAGTAGTATGAATTAGGTGACGCTTTTCATTATGGGTATAGGTGTCTGGAATGATCTGGTCATGAAGGTAGGAACAGATATGGTGGTCACATTCTTATGCAAAGTTTTAGTAAATGGTTGTGACTTGTCGACCAACTATGAAATGAAGCACCAGATAGATTGTAGCCTTCCCTGTAATCCTCTCATTTGACTAATATTCTTGGGTGGAGGCATGTCCACAATAGCTTGTACCTTTTCAGGATCAACTTCTATGCCTTTAGCTAAAATGATATAACCCAAGAGTTTCCTAGAAGTAACACCGAAAGAACATTTCTTTGGATTAAGTCTGAGATTGAATTGTTCCATGCGGTCAAGGATGGGACCCAAATTTGTGAGATGAGTTCTTCACTGCATGCTTTTGGCTAAAGTATCATCCACATAATCCCCCATCATTTTATGCATCATTTCATGGAAAATAGTAGTAACAACTCTTTGGTATGTTGCTCTAGCATTCTTAAGACCAAAAGGCATGACATTCCCACAAAAGGTGCCCCAGGAACATGTACAAGTGATCTTTTCTTGATCTTCTAGTGCAATTTTGATTTGATTATAGCCAGAAAAGCCACCCATCAAGGAATACATCTCATAACCCATTGTCATGTCTACTATCATATCAATATTAGGCAGTGGGAAGTCATCTTTTGGACATGCCTTATTTAAATCTCTGAAATCTGTACACACACGAATGGATTTATCATGTTTAGTGACTAGAACAATGTTTGAAATCCATTCTGAATAATCAATATTTCTTATGAAACCAGTGTTAAGGAGCTTTTCCAGCTCTGCTTTAACCAAAAGTGCTACGTGTGGATGCATCTTTCATAGCTTCTGTTTAATAGGTTTGATACCTGGTGCAATGGACAAATGATGCATGATTAGATTGGGGTCTAATCCAGGCATGTCAGAGTAGGTCCATGCAAAGTTTATTTCTTGCTCTGAAAGAAGCTCGTGAACTCTTCTTTTTCTTCAGTAGACAATGATTGTGCTAAATGAATAATCTGTGGAGCAGCCTCTGTACCCAAATTGACCGGCTATGTCAGCTCAATCAATACTAATGACTTCTCTTGAAAGTGGCTTAGAAGCGTATCAAGTATCTCATCCTTGGGTTCCTTAGAGAGGTTTTCACCCTCGGATATGTCTTTTATTTTTACTATTTTTGGCTCCGATACTACCACAAAGTGGTTTTCACCATCAGAGCATCTATTTTTTCTTCTTTTAATTTTTTGACTGAGATACTTGATATCCGCCTCTATCATGTTGACACTGCTTTCACTGGTGGAGGACATCATAGGTTCAATAGCATGGAGGTAGCAGGCTAGATCATAATCATTCTAGAATATTAGGACTTCATTGGATTCAAAAGGGGAGTTCCAGTTTATCAAATCGGGATGGCGAAGTGAAAGAGGAGTAGTGACTGGTTCAACTACATTCACGGTATAACCCTCAAAAGTGTCGATGAGCAAGTCAAGACCTAGAGTGATCTTGTCCAAAGGAGCATTCAAATCCCTATAAGACATTGCGTTAGAAGTAGAGGACACATTAACATTAGTGGTGTCTAATTCATGTGGCCTAGCGCTAGACCCTTCACCTACTTCAAGAGGTCTTTCATACACATGAACAATATCTATGTCTACATCATAAGTAGCATCAGACAAAGAGTCAAACTCATATTCATGTGAGTTAGTACTTGATGTGGGAATTTCATTAGCAGCATTATCAAACCCATTATTATCCCTTGTGACATTAATAGCTTGCTGAAGTTGTTCTTGTTCAAAATACTTTTGAAAATGTGGTGGCCTATATCATTCACCTTGAAAATTAGGATGATCATTTAGTGTTGTTTTCCATTCCTCATATGTGAATTGATACATTGAAGAAGTTTTATCAGAGTCATTATTAGTATCAGTATCTATCTCTATCATATGGACAGGTATGATAGGCTCATTAGGTTCTGCAAAGAGTGCCACAAGATCTGGAGGAATAGGATATGGAAATGTATCTTCATCAGAGATGGCCTTTGGATTCACTTCTAGAGTGGCACCTTCAATTTTTTGTTTAGGTTCAGATTCAGGCTTAGGAGCTGACACAAATTTCTTAGTCCCCAAATGAAAGAGAGTCTTTTTAAAGCCCAAGCCACTAGTATCTTTTGTGCAGTGACCTGTAGCTTCAATGGGTTTTAGTAAGCCATTATCATTCTTTCCTATAGGACCACTCCCCTTATAACTGAAGCACTTCATGATCTTGAAGGCCTCACTATATGGTTCTTGCTCTAAATTTGGAGGTGGAGTAGTTGTTTCAGCTATTTCTTTTCCCTTATAGATCCAGGCTCTGATAGCTCTCTCTTCATCCTCATCTTCTAAAGGCATAGAGGCCCTCACAAAGGTGCCATCATAAACTAATTGAGGAGGAGAATTATAAATTTTATTATTCTTAGAAGGTCTCCCATAAGAGCATGGAGACAGAGGTAGAGCAGCCAGTGATAGCATAGGTTCCATTTGGTATTCTCCCATGCCTGTATCCTTAAGTCTCAAAGTTTGTTCCATTTCCTTTAGCTTAGCATCATAAAACTTAGTGGATTCTCTATTTTCTAGAACAAAGCTATCTACGGATTGCACAAGAGTGTTGCAAGAGAAATTGTTATTAGTAAGCGCAGTGACTTCTACCCCATGAAATGGAAACTTAATGCATTGATGGTACGTGGATGGAACAACCTACATCTCATGAATCCAAGGCCTACCCAACAAGATATTGAAGGCAAGAGGAATATCAAGAACTTGAAAAGTAACATCTCTCAATAGGACCTACATGGATAGGTAGCACCACTAAGCCTTGGGACTTGTGTTCTTCCTCATCGTAAGCTTTGATGGTAATATTTTTGCAGGAGTCTATACAATTCTCATCATAACCTAGTTGAGTGAGCAGTTTAGCAGAACAGATATTAAGACCAGCACTGTTGTCTATGAGCACTCCGTGGATGCACTTAGGACCTATCATGATCTCTATATGTAGGGGAGCATTATGCATGTGACTCAAAGAGTGATCATCTTCTTCAGAGAAGGATAGATAGTGAGGCAAGGTCAAATGACCCACCATGGATTGGAACTGGTTGAGCTCGAGATCCTTGGGAATGTTTGCCTCAACAAGGGCCTTATCTAAAATGTGCCTATGAGTAGGTGAGATCTTCAACAACTCAAAAATGGTAATCTAAGCATTGGTTCACTAGAGTTGATCTAAGATACTATAACTAGCCGAGCTAGTTATAGGAATAGATTTCATGTTCTTGTTGGTGGGGCCAACAGCAGTCTTATCTACAATTTGCTTTGGAGCAGATGTGGAAGTATCGGGTCTCTTATCTATAGTTTGTTTTAGAGTGGACATAGAAGTATCAGGACCTTTCAAAACAACTCTTCCTCGTGATCGAGTGACAACATTAGCATAGTCTTGAGATTGTTCAGATTCAGACGAATGAGATGCAGAACTACGCAAGATAAAAGGAGTCTTAGATTTGGGAGTATCACCACTCCCTTTAGAAGTGATCATGTCACAATACTCTATCTTGATAGGTTCGATCATACCAATAACATTGTCATTATTAGTGTATGTGTAATTGACTTTAGCATTGGTATTCTTGGCGTTTGAAGACTCACCCTTCTCATGAGGAGGGAAGGGATCCTTAAAAGTTTGATGGTCCAAATTCTTATTATGGTTCTCCACAAGGATGTCACCATTGTCAATGAGATCTTGAACTTTATGCTTTAGTTGGAGACAAGTAGAAGTCTTATGACCAATGTTTTGGTGATAGTCATAGTAAGCATTATCATTCCACCAATGAGGTCGTGGTTGTGGGTCATAAGTACACTTTTCCAAAGGAGTAAGAACCTGATTCTCTATAAGAGTTTTATAGACCACATCAAGAGGCTCTCCTAAAGATGTGTATTCACGCTTGGGTCGAGAGGCCCAAG
Source organism: Chamaecyparis obtusa (assembly GCA_027943335.1). Taxonomy (NCBI): domain Eukaryota; kingdom Viridiplantae; phylum Streptophyta; class Pinopsida; order Cupressales; family Cupressaceae; genus Chamaecyparis; species Chamaecyparis obtusa. Next base: position 379,024 of record BSBK01003530.1, on the reverse strand, counting down.
GTTTGTTCCTAGAAAATCTTGAAGTTTTCTGATTATCTGTTGTGGTCTTTTTGACAACCTTAGCCGCTTGTATACTGGAAGTAAGATTAAAAGTAGGCTTTGAAGGATTCATAGTAACATTATCCACCACTCCATCATTTACTACATCTTTTTTCTTATTGAGAGTCTTTCCTTTATCCTTGTTTGTGGAGAATCCTTATTTATTGTCCTTATTCAAAGTTAATTCTCGTTTCTTGATCATAAAGGCCTCTATTCACACTGCTTGTTTGATCATACTATCAAAAGTTAGAGGACCTTGCAATTGCACTTGGTATCTGAAGTCTAGGACAAGATTGTCCAAGAAAATGTCAAGTCTCTCAAACTCTGGTAGCTTGTGAGGACACCTCGTACATAATTGTCTCCACCTTTGGAGAAATTTTAGGAAAGATTCTCCTTGTTGCTGTTTTAAGTTGCAAAGATCCCGAATGTTGATTCTATGCTGAATATTATGCGAGTAGTGCTGGAGAAAAAGATTATCCATTTCGTCAAAAGTCTTAATACCAGTAGGCAATCTAGAGAACCATTCCATAGCTGGTCTGCCCAAACTATGAGGAAACAAGCACATAAGATATGTTTGATTGTGCATAAATTCCATAGACAATGTACCAAACTCCCTTAAGTGATCTTGGGGATTGGTTGCACCCAAGTATTTGTCATATTTAGGGAGTTCTACACATCTGGGAAAAGGTGGCATATGAAGACTTCTGTAAAAAGGGAAAGGACAAATACTTTCCATCATAAAGTATTGAGCGAGTTTGTATTTATTCTTCACAAGTTGACTAATCTGATCTTGCATGTCTCGGACCATCTTTTGCAACTTTGCGATCTCAGTTTCTTCTTCCTTAGCTATGAGTGTTTCAACTTGATAGTCTTGGGGTAACTTGGCCCCTTGTTTAGCTAACTCAAGGAAGTATTTTTCTTTCTCCTCTAGGAGAAGGATCTCCATCATTTTAATAAGACCCTTATTAGCTTTGGCAGCATCTATATCCTGTTGAGTGAGCACCTCATTTTCATTCCCAAGGATCTCATAAATACTCAGAATCTTATCTTGTTGCTGATCATCTTGGTTTTGATCGAATGGAGGAGGGCAATAGAAATATGTAGGTTGTCAATCAACTTGAGGTTTACTTCAAGATTGGTCATCATTGTGGGATTGATTTTGGTCATGTTGAGATTGACCATGAGGCTATTCATTCTGAGGTTGAGCATGACGTGGGTCATTAGAGGATTGACCATGATATTGATTATTTTGAGATTGATCGAAGGTTTGATTGTACTTGCTTGGTTGAAAGTCAAATGGATCTCCCATCTTGTTGTAGGCTTGTGTAGTACACAAATTCTCAATGAAATGATATGTCCAGTGTTAAAAGGGCCCAGCCATGGTAACCTTTGGTGAATGAACAGGATCAAAAGATTTAACAAATTTAGGTGAGAAGATATCGTCAACAGTATCACTAGGTTCAATGATAGGATTATTCTCAGTAGGATCAATAGGTATGATAGTAGGATTAGTTTGAGGAAGAGGTCTTCCAAAGTTGTGAAACAATGAGTTGTCTTGGAAGAACTAGTTGTCTTGCTCTTGAAATGAGAAACCAGGTTGCGCTTCAAACAATGGATTAAAACACTCTTGAAACACTGGAGGTGATGGTTGAGATGGACTATCTTTTGAAGTATTCAATGAGGAAATCGAGGATATCTCACAAAGTTTAGATTTTGCAACAGATTCAGGATGATCTATTTCTTGATTAGGAGGTTTGCTTCTACCTGGATCAGGATTCTAAATGGGATAAGTCTTGCAAAATTCTAGTTGTGACAGTCATAGATGAAGATGAAACAAGAGAGGACTCATGATATTGCTAGACTCGGTCTCTAAGAACAACACAAAGAAGATAAAGGCTAGAACAGCCAAGATGCGAGATGGACCTGGTACAAATCATCAAAAGAGGTGGCTAGAACAGCCGAGATAAGACTATCACAACACAAGATACAAAAGGCATAAAGAGATAAGGTAAACCAATGAGAGATGACATGAGTCAAAGCAAAGATCGATCGATTCCTAACTCGAGACAACTAGTTTCTGACAATGAACGACAGGAAAGTAGAAAAATAGACCTCAGACAAAAAGCAATTCAGATAAAAAGTCAAACAGTCAATGGAAAACAAGTCTCTATTTTTTAAAACTAGGCTATAGTCTTGTGCGAGAGAGTACTAGGCCACGTGAGAGAACACAAACCTTCACATGAGAGAACAAAGTATCGCACGAGAGAGTGCTCTGAAAAGTAAAACTTCACAGGGGAAAGTTCCAAAATCTGACAATCTGACATAATTTTCAAGGTTAAAGTTGAATTTTAAGGTACAGCCTGAATTGATGTCTGACAAAAAATCCAGTTTTCTAACAGGTTTTAAGAACAGTTTAATCAACAGTCTCATTTTGAGGTTTCAAGCATTCGTTTAAAGACACAAAGGTTTAAATCAAGTAGTTGTGATACAAGAAGTAGTCATTAATAGACCTATCAAGGACAAAGAAACTTGATAGCATAAGGGGAGTCTTTGTTTGATAATGATTGGACAATGTTTAAGACTTGATAACAAACACAGCTTAGTCCTACAAAAAAAATGGTGAGAAGAAAAAACCTTTGCCCCTTTGCTTATGCGCATACGTGCACCTCACACAACCATGTCACCCCCTAGAGGGTGCCCATATTTTTAGTGTTTCCAAGGACTCAATAGTGTACATTCAAAGGTTACCCTTGTAGTAGGGGCCAATGTCACAACCACCTTCAAGCATCTAGGTGTATGCCTATGATGGGAATCTACGGGAGAGATTCTTCCCCCTCCCTGCACAAAGATTATGACTCCTTTCCGAGGTGAACCAGGTAGGCCACTAGCTAAGGAAATTTTTTAATAAGATTCCGTTCATGCTAACCTTCAATGCCCTCGATACAGGGTTGAGGCCTCGTAGCCACATCAACACCCAAAAGTCATACACCCCCGCAAGTATGGCTAGGAGCGGCACCACACAGTATAATAGATAGAGCCTTCTCAGGATGATAGTCAAAGTCTTGAGAAGGAAGCTAACATGGTTTTGGAGTCTTTAGACTCAACAAAATGTTCTTTATTAGACAATAGGTGCGTACTCACTTGGGTCATTCTCGGAGGTTCAACTTCTGGCAGGCCCTCTAAAGGTGACACAACTTGGTTTAGATCCGAGGGTTTGATTTTCTATTTCTCTGAAAGAGAGAAGAGCACACTTCTCTACCTCATCACTTCACCCAAACACATCAAGAAGATTCATCACCAAGTTAGCTTCACTCCATCACATCTACAAGCTTTTGGGTTTCTATTTCTCTCAAAGAGAGAAGAGCATAATCCCCTAGCAAATAGAAGTGTAAAGATTCACTACCTTTCTCCGCTTCCCCAAGAATTTGTCATATTAGTAAGATCATTAGGATTTCGGGTTCATTCATGGTCATCACCTCCATGTAATGAAGAGCCAAATTCCCTACTCACTATCAAAATCCTCAAGAAATTTTAATGGAGCCCTATTTAGACTATGTGAATGAAAGCAAGAAACAAACACAATATTTTAGCAAGTCTTCGACTATCGTCCTGCAATCAAACCATTAGCATGTTTTATGTTCTTGGTCAAATGTCTTGTATAAAACTATTACGCTGTAAAAATAACAGAGAAATAATAAACAACAACAAATAGGAAACTATTAGAAATCTGAAACAGGAAAGATAGAAACTAAAAATTTTAAAACACTGTATCCAAATCTCGCACGAGGAAGTACTCCATAGCATGTGAGAAAGTACAGGGTGTCACACGAGGATGCATCAGCTCACGCAAGAGAGTGCTACAAGGAGTGAAACTTCACATCTAGATTCTTGCATGAGAATCCATACACAGACAGTATGGACGCATGACAGAGCTTAAATTTCCTGTCAGAGAAATTGAGAATGAGGCCAGAAATTGATCTTTCTGTCCCACGATGGGCACCAAAATGTATATAGTCAAATGTGGACCTCTAATTCAACTACACACGCAACATGGTCATTACTCACATGATCAAATTATGAGAGAGAGTATGAATTACTCAATCTAAAATTCATGGTGAAGCGACCTGTTTCCTCCTATGTAGATGGGGTGTTTAATTACTCTCAGATTAGAGAGCCAACAACCATAAGACCAGTTCTACAATGGAGGATTTGAAAGCATGAAAATTGCACAAAATGAAGTTAAGTTAAGATGAAATATGAAATTAAAACTAAGAATGAAAATGCAATTAGACTAAGAGCTTGAAAGAGATATGAAGTGCAATTTAATCTAAATAGCTTGAAAGAAATAGAGATTAAACTATGAGAATGTAAGCAAATTAATCTAATATGAGAATGCAATACTATGCTAAATGAGAAATTAAGATAATTTGCAAATGAAAGCTTGAAAATATCAAATTGAGACTAAAAAAAATGCTATAGCTTAATTAATCTCAAAAATTGCCTCCTTTGAATGAAGAAATGAGGTTCATTAAATAGACAAGCCCGGGAAGAGAATGAAGGGGTTCTTGATTTGAAACTCCTGACTCTTCATTCCCATTTGAGACAAAAAGACATGAATTACTTAATTAAAAGAATGGAAATTGCCACATAGGGTGACCTTTCGAATATTGTGAATTATTAATTCAAAAAGGAGTGTGCATTCAAATAACAAGTAATTAGTAATTCATTTTCATGTATATTAGCCAAATGGGGTGGGTTTAATTTAATTTAAAGCACTTAGGACTTTAGAATTAAATTAATTTATCATAGGGTAATTTAGCTAATAAAAGTCAAAGGCTTTAGGAATTAATTTTAATATTTGATTAATGCAATTTAGGGTTTTTGCAAATTGACATCAAGTTGAATTAAGTCAAATAGGAGAGAGAAAATTGCCTAGGGAACTAGGACTTTGGAGATGTAAAATTGACGAAAATGCACCAAAAATTGATTGAATTTATTAGGTGCCAATTTTGGGGTATTACAAGAATATTGCACAATATTGTGGTAGAATAAAAGAAGTTGTAAATGCTATTAGAGGAGAAAATGGAACTATTGAGGATGAAATTGTAATAGGAAAAGTATTGAGAACTCTGCGTCCTATCTATGCAATCAAAATTTCCACAATTCAGGAATCTAGATGTAACTCTCCTAATGCCCTTACTTTAGAAAGTTTGGTTGGTAAGCTTACTGCTTTTGAACTTTTTAACTATGATAACTTCACTGTTGGTAGTATTGAATCTACTTTTAAGTCACAAATGGTTTTGAATAAGTCAAAGAATGAAAAAGAAAGATGCATCAGTGAAAGTGAAAGTGAAAGTGATAGTGACAGTGGCACATCTGATGAAGAACTTGAGGATCTAGAAGCTCTTATGGCTAGAAGATTGAAAAGGGGAAAAGGAAGGTACAAAGGTAAACTCCCTATTATATGTTTTTCATGTAATAAAGTTGGTCATATAGCTGCTAGATGTCCTAACAGGGATAATAAGGATGAAGAAAGAGACAACACGCATAAAGACAAAAGAGAAGATAGAGGTTACTAAAGATACAAAGACTACAAAGGGAAATGTAAGAAATCCTGCTACATTGTTGAAGAAGAGATTGACACTGATAGTGATGATTTTGAAATTGAAGTTGTCTATGTTGCAATGAAAGATGAATCTGATGAGGATGAGAAAACTGCATTGATATCTTATGTGAACAAAAATGATAAATGGATTATTGACAATGGTTGTTCACATCATATGACTGGAGATAAGAGTAAGTTTGATACCTTAAATCATTATAAAGGTAGGAGTGTGAAATTTGGTAATGATGCACCATGTCTTATTAGAGGAAAAGGATTGATTAAGCTGACTGATAAGATCTCTTGTCAAAATGCTTATTGGGTTGAGGGTCTTAACTATAATCTTTTGAGTGTTGCACAGCTTAATAACACTGGCTACCAAATGGAATTTCATCACAGGAAGGCCAAAATATTTGATGCCATAGGTGAACTGATTGGAAGTGGAGAACAGACAAGAGGTAATTTGTTCTATCTAGACCTATTTGAAGAAACATGTATGATTACACAACTTGATGATATTTGGTTATGGCATAAGTGGCTATGTCATGTTAATTTTGATAATCTGGTAGAAATTAGCAAGAAAAAGAAAGTGAGAGTTCTACCTAGATTGAAGAAACCTGAGAATGTAATGTGCAAAGAATGTCAGTTGGGTAAGATGACTAAGTCTGGTTTTAAGAGCAAAACCTTTACTTCTGAGAATATCTTAGATTTGGCTCATACTGACCTTTGTGGACCGATGGGTGTACAAAGCTATTGTGGTGCTAGATATTTTATCCTATTTGTTGATGATTATACCAGAATGATGCATGTAATGTTCTTAAAGGAAAAATTTGATGCTTTTTAATTTTTTAAGTGGTATGTGGCTAAGGTTGAAAAAGAGACAGGTAAAAACCTGAAGTGTCTGAGATCTAACCGAGGTGGATAATTTACATCAAATGATTTTAATATATTTTGCAATGATAGAGGGATCAAAAGACAGATGTCTGCACCTAGAACTCCTCCATAGAATGGTATAGCAGAGAGAAGGAACAGATCTATCTTCGACTATGCACAAACATTAATGATTGAAAAGAATGTTGCACAAAAGTATTGGAAAGAAGTTGTAAGTACAAATTTTTATACTCTTAATTGAGTATAGATCAAAAAAGGTACAAATTTGACACCTTATGAATTATGGCATGGGTATGCACCGAATGTAAAGTACTTTAGAATTTTTGGAAGTAAGTGCTACATATTCAAGGATAGTAGGAATGGAAAATTTGATGCTAAAAGTGATGAGGGTATATTCCTAGGCTATTCCACAAAAAGTAAAGCTTATAAGTGTTTGAATTCTAACACTAACAAAATTGTGGAAAGTGTGCATGTTAAAGTTGATGAGTATGCAGAGAAAAATAAAGATGACAGTAACAAAGTACTAGAAGATTATAAATATTTTGTGTATATAGAGGAAGAAGAGGCAAGTGATAAACCTACACCTGATGCTGAGTCTTGGGTAAGCAATGTTGAGCATTAGGATAACAACACCGAGAGAGAAGAAGAACATGTTGAGTGACAGGAAGAAGCTGTTGAGTATCAGGAAGAGGTTGTCGAGCTTTCAGAAGCTAAATCTGAAAATCTTGTTGGTGAACTTGATGAGCCAAATGAAAGAAGAGCAGAACCTGTTCTAGCACAATATGTAAGGAGACATCACAAGCCTGAACAGATTATTGGAGATAAAGATACTGGAATTCAGACCAGAAGCAAGGCAAGAGATCTAACATGTTTACTATGTGAATATGAGCCTAAGACAACAAAGGAGGCATTAGAAAATGAAGACTGGATAGAAGCAATGAATGAAGAGATTGACCAGATAGAGAAGAATGATACCTGGACTTTGGTGCCAAGACTAGAAAATAAGAATGTCATTGGGACAAAGTGGGTATTTCGTAATAAGCTAAATGAACATGGTCAAATCACAAGAAACAAGGCTAGGCTGGTATGCAAAGGATACGCACAAGAAGAAGGAATAGATTATGGGGAAACGTTTGCCCCTGTAGCAAGATTGGAAGGAGTCAAAAATCTGCTTGCATATGCTACCTATAAAGGTTTCAAGGTATACCGAATGGATGTCAAGTCTGCATTTTTAAATGGTATATTGGAAGAAGAAGTATATATTTAATAGCCAGAAGGATTTGTTGATCCAAACAGAAGACACATGGTTTTCAAACTATATAAAGCACTGTATGGACTAAAGAAAGCTCCCAGAGCATGGTATGAGAGATTACACAACTACCTAATACAGATTGGATTCTCAAGGATAAATGACACAAGCAATATATACATGAAAGATGAAGAAGGTAAAGGAATCCTGTTAGCCAAGACATTTGTAGATGATATTATATTTGGTGGACAAGATGTCTTGTGTAAGAAATTTTCAAATGAAATGAAAATTGAATTTGAAATGAGTATGTTTGGGGAGATCAATTTTTTTGTTGGTTTGCAAGTAAATAAGATGGAGAAAGGAATTTTCATCACCTAGTCTAAATATGTTCATGAGATACTGAAGACCTTTGGTATGGAAGATTCAAGGCCAGTAAGTACTCCCATGGCTACTAGACAAAAGTTGTCTAAGAATGATGATGTTGTAGAAGTTAACCAGACTTTGTATAGATCTATGATCAGAAAGCTACAATATGTTGTACATAGCAGACCAGATATTGCATTAGCTATTGGGATTGTGGCAAGATTCTCTGCCAATCCTAAGGAAACCCACATGATGGTGGTTAAAAGAATCATGAGATATTTGAAGGGACTACTGACTATGGATTGTACTACAAGAAGCATGAAAAATTTGAACTGAGAGTGTATACAGATGCTGATTGGGTAGGAAATGTAGATGACAGAAAGAGTACTAGTGGTGGAGCTTTCTTTCTTGGACAGAGATTAGTTTCCTAGACAAGCAAGAAACAAAATTGCATTTCCCAATCTACTGCTGAAGTTGAGTATGTGGCTGCAGCTGTGAATTGTTCAAATTTGATATGGATAAAGCAATTGTTGGTAGGCATGAAAGAAGAAATCACTGAACTAGTTGTCATCTTCTGTTACAAAACAAGTGCTATCAACATCTCTAAAACCCCAGTGATGCACACAAAGACCAAACACATTGCCATCAAGTATCATTACTTGAGAGAACTGGTACAAGATAAAGAGGTCCGCATGGAATATGTGAATACCAAGGAATAATTAGCAGATATATTCACTAAAGCTTTACCTAAAGAAGCTCATGAATACCTGAGAAGTCAATTAGGGGTCCTTCCCCCAACTGAGGCTACCTAGTCAAGCTAGGAGCACTGCATCAAATGTGCTGCAAAGATCATCTAACAAATTGATGCAGAGAAAGGTCACACTTTAGGAGCACCCTAGATTTGTGAAGAGCACAACAAATTCAGAATAAGTCATAAGAAAGATGACAAAGAGAGAAATATTCTACTGAACTAAAAGGATGATATCTACATCTACAAGATGTATGTTTTTGTTGCTACTTTGGCATTTTTGTCAAAGAGGGAGATGATGACATATGAATACACAGAGTGAGAAGATCAAGACAGTGGGAGAAATTCAGTGGATAGTCAAGCATGGCTAATTGATTCTATATCAAAATGAAGCTAAGGATATTATAAATTTCTCTGATGGATAGATAAGTTTTTGGATTGGTTGGTAATTCATGTGATATTCATATGGTGTTGTCATCAATGCCAAAGAGGGAGATTGTTGGAAACTTCAATTAAAGCAATTGTTGTATTGTCATTGATGTCAAACCTTAACTGGTAAGACTATTGCTATTTAAGAAATTACTATATCTATTTGAGTGTTGCTAAGGGGATAGGCAAGGTTGGTAACAATAGAACCTGAGGAAAGGTTGAGTTATCTTGATACTTCAACGAGTACTTGATTATGTGGCACAATGATAAGACAATGTATTGTTTATCTAAGTAAGAATTAAGACTAAACTAGTAGGCTTAACTGAGCAAAAGTGAAGAAATCTAGTTTAAGCCAAGTGTTGTATGTGTCAATCAAGCTAGTATATGCCGAGTAAAATCAGTGTTGACCGAACACTAGTTAATTGCCGAGGAAGACAGTGTTAGCCGAGGAAATAGTTTATGTGGTGACCGAGCTTTCCAGAGAAGACCGAGAAGTTGGACACTGTATTGACTGAGCGTCAGTATTTTGCATTTGATGAAGAATTCATATTTCTAGCCGACATCGTTGAATTCTTGGATTATGTAAAATGTGTTGACTTTATTTATTGATTGTATGAAAGCATTTAATGCACTGTAAAATGTTTTATTGTAAATCTTTAAGAGATTCATGATATTTCAAAAGGATAGCCAAAGAACATAATGTAGGATAGATTCAATGAATTTGACCTAACCCTAAGATCTACAAAGGAGATTAAGCGACAAAAGATGTAATGACCTAATAGAGGTAGTATTAAGGAAACCTAAGCGAGAGGTTGAATAGAGAGAAGTGGATGCTGGAAGTATTGTTGATGTTATTGACTATCTAAGAAGAAAAGGCTGAAGGAGAAGTGTTGTGATCGCTTGAAGGGTTCTGAGCAGATCAGTGATGGAGATGGAAAAGGTTCATAGTCAGTAAACCAACATATGTGTGCGAAATTGGATCTGATATTTGCAAAGTGAGTTATATGTTTCTCAGATCAATATTACTGCTACTTTCTAACCATTGTAATAGTCAAAATCCTTTTAACAGAGGTTGACCTAACAGTCAAAGGTATAAATCCTTTGAACAAGGTTGCATTCTAATGGAGTGTATGTAAGTTGTATAACAAGGCACACTTTTAACAAAGTGGTTTAAATCCTTTAACCGGGTCACACCTGACAGTGTGTTTGTAACCTTTGATAGGGTTGGCTTTTCACTGATCTCACTTCAGAAGAGTGAACATAATAGTAACATGTTACAAAGTGGTTTTTCCCAAATTGGGTTTCCACTATAAATCTTGGTGTTGATACTTGTGTGAATGTTTTGGTTTGAACATCTATGTGTTTTACAAGTTGGATGCTATTGGATAAGTGGACTACACTGTTATATGCTTCTATTATGCAATCAGTAATGATTGAGTAGGTGATGGTTATTAGATCTAATTTGTTGAAGAATTTAAAGATTATTTTTATACATTTGGACCTAAGAACAACTGATTCACCCCCCCCTCTCTGTTATTCTAAATCATATTAACAGGTACCCCTATGGTAACTGGTTGCAAACTATCAAAAGAACATGGTTCTAAAGAGGTGGATAAGACACTTTACTGGTTCATGATCGACAAGATATAGTATGTGGTGCATAGTAGACCAAACATTTCATAGGAAGTTAGATTAGTGGGTAGATTTTCTTCTAGTGGACTAAGGAATCACATTTAATTATGGTAAAGAGAATCTTCAGATATCTTAAGTAGACTGAAAATTATGGTCTCTAGTATGGAAATAAAGGTGATTTCTCTTTGAGTGTGTTTACTAATGTTGATTGGGTAGGAAATTTTGATGATTAGAATATCACAAGTGGAGGTAAATTATTTCTTGGTGATAGGCTTGTATCCTAGATGAGCAAGAAGAAGAACTATATATCTCACTCAATAGTTGAAGCTAAATATGTTGTTGCTGCAATTAATTGTACACATGTAGTTGGATCAAGCAAATTTTGGAATGAATTTAGGATAAGGTAACTAAACTAGTGGTTATCTATTGTGAAAATACATGTGACATTAATATTTCAAAGAACCTAGTCATGCACTCTAAGACTAAGCATATAGCTATAAAATATCATTTTCTTAGAGAACGGGTACATGAAAAGGAAGTAAGGTTGGAGTATGTGCCAACTAAGGAGCGGGTTGTTGATATTTTCACAAAAGCATCACCTAATGATACATTTGATTATCTAAGATGTAAGTTAGGGGTTATTCCCCTACCTGATTTAAATTGAAATATGATGCAGTTGCATCAATTAGAGTGTATCGAGTGAATATCTTTATGTTTGGATTGATGTTGTGGGGCTACTCCTTAAGCGAATCAACATTTTATGAAGTAATGTGTTGTATTTAGGAAGATAAAGAAAACTTGATATCAAGTGTGTTTGAAACCTTTGGCATTATTTTCAAAGGGGGAGAGAAGTAAAGAAGAGGGAGTAAGTAAGAAGAATGTTTAGAGTTATAGAAGGAAAGTGAAGATGAGAGAAGTTCAATGAAAGGGGGAGTAATTGCAGAAAAGAAAATAATGTATCATGTTGATGAGAGGAATTGATTATTCAAGAGAGTGTTTCCATCAATACCAAAGGGGGATATTGTAGGCATAACTAATGAAGTTACTATAAGTGATTTATGGAGCTGTAATGATACAGGTTGATTTCATGATGATCGGTTATTGGGTTGTCACCTAGTGTTCCTAGTATGTTGATAAGTATAAGTATGATGATAAAGGTATTGCGGTAAGTTTCAGTTGTATAAATTCTTATGGGAGACTTGAGGATTTCTCTAAATGTCAAATGTATGACTGCTATTGTCGATATAGGTCAGTAAGAAAGTTGTGATCAGATGAAGGTTGATAGTGCAACTACTAGAATAGTTAGTGACAAGCAATAGGTGATTTGATTAGTTTGTCAAATATTTGATGTGTCTTGTGATATAGTCATAGGGTATGGTGGTACATAGTGTTTAAATGATATTGTTGCATTCACAACTAATTTGGGTGATCGGTGTGAAGGATAGGTGATAGGTGAGAAAATTCAAAGTTGTTAATAGGTTTTATGTTTGTGTTCTTGAGAGAAAGTTGATAAATCTTTGATTGGTGATCAGTGTAGAGGTTGCAGTGAATTCAATTGAGTCAGTCATGATCTAGTGACATGTCTTCATGATTGGAGGTGATGATCTACCATCACATTGTTTGATGTTAGTGTGTGGACAAGATTCTAGAGGAAGCAAGTGTTTGGTCAAAATGTGTTTGACCCCTTGACACAAAATTCTATGTAAATCACTGTACTAGCCGTAACAGTCTTGGAAAGTTGTTTTGTACATTGAATTTTGTTGTGTGGCATGTTGGATTTGAGTGAGATATTGGAAATTAAATTTTAGGGATTGATTAAGGTGGTGAAAGACTCTAGGGCTTGATGAACATTATTTATGTGATGAATTTGAAATTTTTTAGTGTTGATCATGTGTTGATAAAGTGTAGTGTAAAGTGTTAGTTGCAATCAAGCCAGGGAAGAGTTAAGTGTGTTGTGAAGAGATTTTGTGCTTTAGTGGATCTAATCAAGCATAGGTAGTGCTATTCTACATATCATTCTTTCTATTATTCCCCAACAATTACAATAGTAAAATACCTTGACTGGGTGGATCCTAGCAAGTCCCTATTGTAAATCCTTTAACAGGGTGGCACATTAGCTTGTGTTTAAAGTCATCTAACAAGGCTACTCCTAATAGGGTAAAGGTCCTAATAGGCCTAAGGTAAATCCCTTAACTGGATAGCACCTAATAGTTCTTTTGTAAACTCTTAATAGGGTTAAGCTCCTCCTAGGTCATACTTCAGAAAAATACATCATTTAGTTGGTACTAATCCCTATAGTGGTTTTTATTATTATTTGGGTTTCCACGAGATAAATCTCTATGTCAAGTTTTTCATTGTTATGTGGATGTTCTTATGGTTATGATTTTCATTTTTAGCTATTAAAGATAATCTTGTGAATGTTGTTGTAAAGTTCAAGAGGTTTAAAAGTTGGATAATTGATTGATTACTGATTTTCTCCCCTCTCTCAGTAATTTGATCTTAGGAATAACACATAGTTCACACATTTTATCACATCTATACTTCTCCTTATTTATTATAGAACTTTCCAAACTTCTACCACTTCTGTAACTACCACACATTGGAATGGAATCGATGAACATTATATATGCTAGCATATTGGCATGTTTGATGTATTTTCATTGATGTCAATATATTAGAGGAATCATAGGAATTCCAACATGTTAGATAAATTAGAGAAATTATTTAGAAGAGTTATTTGTTTGTTGCTAACTTAACCATTGCAGGTTAGCTAGTGGAACAAGATGTTCAAAGGTTTGGTGAGGATATGATATTGTAGGTATGAAGTTGTGCACATGGGATATGGTTGAAGAGGGTCAAAACTTAGTTCACTCCAAGTTTTAGAGGATATATGAGGATTTGGGCATGATTCAAGGTTAGAATTAATGAATGGAAAACATGGTGACATACAAGTTTGATAGGAAGATAGAAAGGGGTTCAATGTGCACAATCAAGTTAGTATTTCTTGGAGAAAACCAAGGAGTATTTTGTACATACTCAAGTATCTTAAATTCAAAGGGTTTGTAATTCAAAGGTCCACATGGCATATTTTTATTGTCTCAAAGCCTTGTTTTCAGTATTCTTGTGGTTAAATGAAAAAAGGGTTGGTAAATCTAATGGATGTGGGGGATTTTTGTAGATGATTTTTTATTATCATGCTATAGGATGTTCTTGAAGTATGTGCTTGATGAGTTGGAAATACACATGGATTAAAAGGACTAGATTGGTGGATTTTTTGGTCAATAGTAATATTTTTATTATTATTTCTATTCTTGGTTGATTGGGTTGGTAAAACATGTTGCACAAGTGGTAAACAGTGAAATCTAGGAGATTTATGATCTTCAGGTGGTCATTATAGGTTGTGGCTATGATTTATGGTTAGAGGTGGATTTGAAACATGAGATTTGGTGTGATTATTTGAACAGATGATGAATTAGCTTTAGCCAGCCTAGTTCTTGGTATAGGATGACGAATTAGGAAAAAATATTAGGCACGAAAGTGGAAGAAATGTTGCACATGCTAGATATTTCTTGCAAATTAGTGGTTGTGATCTCTTGAAGGATAATTTTCTTTTCTAAAGGATTCAGAGAGAGTTAGATCATAAATCATTTTTGTACTGCAATGGAACTAACTTTGGCATAAGGTAAATATTGTTATCTAGTTCACAAACACTTTGGATCATTCTAGTGATCAAATTGTAAGGTAGTGAGCCTTCCTGAGGGTTGTAGCCTGAAGGTTTTTATTTCAACAATGAGCTCTAGGTAGTGAACCTAAATGCATGTGCATTCCCCATACATTGTAATGGGTTTATAATTTTAACAAGGTATTTAATTATTGTGGGTAATCAACCCCAAAATGGTTTTTCCCCTAAAGTCTTGTGTCATATTGTGTGGATGTGATTTTGATTTGTGGATGCATGCATGTTTCATATTTTATTTAATCAAATTAGAATTAGTACATTCAATTTTAAGGGTTTTTAAGTATTAAGGGTTTAAAGATTGATGTTTTAGGAACAACTATTTCACCCCCCCCCCCTCTTAGGTTTTAATTACCATAATATCAACAATTGGTATTAGAGATTTGGTCCCTTGAAGGAAGCCTAATAGCTTGAGGAAGATCTAATATGGTAGCTTACAAGAAGTATATTCCTAGGTTTGAAGGCACAAACTACCCCATATAGAAAGGATGAATGATCACTAACTTAAGATGCAATGGAGAGTAATATTGGACCATCAAAAAGAAATCATACACTCCTCATGAAAATCTATCTACAACTACACCAAATGAGAATAAGTAGTTTGAGTACAATATCAGAGAAAAGGAAGCCTTGCTAAGTGTCATATCAAATATATAGTATATAAATGTGATGGAAATAGAGACTACAAATGAGATTTGGAAAAGGATAGAAACCCTACATGAATGTGATGCATGTGTGAAGCAAGCCAAGTTAAAAATATTGAAAGGAAGGTATGAATCCTTGAGAATTTCTGAGGATGAGAACATCAACTCTTACATGTTGAAGATAAGTGAATTATTTTGTAGCATAAAATGTGATGGTGCTATATCAGATGGAGTGATTGTTTAAAAGGTTTTAATATATTTGCCTCCTTACAAGAGAAACATTGCTTCTATTGAGGAAATCAGATATGTTTCTATTGTGAAAAGAGACACATTGGTTGGTAAGTTATCCACTTTTGAAATGAGTGAATTTTTTACTCTTTACTCAAAGTTGAATCATCTTTCAAGGCTAAAATATCAAGAAGAGACATGTATAGATCAGATCAAGGGGAAGGCTCTACAAGAAGAGTATCAAAATATGAAAAGGAGATAAGAGAAATTGGAGAAGAAGAGAGAGAACTTCAAGAATTAGAAGCACTGGTGGCAAGGATACTATCAAAAGGATCTGGTAAGTACAAATAAAAAATTCCCTTTAAAATTTTTTGTTGTAAGAAGATAGGACATTATGCCTCTAGATGTCCGGAGAGATTTCCTAAGCACAAGTATGATAAGTCCAAAGATGAGAAAAAGTGTTATGTTTTTTTATGATGAAGTAATAACTGATGATGAATCTGATAATGTTAAGAGCAAAAATGAACTTGTGCTTGTTGCAATCTAAGAAGATAAGTCTAAGTCACTAAATCTTATGTCTAGCATTCCTGCTATAAATGTCATTGAAGATCTCATGCCTAATGTTGTTGTTAGTAGTATGATTAAGTACGAAATAGTAGAAACAAAAGATGAATTAAAATCCTTAACTACTCATATTGTCAAGGAAGACAAAATAGATTATTGATAGTGGTTTCTCACATCACATCATAGGTAACACGAACAAATCTGTAGAAGATGAGAATTATGAAAGTGGTTTTGAAAAGAGGGGAGATGAATCTAAAGGTAAGAATTATATGTTCAATTATTATACTATTAATGTTTCTAAAGATATTATACTTGATAATCATGAAAGTTATGCTAATAAGAAAACCAAGACTAGTGATACTCCAGCGAGTAATATTTCTACATATAGTAATGTTGAAGAAGTTATTCTTGAAAAATCTACAAGTTGTAATTATATTGAATAAGAGAAAGCCTTAGTTTCACAATTGGATAGGAGAAATTATTGGTTAATAGATAGAGGAAGTCCACATCACATGATTGGTGACATAAAAAAGTTTATGAAAAATGAATAAGATCATGGTGGAATTGTTAGATGAGGTGAAAATATTGGAGGAAGAATCAAGATGAGAGGTATTGTTTCTGTAGATAGAAAGAATACAAAAGATGATGTGATACATGTTGTTGATCTAACACATAATATTCTTAGTGTTGGTTAGCTAGTTGAGAAGGGATACACTCTACACTTTAGTGATGATGGATGCAAAATTTTGAAAAGTTCTAGAAGTGAGATTGGATCAGGATCAAACAGAAAGAAAAATGTTTTCCATCTGAATAATGAAGGAATAAAGTATCATATTACTCAAATTGAATAAAGTCTGACCAAATCACACAAAATTAGACAAGGAATCATCGTTAACAATGTACTACACCAACAATATCTAAATTAGATGTAGAGAGTCTCAAAGAGAACTAATGATGAAGATGATGCAAGCAAAGAAGGAACAATTCTAGATTCACAAATGAAGCCAATAATATCAAGGTATGAAAAATTAAATGATTCTGAAAAATTATCACACTTGTTTAGTCTAGTGAAAATTAGTCTGTTTCTTGGAAAGATAAATTGGATGAACAAAGTGTTGGTATACCTTTTAGAGTGCAAAATTACGATGAGAATCAAATCAAGATTTTTCTAGAAAGATTAGTAATTCAAAATGAAGGAACAAAAGGTGCAGATATGGCAGTAAATGAAAAGGAATTTGCAAGTTGTGATAATTTCAAAATTCAAAATCAGAAGGAGCTTAATATCAAGAAACTTAATGAGAATGAAATCCAAGAGTCAGATAAAAGAAATTTCAACTCATAGTATTAGAGAATTATAGAAGATTAGATTTGTCTAATTTCTAAAATTGAGACTAGAGAAGTGTACAAAGCCTGCATGGATGATTTGTGGGTTAGATCCATGGAAGAAGAACTTAGAATTGCAAATGGTCTCAAGGATAAGCTAAAGATTAGTTTAGCTAAGCTTGAGATATTACTACTTCAAAGAAGGATAATGAACAAAAGTGATACTAAATTAAAAGAAGAGGGGTGCTCCAAGTTAGGTCACGACAAGTCTAACTCAAAGAAGAAGAAGAAGAAAAACACCAAGAAGACTTTGGAAAGGAAGGATAAGAAATATAGAGGTAAGTTTTTTGTGTGTTATGATGTTGGACATAAAGGAATAGACCGCAGAAAAGGATATCTATATTCTATTTACAAAATAAATGATCATGATCCAAGAATATACAGTAGTATGAGGAATAAAATTGTTATTGTCCAAATGGAAAAGGATAAATGTCTCACATGCAAAAAAAAAATGGTCATAATGCTAGTCAATGCACTGAAAATAAGAAAAAAAAATAGACCGAAGATTGTGCAACAAATCAAATGCAACATCTCTAAACTTACTACTGAAATTTGTAGAAGCAAGAAGGTGAATAGAGATGACAACAAGGAAGTTAACATGAGAATGAAAAGGAATGGTCAAAAAATAAGAAGAGGACAAGGTAGACAAGCATGTTCAAAGGAATATGAAGGGAAAAGGAAAAGAAAATGAGGATAAGGATAAGCACAAGAAGAGGACAAGAAGAAATAAGAACAAAAAGATTTTAGATATGGGATATACTTTGGTAAGATCCCAAGGCAAGTCTAAAGGACTTTCTCCTCCTATAAAAAACTAAGATGTAGAAGAATGCATCAATCCTGAGATTTTCATGGAGATATCATTAAAGGTAGATTGATGTAAGGAGGCTACTACTTTGGGGGAGTAGTAAGCATGGTAAATAAATTATTTTTGTTTAAAGTTAAGTGGTTGTAAAGAGCTACATGGAATTGCAGAAATTAGTGAGATAATTCCTTGATATTTGATCCATGTTTGGATAGCTCAGAGGTGTGTGTGAAAGAAGGAAAAATGATATTGACAAGCTTACAAAAGTAGAGAAGAAAAGGAAGAAGACATTGATATGACAAACCAAGTTGTATAAGAGAAGATAGTACACCTTTGTCATTGATGTCAAAGGGGGAGAGAAAAAGATGTGAGAAATAATGAATGGTTGGTCTCAAAGAGGAGATTGTTGGTTTTTTATTGCATTACTATGTTTTATTGTTTTTTCCATCACATGTTGCATTCAAAGCTAAAGGGGGAGATTATTGGCATATTGGAATGTTGGATGTGTTATCATTGATGTAAACATATCATAGGAATTTCAACATGTCAAATAAACTAGAGGAATATTTTAAAACATTTATTTGTTTGTTGCTAACTTAACTATTGCAAGTTAGCCAGTCAAATAGGATGTTTAGAGGTAAGGTGATGATTGGATATTGTAGCTATGAAGTTGCATACATGGGATATGGTAGAAGAGGGTCAATACTTAGTTCACTCCAAGTTTCAAATGATATCATGAAGATTTGGGCATGATTTAAGGTCAAAATTGGTGATTGGTAAATAGACTGATAGACAATGTTAACAGGAAGAAAGAAAGAGGTTCGGTGTGCACAATCAAATTAATGATTCTTGGAGAAAACATAGGAGTGTTTTTGAGACATACTCAGGTATCTTCAATTTAGAGGGTTTGTACTTTAGAGGTCTCCATGGCATATTTTTATTATCACATATCCTTTTTGATAATGTTCTTGAGGTTTGGTGTAAAAGGGGGTGGCAAATCCAATGGTTGTGGTGGGTTTGTGTAGATGAGTGTTTATCATGATGCTATAGGATTTTCTTGAAGTATGTGATTGACGAGGTGGCAATACACATAGATCAAAAGCATAAGACTGGTGGAATTTTTTATCAATAATATTATTATTATTATTATTTTTGTTCTTGGCCGACGAGGTTGGTAAATCATGTTGTGCAAGTGGTAAACTGTGAAATCTAGGAAATTTATGATCTCAAGGTAGTTTTTATAGGTTATGGCCATGATTTATGGTCAAAGAAGGATTTGAAACATGAGATTTGGCATTATCATTTCAAGAGATGGTGAATTAGGTTTAGCTGACCTAGTTCTTGATATAAGATAATGAATAAGGGTAAAACCAATAGGTGCATAAGTGGAAGATTTATTGTGCATGCCATATATTTCTTGTATAGAAATGGTTGAGATCTATTGAAGGCTAATTTACTCATCTAAAGGATTCAAAGAGGGTCATATAATAGATACTTTTTGTACTTAAATGGAACTAACTTTGGCATAAGGTAGATGCTATTATCCAGTTCACAAACACTTTAGATCATTGTAGTGATTTAATTGTAAGGTAGCAAGCCTTCCTTAGGGTTGTAGCCCAAGGATTTTCATTTGAACTGTGATATCTAGGTAGTGCGTTTGAACGCATGTACATTACCCATACATTGTAATAGGTTTATACTTCTAAAAAGGTATTTACTTATTGTGGGAAATCAACCCTAGTAGTTGGTTCCATAAGGAGTACTTATAACTAGGTCCTTGACTCTCCTTGGGGATTGGATATCCTATCCAAGTAGCTATATTTTATTATTATGGAGACACATTTAAATATTGATCCATGGACATATACTTGAAATGATGCAGCACATGATGTGCACTAAGTACCCATTAAATCAATTTACTAAGAAGTTGTAGGAAATGGAATACATAAAGAAAATACTATTCTATGGTTGCATAAAGTTAAATGCTTGAAGTAAATTTAACTAAAATATCTTGAAAAATAGAATATTAATCTGACTACTTGATTAATGAAGATAAAACTTAGTTCACACCAAACAAGGACTACTTTGATTTTTTATTGTTATAGGAACAGATACACAAAATGGACTTCAGTGGTTACAGGAGCAGTCAATGTGGGAACTTTGGAAACTATGAATGCAGAAAAGGAAAACTACACTAATGGAGAATATATCACTAAGTGGGCCCCCTTAGTGATTATTCCTAAAAAATCAATTACTCAGAATATACTAAAATTCATTATCTATTCATAACATAGCTTATTACATGCATAAATCTCAGAAAATCAGAAAACAATCTTTATCCAATCTCTATATCTCTATCAACTTACAACCTACGCAGATGAGTAGAATTTATTTATACTAGAAAAAAAACTACAACTTAACTGAATGCGCACACCACAAGGAAGGTGGGTCATCAATCATTCCATAGAAAGAGGAACACATTAACTATTTTATCAATGAATAGAAAACTTTCTCATTAAGACAAGAACAAATATAGCATCCACTATCCTAGATTTCCTCGACAACGATAATCTTGCCCTGTGAATCAAGAAATTTTAAATTTGAACTAATATCAATTGCTGATTTTCTTTGAATGCTTCAGCTTTCTTGGACTGGGTCTTTGAGAAACCATCAACCACTTCATTGTATGACCAGTTCCTTGCAACCATCCATCACTCCAGTCTTCATCATGAAGCCCATGTTTCATTAATGCAAATAGAACAAAGAAAGACATTCCATGAAATATACAATATATTCATTCATCACTTACCAAATATTTATCAAAATAAACTATAAAGTATCACATTAAAACCATGTTGCATATTAAAGGTTTATAAGTTCAAACTATGAATTCAAAGCTTGTAGGAAAGTCTTCCAACAATGGGCAAGAAACCAGAGTTCAAAGAGATAGACAACAAAAAGTAGTTCAAAAAAAAAAGGATGGAAACAAAATAAGATGTAAAATATGAGCAGCTTTGTGGCTCATCATTGCCCCCTTCATAACTCATTCTGGTCCTCTAACATTGTAGAGCTTCGCCACTTTCCTGAAATCTCTTACATTTATTTCTCTATTATTTCTTAAGCTTCCAACTATCCAATATAACCTTCTTGACCACTCCCACTTCTCAATTCTCCTATTTTCCATGTTTCCATTTATTTCTTTAATGGTATGGTGGTAAAGGGGCCACATGAGAAGTGGTGCCTGAAATGCCATGGGACACCACAACTTAGGCCTAGCTTGCCTTCCCAACTTGATATAATTTGGAGCCCGTTTCATGGCAGCCTTGAAGTTAAGGGGACTGTGCAGTTATGCTCTCCTTAAAAATGTGAGAATCCTTTCCCATCGTGAAGTAATTCTAGAGAAGGCTCTCTCACCCATGCGATAAGGAATTCTGAGGAATTTCTTATAAACCTATTCCCTAATATCAAAAATATTCTCTCTACATTCTGGCTTGAGGGATCCATAAGTAACCCTAAGCTAATCCAAATATATTTTATCTAGGGTTTTGCTTTCAGGCCTAGGAGGTAATGGTTCATTTCTCTCTTTTTCTACATAAACCTCTAATTGTTTCCCATTATTAGCCTCATTTCTCATCCAAGACATTAAAGCTCTTAGATGAACATCCTCAATGTAATATAGGGGGTTCCATTCTATGTTGGAAGGTAGCATCATATTATGAAGATAAAATTCACAAAGTAAATTCATAATCCACTCTGGGGCAGACTGATAAAGTGCATAAAACTCTTGTGGAGTTTGTATGTCAAGAGATAAATCCTTAAGAAATCTCATTAATTTAAACAATAAATGTTGTTCTTGTAAACAGAGAGTGTATACCTTAGGAGGTGGTTTACATTCCGCTATCTGTGAATTAAGACTCAACACAAAGTCCAATTTTGTCTACAGATGCTGAATTTATTTCCTTTTCTTCTCAATTTCATCTTGCATTTTCTTTTTCTCTATTTCCCATAAGTTTTGTTGAAATAATACCTAGTAATAAAAATTAAAAGAGAGAGAGACTAGAGAGTGGTAGGACTGGATGTTATTTTTTCCTTCCAAACACTTTCCAAATATTTTATAATGGGTTTCCTTCGATATGGCACCAATGTTGTATGTTGCAGGAGATTAGATTGGCTTGTGACTGACTCAACAACTGCTTCAGCCAAATCATTCAAACTTTGAAATCCTTCCTTAGTCTTCAACTATTCTTCAAGTTTTATATCCTTAGAGGGAACCTTTAGTTTATTGACATCTTGAGGCTCTTGGTCAACAATGTCTTCTTCTCCTAACACAATAAATGGAATGGATTCTTCCTTTTTCTTAATCCCATAACTTCTCTTGATTGGAGTTTCTTTAGTTTTTGGATGAGATGTTCTAGGGGTTTTCCTTTTAACAGTGTCATCCATGGAAGATGAAGTTGTAGGAGGTGTTTTCCTTTTTTTATCCTTGTGGATAATAGGTTGAGGGGTTTGTTCTTGAATTGCTTCTACATTCTTCCCCTTTCCCTTTTCTTTTTCACGGTCAGACTTTATTTGAACTAGGGTAGTGGAATCAAAAGTAACTTCCTCTTTTTCTCTATAGACTTCCTGACCCACTTGGTTGTAGGAAGGAAGAGGAAGGGGAGTTTGTAGAAGTCTCAATTCTCTCAATGCTCTCAATATTGGGCTGTAAAGCCCTAGATGCTATAAATTCTTCCCACCCATTGGGAGGCCTATCTCTCAAAGATATCTCAATTAACAACTTAACCAACCCATGATGGTTACAAAATTTTGATTTCCTTTCTGTGTTTCACTAGAACTAATTAATAAGAAATGATACAGGAAATTGGGTACATTTACCATTTATCCATGCCATATGCAACTCAACAATTTAAAATGATGAGAATGTAAATTGGAGAACCGGCCTTCACAGGTTAAATACCTAAGGATATGCATAGAAATTTGTGGGTATGGTGCAGGTAGAGAAAGTCTCTTCCATCCTTTCTTTCCTACCTCCAATCAAGTATCACCTGGTTAAGTAAACTCTGCCCTAACTGATCTAGCATCATGGTTAATGGGATACTGTTCCCCCATGGCTGGCAACCCAGTTACTTCAGTGATTCCTCCCTTTGTGGCTAACACCTTGAGACCCACACACCACTCCTTTCATCCCATTAAATGTGTGCAGAAACTCAAATGCAACATTATCATCAAAATCATTTAGTCTCATAAAATAATTCAACCATCCACTATTATTGAGCCTTTGCACAACATTCTAGTCTTGCAAAATGGATGCATGTGTAGTGGGTTTGTTTCTTATCAATTTCCCTCCCATGCTCTAAAATTAAATTCTTCTACCCTTAATCTGATCACAATTCCTTCCTTATCCTACTGCTTGTGCTTGAAAATTTGAAAACTCAAATATTAGAAGAAAAATTTATTTGGCTTATGATTCAGACATAAAAGACTTCAAAACAAAGTTTTTAAAAGAAGTTATAAATGGAAACAAGATGTTGGAAAGTTGTCTATATTGATGTATATGACTTAGTATAGTGTTTCCATTATGGCAACAAAGTCATATAGTAGTTTGGAGTTAGCGCACTTGATGGGAAGATCATAAATTAGCTAAGTGTTGAAGACTGGACAGTGTACAGAGTTCCTAAAGCTCAGAGCATCAGCGCACATGTGTATGACCAATTTATGGTATGCACCCTAGAAGATAAGTTGGTTAGACTATATTCATGCTTAGTCTATGAGCACATGATCAGCTATGCAAGCATGAGAAATATACAGACAGTTGAAGTTACACAGCTAGTGTGTGCCAGAGAAGAATAGAGTAAGCAGCCGACTGTTAGCATTTTGAGTTGCAGTTATATTCTAATGATGTAAAGGCTATGCGCCTATTATAATTAGGTTCTTGACATGTATATATGTTTTTTTGTAAACATGCTTGAGCCAATTCAATTGGAAGCATTGTATGTAATAGGTTTAAGGGCCGACCTAGTTTCTTATTTTTTATGCGCATATAAATATGAGATATGCCCATTGTAATTAGTATGAAATAAAATATAGAGTTGTGATAAGAAGAGGAGAAGTGTGAAAAGAGTTTATAAGGTGTATTAGAGCTTTGCAAGAGGTCAAAGCACTAGCGCATCAAAGGAACTAATCAAATAAACAGTGTCACAGTGACAGTTCATCCAACAGATATAGTGTGTATCTGAGATCAGAAGGTTGTAGCCTTCACCACTTGAGCAGTGAGCTATAGGATAGTGCATCCACTTCCCTAACAAGGACTATTGTAAAAGAATCCTAATAGGGTCTGACCCTTGACAAGGTCTACTATACTTAATGCATTGTAAAGCAACTCCTAACAGGGTTAAGGATCTTCTAACAAGGATCATAAAACACTAGTACAGAATATTAGTGGGTGTCAACTCCCACCAGAGTTTTTACCTATTTGGGTTTCCTCGTAACCATATTGGTGTTATGTGTTGATTTCATGTTTCGTGTTTATGTGGATGTTCATTTCAGTACTTAAGCATTTAAGTTTAGTTTAAAGATTAAGTAAAAAGATAAAATATAGGGAACACTGATTCACCCCCCCTCTCAGTGTTCCCATTCCTAACAATTGGTATCAAAGCTCTGGTCCTCAACAGATAAGTTTAACCACTTGAGGAGATCATGGACAAAGCAAAAATGAAACATCTGAAAAGAAATCTGGAAGCTGCTCTTAAAGACTTGGAAAAATTTGAAAGAAAAATTGAAGAACTAAGGGAAAAACTCAGTGATGCTCAATTAGTCATCAAAAGGCTAAGGAAAGATTTGAAAGAATGCTCTACCAGTGATCTAGGGACAATGGTCAAGAAGCTGAATGAAGAAAATACATCCTTAAAAGAACAACTTGAAGAATTTGATGATAAGCTAACTAACAATCAGGAAGTTTATGATGAATAGGTCAAAGAGAACCTTCAACCAAATGAAGAATTGAGGCAAGAAAACATGGAAATCTTAGAGCTAAGAAACAAAAAAGAAAGCTTGGAATTTGAATTGAAAGATGCTAAGAATCACATTGATAAATTACGCACTAGTTTTGATTTGATAGAATCTTAGTTGTATGCAAGAAGAGCTAAAGGAGATACTAGCTACATTGGATACAATGAAGCATAAAATCAGATTGACAACATGCAAGAAAGAATGAATACACAAAAAGACTCTACTAATACTGACAAGATTGAAGATCAAACTAAAAATAATGGTGAACCACCTAAGAATGAGTGCAAGCTAGTAGACCACACTTTTTATGCATGTAACAAGCATGGACACATAGCGAGGAGCTGTACAGAGGTAAGACCTTTTAATGGTTATTGTTATTCATGCAATAAATTGGTCATAGAGATATGAATTGCAAGACAAGTAAAAAGAACAGGACTCAGCATGATCAGAGAAATCAGAATCAATCAAATGTAAGAAGTTCTTAGATTGTTACATGTCAGATATGTAACTATAATGGTCACTCAGCTAGACAATGTAAAATGGTGACCCATGTCAATGTGCCAAGGAATATAAGGCATTCAATCATTTTTCACTCTTGTAACAAAGCTGGACACATCTCAAAGTTTTGTAGATCAAGGATGCAAGGTCAGGAAAGCCCTAAAAAGACTGAAGAACCAGTATTGGATTCTCAAGGAGAAGTGAACTTTGTGAAAGCCTCAGAGAATGTGAGCATGATTTGGTCAGAAGAAAAGAAGGATAAGGTTGATAAGTATGTATTGGATGCATCCGCAGTGGACACACCCTCTACATCTGGATGAATTGCCCTTAGGGTCATAGGGGAAGCTAATTTAGCTCTAGACCCCTGTGTGGCTGGTATACTCACTCTCAAAGTATGTGCCTTTGGACTTAAGCTTTTGGAGACTAAGGGAACCTTCGTGTAAGAGTGCACTAGCTAATTGTTTGCAGAATGAAAGATAGAAATTTCCAAGTGACAGTCTGGTTTATGCGACAAGCATTAATGATAGAAATTCTACTTTAAAGTACATAGAATTTAGAAGATCTCTCATTACATTTGAATCAAGAGTGATTGAAGAGCAGAAGAGCCTTATCATTTGATTGAGAAGGATTTTAGTTTGATTCATCAAGTGATTTGTTGTGCATTTGATTAGTCGCAAAAGCCCTAGTTCATCGCGCTAATTTAGAATCCCTTGGAAACCTTTGTGAAAGTGATATACAAGTAAGTGATGGCTACTCCTATAGTATTTGATGTTGTAGAGAAGTGAAGATATGTGTTTAAGAGGCATCCATTTAAATCTACACTAGATGACCTAGAAGGGGCATTCTCCCGCACGCCTATGGGTGTTATGCATGTCGAGGACATTAGGGCATACATCTACTGTAAGAAAGAACCAGTAGGATTGGGCAGATTAAGGGCACACATGGAAACTATGTTAAAACCATACAAAACCTTGATGGATGAGTATGTATAGTGGGATAATCACCCTATAGTGGAGTATGTTATGGAATATGAGTTTTATGAATCAGAATGGATCAAGATTCTTTTGAGCAAGATTCATGATGACCTATTTTGGATAGGTGAAGTGCTGGTCAAAATTACCAGTGACCTAATTCATGAGATGACAGGTCTCTCAAGGATAGGTGACATCCTTCTAGTGGGTAAAGATGTGAGGAAGATTGTTGAATAGACTTGCAAGTCAAGGAGTGATAGGAGCAGAATGACCATAGAGCCTATTGAGCAAGATGACATCAAATTGATGTCTATGATACTTGGATACAAGTTTCAACACACCAGCAGGGTAAATAGTGTGTCTGTAGGCACAATTCTTGCAGCCATAAGAATTGTTAATGAAAATGGAGAGTTCAACCTATGTGAGATCTTGCGGGCATAGCTAATTGACAACATCAAGGCAATCGAGCATGATAAAACCAAGATATTTAGGTTTGGATCCCTAATTATCTATATGTACTTCCATATTGTTGGAAAGGTGTTAGATTCATATCTAGACAAGACTATTCCTACCATGCATCAAATATCTTTCAAGGCATCTACAAAGAGCACTCTAAGAGACTACATGACACTAGAGTTGAAGACATTCAGGGTTAAAATGTAGATGAGGTACAAGATACTAGAGAACATTATTGAGAAATACAAGGATACCATTTGTTTTATGGTTGAAATAGACACACCATGCATGGAGGCAGTTGAACCAAGAACAAAGTGGATGCATCCACTAGGATATGAAGTGGAAGAGCCTATTCTCGAGGCCTATGCTCAAGTTCTATTGTCAACACCTAAAGACCCCAATGAGCCAAGATGGGGAACTTATGAGGAGAAGACAAGAGAGATAGATGCTAAACTGAACAATGCAACAACAAAGAGGAAGGTTGCCAAGGTTACCTCTAAGATCTTAAGAATACACAGAGTGTCTCAAGAAGACCTAGAAAAAGAAAGGGAACAAAAGATTGCTTTGGAATTAGAGAGTGTAGGTGCAACAAAGGCAGACTTAGATGATCCTAAGTTGAAGAAAGTGAAGATTGAAAAATATGATGAACAGAAGGGTAAAATTGATGTTACTCCTTCTGCGCCCAAAGAAACCATTGACCTTACTGCTCTTCCTGAGAATAAGGAAATGCCAAAGAGGAAGAAAGAGATTAGCATTGGTCACCCATCCTCAAGAGTAACAAGGAACATAAAGAGCTCACAAGCACCTCCTGAAGTAAGTTTCAAACTTAGTCTCAGTGTACTAAGTGCAAGAATAATTGATGAGGGAAGAATTGATCAAGTAGGAAAGTTTTATGAAAAATATAGTGAGATAGACAAATCTGAGATACATGTAATGATAGTCAAACACATGCTGAAGTTCAAGAAGATAGTCTTGGAACTTAAGACTATGATCCCTAAAAATGTATGGAACATCCTAGAATTCCAAAAGAGACAAGCCATTGAAGAAGATCTATGGATAAGGGAAAAGATTCTAGATGATACCCTTCCTGTATGTTCTCTAGAGGAAAAGTCTTTGTTGTTAGACTTAGTAAAGCCATATCTCAGAAACAAGTCAAGGACATTGCACATTATGGACAATAACTATGACCTTGTTGCTAAGGAAACAAAGAAGGCATTTGAGAAAGTATTCATGAATAGGCACATGTATCCAGCTATTGCACCCATAACACAAGTACCCTTAAAAGAAGTCAAGGTGGCAGATCCCACTAATGCATCAATGATAGGTCCTCAAAACTCAGTGCCAATAGTTGAAACACAATCAGAGATAGTTAAGTCTGCACCCATGATAGAGTCACTAAAAGATAGCACCATTATCATTGATAATGTAGAAATATCCATGGCAGCCACTGACATTGAGTTGGAAAAATTTGAAGAAGCTTTTGTGAGAACATAAGAAGTTGAAATCTTATGCAGTAACACTCCTACTCATCAAGAAGAAATATTGATTAAGGATACAACAAATGAGAAAGAAGAAGAAAAGATGGAAGAAAAGAAAGAAGAAGAAAAAGAAAAAGAAGTTGAAAAACAAAAAGAAGAAGAAGAGGTAAAAGGAAGTGAACAAAAAGATGAAACATCAGCTGAAAAAATCAAGGTAAAATAAGAAGTGATGGATAGAACTCCCATCACTCCCTCAGCAACATTGTTGTCAAGTTTGAAACCTGACACAACCAGTTTGGACTCATGGGGAGAAGAAGACCTGATTAAGTTCAATGTCTTAGCTATGGAGAAGTGCAAGGAGAAACAAGTGATGAGGAATCCTCTCCTTGTAGAGTTAGTAAACATACTGAATAGTTTGTTACCTGCAGACAAGAAAGTTTCCAAGGTACACTCTGTTGATAATGTAAGTACAATCATTTCACAATTAAAAAGCAATTTTTCTAGCCTGGAAGAATTTGCATCCTTAGTTTCAGAGGAGAAGTACTTGAAGAAGATATTAAGTGAATTGGTTAGCAACTATGCACTTGACCTAAGCTCACTAAAGGTTGGTCAAGCATCCCTGAAGGAGTTTGCAGCAAAGGGAAGAATGATCATTGTTGAATGTATGAACCAAGACAAGTTAACTGGCGATCTATAAAAAAGGTACAAGAGGTAGAAGTCATGATAGACATCATAAGGAAATCATTAGAATATCCATTTGTTGATGTGAACATGTGCAACAATGTCTACCAAGGTCAGTTAGACAAGATTGAGAAGTCAGAAAAAGAGATGATCAAGATAAGGGCTAGGCAGACTCAGCTAAGGAATGCTCTTGTACCCTCATTAGACATACTAAATCAGAATATCAAGGAGATCAATGCCACCATGGTGACATATGATCAAGGTCATAGCACTGATCTGGAGAAGATAGAGAAGCTACAATATGCTTTATGTGACCATCTACAGATTGTAAATTCACTGATCACATTTTAGAAGATGGAGATCCAAAATCTGCAGATAGCATATCCAGATGTTCTCTCACAGTAAGTTATTGTAGATTCAATTTTGACACACCTTTTTCATTAATGTCAAAGGGGGAGTATGTGTAAAATATGAATTATAGATATGTATAGGGAGATATAAGACAAAAGTTTTTTGTATTAAGGACAGTTAGCAACTTGGGCATATTCCTTTGTTGCCATCAATGACAAAGGGGGAGATTGTTGGCAAGTTGGCTATACTAATGTATATGACTTAGTATAGTGTTTTCATTATGGCAAAAAAGTCATATAGTAGTTTGGAGTTAGCGCACTTGATGGGAAGATCAGAAATCAGCTAAGTGTTGAAGACTAGACAATGTACATAGTTCTTGAAGCTTAGAGCATCAGTGCACATGTGTATGATTGAGTTATGGTATGCACCCTAGAAGATAAGTTGGTTAGACTATATTCATGCTTAGTCTATGAGTGCATGATCAGATATGCAAGTATGAGAAAGATACAGACAGTTGAAGTTACACAGCTAGTGTGTGCCAGAGAAGAACAAAGTAAGCAGCCGACTGTTAGCATTTTGAGTTGCAGTTATATTCTAATGATGTAAAGGCTATGTACCTATTATAATTAGGTTGCCAACATGTATATATATTTTTTTGTAAATATGCTTGAGCCAATTCAATTGGAAGCATTGTATGTAATAGGTTTAAGGGCCGACCTAGTCACTTATTTTGTATGCACATATAAATATGAGATGCACCCATTGTAATTAGTATGGAAGAAGATATAGAGTTGTGATAAGTAGATCAAAAGTGTGGGAAGAGTCTATAAGATGTATTAGAGATTTGAAAGAGGTCAAAGCCCTAGTGTATCAAAGGAACTGATCAGACAAACAGTGTCACAGTGACAGTTCATCCAACAAATATAGTGTGTATTTGAGATCAGAAGGTTATAGCCTTCACCACTTGAGTAGTAAGCTCTAGGATAGTGCGTCCACTCCCCTAGCAGGGACTATTGTAAAAGACTCCTAACAAGGTCTGAACCTTGACAAGGTATACTATACTTAATGCATTGTAAAGAAACTCCTAACATGGTTAAGGGTCTTCTAACAAGGATCATAAAACACTAGTATAGAATATTAGTGGGTGTCAATTCCCACCGGGGTTTTTACCTATTTGGGTTTCCCCATAACCATATTGGTGTTATGTGTTGATTTCATGTTTCATGTTTATGTGGATGTTCATTTCAGTAGTTAAGCAGTTAAGTTCAATTTAAAGATTAAGTAAAAAGATAAAATATAGTGAACACTGATTCACCCCCCCCCCCCTCTTAGTGTTCCCATTCCTAATAGAAGAGATATTGTCTTTTCAACATTCAAATTGGGTTCAAAAGGTGGCAAGATATTATGACAATGATAGGTGGAGGCAAAAGGTTTTTACTTCCATAATAATGTGAAGTGACAATGACAAGACTTCATGATATAAGTGATGTGTGAATTCAAGATTTGGTATTTAGTCCTGCCCCCTTCGAAAAAAGTGACATGCATCCACACATGCTGAAAGATTTCAGAGTTGATAGAATTATAAATGCAATAGATTATCATTCAATATTTATAGCATGCAGTAAATAAATGAGATAATATGTAATAAATGAAAAATGTTGCATACCTAGAAAAAGTTCTTCATATTGATGGCAAAGCAGATTGATTGATGTGGCCAACGTAAGCTCAAAGTATGGAACTTAGAGAATGAAAAGGTGAGGTGGAGTTTTGAATGAGGTGAAAGGTTATTGAAATAGAAATGAGATGGGAATTTATTATTGACGCAAGGTAGGAAGCAAGAGGGGCCAAAAAATGGTGCACCCTAATGATCCAAGCCTGCCCAACACATGCGGAAGCAAACAAAAACCATAGTAAGAGAGAGAATGCAGAACCTTTCATATATTTTCATCAAATAGAACCATACATGCCAGATTGTAAGGCCTTCTCGGTTAGGGCCAAATATTATAATGAATTATAGAAGTCCTCCAACATGCGAGGATCTACCAATAATCTCTATTCTTATTATCTTCTATCTCTATCCAAAACTCTATCTCCAAAACTCTGCCTCTTAAACTCTAAACCAACAACTACATTTATACAAGAAGCTATTGAACTGAGTCGGCCTTCAGATCCATAATAAATGAAAGGAATGGTCAGATCTGGGACCACATGCTTCCCAATGATGGATTCTAACATTAAATCTATGATCCAATATAAATGCACAAGTCGGCCACAACATAAACTAAAACTAAACCTGTCGGTGAGCAAGATAATCAAGCAGAAGATAGGCAATGCCGAGCGCTAGTAAAAAAACCGATCACCCAGGAGATAACTAACCACACTCGGTAACCAAAGGAAATTGACCAACTATTGACCAACTCGATCAAAGTAGAAACTGAGAAACATAGACAAACTCCAAATTATTTTTGGTGCCACAAGATTGCCAAGGACCCGACATGCTCCTACATCAGAAACCTAGGGTTATTTTGAAATGATTCTCTGAATCATTTGGAAGGTCTAGTCTGAGCTGCATCCAACTCAGACTGTGAAATCCATGAACTATCTTCCATTGGTCTATTCTTCCACTTTACCAAAAATTCCATATACTCTTTTCCTCTTGTGCTCTTGCCAACTCTTTCCTTCAAAATCTGTTCAACTTGATCATTCTACTTCTTAAAATATTCTTTCAGTACTGTCACTTCTTCATTAGGTTCATGATACTCATACAAATCAGCAATGTTGAAAATCGATGATATGTCCATGTCATCAGGTAACTCAGTTTCATATGCATTTCCACTTTCAAATTTTTTCAAAATCTTGCAAGGTCCAAACTTCTTCATCTACAGTTTCCCATATGTTCCAACAAGAAATCAACCTTTCTTCAAATGAACCATCACTTCATCACCAACATCAAAAGTTTTATGTCTCCTTGATCTATCAGCTCTGTCTTTGTATTTCTAATTACTATCTTCTAGCTTTAGCTTCACATCTTCATGTAATGTTTTCATGTACTCAACAAATTTTACTCCTTCAACACTTTTCTTATTCTCATCAGCAATGTCTCTCAAATAAGATATTCCTCTCGATTGTGTGCAATTCACAATCTCAAATAGTGCCTTTCTAGTACTCCTATTCATTGAATTATTGTATGCAAACTCTTCTTGTGTCAATACAGAATCCCAATTACTCAGTGTGTCTCCAAATAAACATCTCAAAAGATTTCCCAAACTTCTGTTCACAACTTCAGTCTGTCCATCGGTTTGTGGGTGAAATGTAGAACTATATTTCAACTCAGTGCCAAATTTATTCCAAAGGGTTTTCCAAAAGTATCCAACAAATTTACTGTCTCGATCAGAGATAATACTCCTTGATAATCTATGCAATCTAAAAATTTCCTTAAAGAAAAGATCTGCTACATGTACTGCATTTGATGTCTTTCTACAAGGTATAAAATGTGCCATTTTAGAAAATCTATGTACAAAAACAAATATAGAATCATTACCTCTTACTGTCTTCGGTAAGACAAGAACAAAGTCCATACTGATGTCAATCCAAGGTTTCTCAGGAACAGTAATTGGTGTATACAATCTAGTATTCTGACTTACTCCTTTTGCAACTTGATAAATTCCACAAATTTTCACAAATTTCTAAACATCTTTATACAACTATAGCCAAAAGTACTTCTCCTTAAGCAAATTCCATGTTTTATCAATACCAAAATGTCCAGCCAAACCATTACTATATTTCTCCTTTATCAGATTAAATCTCATTACTCATCTCAGTATACACAACTAAATACCTTTAAACAACATACCTTCCTAAATAAAATATTCATCCCATTTAGTGTCTTGTTGATCTTGAATAGGTGCTCTGTACTTTCTCCATGGCTCAGAAAAATCAGGGTCAAACCCATAAGAATCTCTCATCTCATCAAAACCAAGAACTTCAATTTTCATCTCGGTCATCAAATATCTTCTTCTACTCAATGCATCAGCAACTCGGTTAGTGACTCCACTCTTATGATTTATCACAAATGTATAACTCTACAAATACTCAACCCATTTCATGTCTCTGATTCAACTTATTCTGACTACCCAAATACTGTAAAGCCTTATGATCAGTATACAACACAAACTCACTTGGTATCAAATAATGTCTCCATTTCTTCAATGCTTGAACAATAGCATATAATTATTATCATACACAAAATATTTCCTTCTAGCATCATTCAAATTTTCACTAAAGAAAGCAACAGTTTTACCTTCTTGACTCAACACAACTCCAATTGCACTTCCACTTGCATCACATTCAACTTGAAATACCTTACTGAAATCAGGTAATTCCAAAATAGGTAATTCAACAACCTTCAACTTCAAAGTCTCAAAAAAATTTTCAGCTCCATGTGCCCACTTGAATTCTCTTTTGTGTCCTCTCATAATATCAGTCATAGCATTACAAATTGAACTGAAATTCCTTATGAACTTTCGGTAAAAAATTGCCAAACCATGAAATGATCTTACCTCACTAGCATTCATAGGTGTAGGCCAATTCAAAATAGCTTCAACCTTTTTAGGATCCATCTTCAAACCATCATCTAAAATAACAAATCCCAAATACACAATCTCCTCTTTCATGAATGAACACTTTTTCAGATTTATCAGCAACTTTTCTTCTTTCAATCTCTGTAAAACTTGTCTAACATGCAACAAATTTTCTTCTCTGGTCTTACTGAATATCAGAATGTCATCAAGATATACAATCACAAACTTACCCAAGAATTTCTTCAAAACTTCATTCATCAACCTCATAAAAGTACTTGGTGCATTAGTTAAACCAAAAGGCATAACCAACCACTCATACAAACCTTATTTTGTCTTGAAAGTAGTCTTCCATTCATCACCTTCTCTGATTCTGATATGATGATACCTACTTTTCAAATCAATTTTTGTGAAATACTTTGCTCCAGTCAAACTATCCATTATGTTATCCATTCTTGGTATAGGAAACCTATACTTCACTATTATCTTATTGATTTCTCTGGAATCAGTACACATTCTCCATTCTCCATTCTTTTTCAATGCCAATACAGTAGGTACTACACAAGGGCTCAAAATTTCTCTGATCAAACCTTTCTCCAGCAACTCTTGAATCTGTCTGTTCAATTCTTGATTCTCGGTAGGTGTCAACCAATGAGGTGCTTTATTCGGTAAACTAGCTCCAAGGATTAGATCCATAGAATGATCAATGCTTCTTTTTAGTGGCAAACCATTAGGTACATTATCAAAAATGATATCACTGTACTCAGTGAGTAACTTATCAATCTCCTTAGGGACATTATCCTCTATTTTCTTACTCAGTTTGTTAGGGATCACAACAAAACATACAACATTCTTCTTCAAAGATTTAACAAACTTTCTTCCTTCCATCAAATAAACTTTCATAGATGTGGAAACATTACTAACAGGTTCTTCCATGAATGGTAACAAGATTTGTTTCTTTCCATCAGCCACAATAGTATACTTATGCAATCTCCCATCATATATAGCATGTCTATCATATTGCCAAGGTCTACCCAACAAAATCTGACAACAATCCATAGGCATGATATCACATAACACCTTATCATAGTACTTTCCAATCTTTAAATTCACATAAATTTTTTCACTTACTAGGAGTGTATGCTCATCTTTGATCCATGAAATCTGATAGGGCTTTGGATGTACCAACCTTTCCAACTATAATTTTGTGACCATCTCTTCAGATGCCAGATTCTCCAAGCTACCACTGTCAATGATTACCTTCCAAACTTTCTCAGAAACTCTACATCTGATCTTGAACAAAATTTTCCTTACCAGATCTTCCTTTTTACTTTCATTCCATAGTGCTCTCCTTACCATCAAGTTATTTTCTTTCTCAGGTTCATTCAGTGACTCTTCTTGCACTAAAGCATTTCTACTGCTACCAGCCTTCTTACTAGCCTGTGTACATTCAAAAGATCTATGCCCTTCTTCTCCACAATTGTAACAAGTTCCTTGGAAACTTCCTCTGCCATAACCACCTCGGTAGTTACTTCCTCTTCCTCTAGATGAACTTTCACCTTTCCACTTGGTCGTGCCTTTGTTCAGATTTGTCTTTTTTGGTTCAGATCTACCATTTTCACCATTAGATCTAACTCTTCCTCTAGGGAATCGACTACCTTGACCTCTTTGTCTTTGCTCATGTCTCTTGTTCAATTTATCCTTGGCCTTCAGAGAAAATTGATAAGCCTCTTCAATATTCTCCAACTTGACAATACTAATTTCCTCTTGGATGGAAACTCTCAAACCATTCAAGTATCTACCAATTCTTTCCACATCATCTTCATCATGTCCAGATCTGATATCTAATCTATAGAATTCCTCAATATACTCCTTTACTAAGCTATCTTTCTGCCTCAAACTTTGCATTCTCTGAACTAGGTTAATCTAATAATCACAAGGTAAGAACTTTCCTTTCAATTTGTTCACCATTTTATTCCATACCTTGATCTTATCTTTTCCTTTCCTCTTCCTATCCAGCTATAGATGTTCCCACCATAGGGATGCATGAATTTTCAACCTTGTCCTTGCAATCTTCACCTTCTTATCCTCTGGAATGTTTTCATATTCAAAATACTTTTCCATCTCGATGATCCAGTCCACCAATTTATCAGAATCTAGCTTTCCACCATACTTAGGAGGATTGAAATGTGGTGTTGACTTCAGACTTGTCAAAGCCTAAAAAAATCTTTCTTCACCTTGATCCATAATAGGTGCAGGTTCTACATTTGCCTATTCTTCCTCAACTTCATCATCAAAAACATCTTCAAGATGTTTGCCTCTTCTGTAGGTTGTTTCAACAACTTCTAACCTAGTAGCAATCTACCTTAGCATATCTACCAATCCTGGATTTGCATCTCACCTCCCATGAACCATGTTGACAACCCTCTATAATTGCAAGTCAGATCACAATCTGCTATCCCACAACAATCAACTAGGGCTTGAAGAGGAACCTACAAACCTAGATCCATAGACCTAGATCAAGATCTCACCTCACTCTTATACCACCTGACACAAGGCAGGAAGCAAGAGGGGCCAAACAATGGTGCACCCTAATGATCCAAGCCTGCCCAACACATGCAGAAGCAAACAAACACCACAGTGAGAGAGAGAATGCATAATCTTTCATATATTTTCATCAAATAGAACCATACATGCTGAGCTATAAGGCCTTCCTAGTTAGGGCCATATATTATAATGAATTATGGAAATCCTCCAACATGTGAGGATCTTACAACAATCTCTATTCTTACTATCTTCTATCTCTATCCAAAACTCTACCTCCTAAACTCTAAACCAACAACTACATTTATACAAGAAGCTACTGAACTGAGTCGGTCTTCAGATCCATAATCAATAGAAGGAATAGTCAAATCTGGGACCACATGCTTCCCAATGATGGATTCCAACATTAAATCCATGATCCAATATAAATGCACAAGTCAGCCACAACAAAAACTAAAACTAAACCCGTCAGTGAGCAAGATAATTGAGCAGCAGATAGGCAATGTCGAGCGCAAGTGAAACAACCAACCGCCCAGGAGATAACTGACCACACTCAGTAACCAAAGGAAATCAACCAACTATTGACCAACTCAGTCAAAAAAGAAACTGAGCAACACAGATAAACTCCAAATTATTTTTCGTGACACAGGATTGCCAAGGACCCAAGATGCTCCTGCATCAATTATGAAGAATAGTACTTCCTAAGGAAAGGAAGTATTTGTTATGGTAAACTCCAATGAGGTCAAGAAGAAGCTACAAGAAGAAGACTAGAGTCTTCTGCTACAGGAAGCTCCTATTGATCTGAGTGTTTAAATTGTCAAAGAAATTCATCCTTGGAGGTAGGCTTATGGTACAGGCGTAGCCTATGACCATTGACCAGTAAATTAAACTGGACAAGATCAATAGTTTCCAATTGTACATAGCCATTAGAAAATACTATTTGTATTTCATACGAGCCTATCCATCTTGTGGTCAACTTGCCTTTGATTTTTTTCAAACTGAGATTCATACAACAACACACAGTCACTAGCTATAAATTTCTTTGTCTTGATGTGACTGTCATGCCATTTATTTCATTATTTTTGAATCAATTCTATTTGTTGTGGGGTGGACTTCCTTATTTCATCAAGTGCATTAAGTTGTAGTAGGTGTGTGTGTGAAAATTGTACCTGATCTGTAGACACAACACTCAGTAAAACATTAGAGGTTAGCAAAAATCAAAATCGTGCAAAATTGAAAGCTATCTAACCAAGCGATTTACTGCCTTCTAATAGGTGCGAGATTAATGTTCTCAGACTGTAATCGAGATCAGTGACCTAGACGACACCTAAATGAAGGATTTGAATGCAATTGATCTAGATATGAGATTGAATGCAATTATTCTATTTTTTGGATTTTTCTATGCAATAAGAATGATAAAAACTTGATATGAATCTATGCTATTGAAAACTGATATGCTATGCTAATCTAGAAATGATATGAAATATGAATCTAAATGAATGCAAAAAAAAAGAAGATTGATCTCATAAAGATGTCGATTCGCAAGAGCTTTGATTCTTCAATTCCAATTCTCCAGTGTGATTGTGCAAAATATGAGATGATTTGTGAAGAGCTGAAGCCTTTAATTTATAGAAATCCAGGGCTTTGGAGGTGCATGGATAATATCCATAAATCACTCAAATAACTCAGGTTGATTTTTGAGTTATTTTTAAATAAAGGATAATTAACTCACAAAAACATGCAAAAGCTAAGCTTTAACTCAAAATATAGTTTAGCTTTAATTGATAATTGATAGTTGTTTGCTTTTATGATTTTGCATGTTTTATTTATGAATTAATTTAATAATAAAATGATTTATTTCCAACTTAACTGCTTTTAAAAATAAAACAATTGATTTATGGGTTAATCAATTATTTAATCAAACTTTTATTAAAAACTATATTATTAAATAATGATAACTTGCTTTAATTAATTAAATAAGAATTTAATCAATTATTCATATGATATTAGATTTATTGTCAAAATTAAATAATATAATTAATAATAGATATAATTAAATTTAATTACACAATTAAGTGGCAAATATTAAATCTAATTAATTAAATATGAAAATATTCAATTAATCAAACTTTAGGATAAATGTGATTTATTGCCAAATAATTATAAAATTAAAGATAATTAAGATAATTAGGAATATTACTAGGAATATTCCCCGATGCAAAATTTAAGATAATCAATTAGATTTGATGATGTTTAGATGTGCCTTAGATTAGGACTTTGATGTCAATTTCATTCGAATTGAAGATGTAGGAGATTAATGAACTTATAGCCCATTTTTGGGGTATTACATTTTGCCCCTCTTTGAATTACTATGCGAAGCGCAGTGGTTCAAAGAAAGTCTGTGTTTGATAGAGATATGAAACTGATTCGAAACATAAACCGATCTCAAGATAGAAACCGATTGAGAGATATTGAGATAGGAGGTCCTGAATGACCAGAGATAATGTTCACTGTAGCAGCGATGAACCTATGATTGTGAAAAAGTGTCAAATGCCTGATTCTGAACCTTAGGATTGATAAGAAATGAGTGACCCGTTCTAGACTCGATTGTCTTAGCAGAACTAGCAGGTATCACATCCGAACCCTTCAGTTGCCGAAGAACCAAGGAAAGAACACTATGATCCGATGGTTACAAAAACTGATACAATTTACAAGATTAGGAGAATACCAGATTGATATGGATCTTGATGAATCTAATATGCCCCAAGTGATGATAGATTTGCCCTGAGCGATGAGGACTTTTGATGAATCAGTAACTAGACGTGATTGTTTGTCTTGATCACTGATGAAAGATATGGATAGACTTGATCGATAGAATTTTGATTTATAGACTTTGAATGATGTGCAATACCATGCCCCTTCAGGATTAAAATTGAAATCTGACAAGAAAAGTCAGCGTTATAGATTAGAAGCATGTTAATTGATTTGAGAAGTGGTTATACACGTCTGAGAAGTACGCATTCTGCATCGTTTGGAGGTCCTGGAGACCAAGTTTGACTAGGTTTGACCATGAGTTGACCATGGTTGACCAAGTTGAAATTTTGATAGTTTGATGTTAGATAATTAGTTAAGTTGAATACTAGATTTCTGTGATGATCAAAGGTCGAATATGCAAGCAGTGAATACGATAAATGATCTCAGATTTTGATTTTGATCCCGAAAAAGGATTCTACCTGCTATTTCATTAGATGGACCTTCATGTAAGATTCAACTCTTGTTAGATTTGAAGATGCAATTTGAAGAATTGTTTAAGCATTGAAGTTCATTTAGCCATTGTGAGATCATGCAAACATGCAAAATGCAAAGAGACATGCAAGATGAAATGCAACCTAAGACCTAGGACCTAGTCACTGATCATGTGTCGATTTGTTATCATCATTGAACTTTTAGGTAACCGGATAAATCAATACAATGCCCACTAGCCATGAAACCATAGACATATGAATATCGATTTGTATGCGCAAGAATCAATACAACACCCACTGGTCAACAACCATGGATATATGAATATTGATTTTGTTTTTGAAATATCGGATTAGATATAAGCACCAAGGCACAAGCGCCAGGATGACCTGAATATCATGTCCATTTTGATATAGCAATTTGTACAAGCATCAAAACATAAACATTGTGATGACCTGAGTACGCCTTGCATTGAAAACACATCAAACAATCAAAAGATCATTCTAAATCCAGTGTGAATTACCCGTAGTGACCCTTTATCGTTCACATCCTTAGGCAAGATTGCGTTCCACAGTAGGAAAAAGAACTTACTCAAAAAGATAATAGTTAGGTCAAACGTCCTTGAATTTTTTTTGGGTATCAATGGTCGAGGTACGCATGGCCATCCAATTTGAGATAGAGGCTCTTGCAGTCGGACACCATTTCAATCCAGAAGTTCCAAAGATGTTAGATTTTCACATACAAGTAGAAGACAAAGAAAAGATTATGCCCCCAGTCATCACTCTCTAAATCCTATAAAGGACATCATCGAAGAGCTTAAAGGGACACAATATGCAAAAATCTCAATGCGAATCAATAAGCCTACAAGGAGATAAAAGCATGAAAAGCACAAATTGTTTTCAGTTGAGTTTTGATGTTTGATTGTTGTAGATGCAAAATCCTTTCTGGAGACGAGACAGACAGACTGACTCAACAGGAAGCTTCAAAGGACTCTGACTGGATAGGAAATGTCTAAGATACATGGGAGACCATAGGATATGACATTGATTGCCCCCAAATTTGAATGTTGATAGGATACAGACACTTGAGCTGATTGGTGTACAGACTGACTTATTGAAAACTAGAAATGCAGAAATAAACCGGGAGATATGTACAAACTAAAGCAAGACTGAAAGCTGGGAAAAGACCAAGATTGTGCTGATAGATGGAGCATTTTGGAACAAGTGGCACCTGTTTGCCAAGTTTTCACCATCTTGGTAGAGATTCTATTTTTGCTACCAAGGCGCCTGTTTCTAGGTTTTCACCAAGGCACTTTTTCTTTCTTTTTTCATTTTTTTGTATTTTTCATTTTTTCAATTTTTTTTTACTTTTCATTTTTTCAATTTTTTTGTACTTTTCATTTTTTCAATTTTTTTTGTGAATCATCAAGGCGCCTATTGCTAGGTTTTCACCAAGATGTTCATTTTTTCAGGACTTTTTCTGATTTTTTAAAGATTTTTTTTTCAGGACATTTACCAAGCACTGAATGCCTTAAGCGTAGAATTTCTTCAGATGGAGAACGTTGATTGGTTCTCAGAGCTGTTCTCCTTCAGTTGTTGAGAGTTGATAGGCACCAGAGCCAAAAGTAGCAGTGATTACAAAGGGACCCAGCCAGTTGGGTTCGAACTTCCCCTTGCATTCTCGATGTGATTGATTT
The DNA here is from genome assembly GCA_027943335.1 of Chamaecyparis obtusa. Classification (NCBI taxonomy): domain Eukaryota; kingdom Viridiplantae; phylum Streptophyta; class Pinopsida; order Cupressales; family Cupressaceae; genus Chamaecyparis; species Chamaecyparis obtusa. The sequence continues at coordinate 337,211 of BSBK01003530.1, read as the reverse complement.
TTAGGATTTTCTCTCAACACTAGATCACCAACCTGAAATTCTCTATGTCTGACTTTCTTGTTGTAGCCTCTAGACATTCTTTTCTGATACACTCTGAGATGATCATACGCTGCTTGCCTGCGTTCATCTAGTAATTCAAGTTCTTGTAACCTAGACACTCTATAGTCTTCATCAGTGACAAGTCCATGCATTTTGATTCTGAGTGATGGGATTTCAACCTCAATAGGCAGTACCGCTTCAGACCCATAAACTAAAGCGAAAGGTGTAGCCCCTGTAGGTGTTCTGATACTAGTTCTGTATGCCCAGAGAGCTGGATTGAGCATTAGATGTTCTGTTCTGTGCATTTTAGCATTGAGCATTGAGCATTGAGCATTGAGCATTGAGCATTGAAAATTGAGCATTGAGCATTTTATTCACTGTTCTGTGCAAGATCTTCAGGAGATTTTTGTTTGAAGCCTCAGCTTGTCCATTCCCTTGAGGATAGTAGATAGATGACCAATGTTGAGTAATTTTGAACTTGGCACATAAGTCATCTAGGTCCTTGTTTTTGAATTGTCCCCCGTTATCTGTGATTATAGAGTGAGGGATCCCATATCTACAAATGATGTAGTTTAGGATGAACATAGAGATCTGTTTCCCCATTGCTTGTGTTAGAGGAACTGCTTCTACCCATTTTGTAAAATAATCTGTAGCTGTGATTATATGGGTATGTCCATTAGAAGAGTGCGGATGGATAGCACCTATGAGATAAAATGCCCATTGTTGAAAAGGCCATTGTGTAGTAAAGGGAATCAGATCTCTCCCTGGAGCATGAATCAAGTTGCCATGTACTTGAAACTGTTGACAGTTTTTAGCAAATTTAATAGCCTCTTTTTCCATTTCAGGCCAATAGTACCCAGCCCTAATAAGTTTTCGAGCTAACGTTAAACCATTCAAGTGTGACCCACATATACCCTCGTGGACTTCCTCTAATGCACGTTGAGACTCTTCTCGTTCTAAAAATCTAAGCAGTGTACCATCTAGACCTCGTTTGTACAGATCATTACCAATGATGACATATCGGGATGTAGATCGGATAAGGTTACATTTCTCAAAATGGTTAAAGGACTTAGGGATGATTTGGTCGTGGAGATAGGAGAATAGATTTTTATAGCGGGATGAATCATAACCTACAACAGTGCAGATCATGCGGGTTTCAGGGGAGTCATATGCATGATAGGATAGGGCTTCCACCAGGAACTCGTAGCGTAGTTCATGTTCAGGCTGCTGTAAAAGAATAGATAATGTCGCCATTGCATCAGCAGCCTTATTCTCTGTTCTGGGTATTTGCTCAAATGTGATAGAGATGAAGTATTTCTTTAAATCATCTACCATTCTCTTGTAAGGAATGAGCTTTTCATCTTTGGTTTGGTATACATCATTGACTTGGTGGATAATCAGCTGTGAGTCCCCATGGATGTGCATCTCTATAACTCTCCACTGTATTGCCATTTTCATACCATTGAGAAGTGCCTCATATTCAGCAATATTGTTTGTGCAAGGAAACTTTAATTTGAATGCTTTGGGTATCGAGTATCCTTGAGGAGTGATGAACAATATGCCTGCTCCAGATCCATTCTGTGTGTAGGAGCCATCAAAGAATAATCGCCATGCTCTAGAAGAGAGGTGCATGATAGAAGAATCAGGAAATTCCATTTGCTTGGGTGTATCATCAAACAGTGGTGCTTCAGCTAATTGATCAGCAATGACCTGTCCTTTGATAGCTTTTCTTTCAACATATGCAATGTCAAATTTGCTCAAGAGCATGACCCATTTAGCTAGTCTACCTGTGAGGGCAGCCTTGCTTAGGAGATATTTCAGTGGATCAATTTTAGCTACCAAATGAGTGGTATGAGCTAACATGTAGTGTCTCAATTTCTGTGATGCAAAGATCACAATGAGACATGCCTTCTCTATCATTGAGTAGTTCTTCTCATAGGCCACTAAAGTTCGGCTGATATAGTAGATGGCTCTTTCTTTCTTGTTCTCATCATGTTGTGCTAGCAATGCCCCCAGTGATGTATCTATTGCGGAGACATATAATATTAATGGCTTCCCATGAATAGGAGGCATCAATATAGGTGGATTTGATAGATACTTCTTGATATGTTTAAAGTTGTTCTCGCATTCTTCATTCCATGCAAAGGTCACACCTTTATGTAATGTTTTTGTAAAAGGCTGTGAGATGTCCGCTAGCTGTGATATGAATCTTCTGATAGATTGAACTCTGCCTTGCAATGTCCTCATTTGACTGATATTTGTGGGAGGTTGCATCTCTATTATAGCCTTGACCTTAGCTGGATCAACTTCAATGCCTTTCTTGGAGACGATGTATCCTAGGAGCTTTCCAAAAGTGACTCCAAAAGCACACTTTTTAGGATTTAGTCGAAGACTAAATTTTTCCATTCTGTCGAGGATCATGCTCAAGTCTATTAGATGTTCAATTCTAATCATGGATTTTGCCAAGGTATCATCTACGTAATCCTCCATTGTTCTATGCATCATATCATGAAAAATAGATGTCATTGCTCTTTGATATGTAGCTCCAGCATTTTTGAGTTCGAATGGCATAACATTCCAACAGAAAGTTCCCCACGCACATGTGAAAGCTATTTTCTCTTGATCTTCTGGAGCAATTTTGATTTGGTTGTACCCAGAAAAGCCATCCATTAAGGAATACATTTCATAGCCCGCAGTCATGTCCACTATCATATCAATGTTAGGCAGTGGAAAATCATCCTTAGGGCATGCTCTGTTCACATCCCTAAAGTCCGTGCACACTCTGATGGAACCATCTGGTTTGGAAATAGGTACAATGTTGGAAATCCACTCAGTGTAGTCTATGACATGGATGAATCCAACTTTTAGGAGTTTTTCTAGTTCTGCTTTGACTAAGAGTGCAACATGAGGATGCATCTTTCTCAATTTTTGTTTGATTGGTTTTACTCCGGGAGCAATGGATAGATGGTGCATAATGAGATTGGGATCCAATCCTGGCATATCTGAATATTTCCATGCAAAGTTGATCTTTTTCTCTGATAAGAAGGTAGTGAAGTTCTGTTTCTCTTCGTCTGATAAAGATTGTGCTACATGTACCAATTGTGGTTCCTCTGTTGTACCCAAATTGATGGATTGAGTTGGCTCAATTAGAACTGGAGATCTATCCTATAAATGACTTGGAAGGACATCAAATATCTCATCCTTAGGTGCCTCAGAGAGGTTTTAACCTTCCGATACATCTTTTCTTTTTACTTTTTTCAGTTCTGAGACTGCCACAAAGTGGTTTTCACCCTCAGAACTCTTTTTCTTTTTCCTTTTACTCTTGTTTTTCTGACTAAGATATTTGATGTCCGACTCGGTCATGCTGACGCTCGGTTCACTGATGGAAGTACTCATAGGCTCAACTACATTGAGGTAGCAGGCAAGGGCATAGTCATTTGGGAAGGTATACATACCATGGTTTGGGTTTGTGGAAGTTTGGTCGATAAGATCAGGGCGTTGGATAGTCAAAGTGGGAAAGGCTTGGGATATGGTGTTCACGGATGTGGATATGTCATCATTGGTCCTAACCCGATGCTCAAGTTCAAAGGTGATATTACAGCTCAAAATATTCAATTCATGAATAGGCTCAATGTCATCATGGGAGTCCTCTTCAATCATAGGTGGATCAGACACGTTAAGTTCATTGTTTCGCTCTAGACTTACGTTGGGTTGAGAGACATATTGGTGAATAACATCAATAGATTTCTCTGTTATAAGCTCATCTTCTTCTGGAATGGCACCCCATTCATAATCATTTGAGTCATCTTCTGATTCAGAATCTCTAGGAAATCTTAGAAAATGTGTGAAATCAGGATGAATACCCCAAGAAGGATTACCCTCAGTCTCTGACTTGAATTCATATTCATGGGAATCAGTGTCAGAATAACTACCCCCTACTTCTTGATCAGTTTGATTGCCTTTGAGATTGGCTGGTTCTTATGGTGCAACCATCTCTTGCGCTACAGTAGGTTCTTGTGTTTCTACTACATTAATTCTTCTGATAGGATCATCTGTATCATCAAGAAGATCTTTGATCTCTTTAGGCAATTTTTCATAGGGGATAAGCTCAGAGCTATCTGAATCATCATCAGAGGGTTCTGTTTCTTCTTTCTTAAGAAGGGGTTCTCCTGGTGCAATTTGTTCTATGACATGAGAACAACCACCTCTGAGATGATAGGGTTTCTTTTTAAACCCTATGCCACCAGTATCTTTTTTGGCTCGACCAATACGTGAAATGGGGGTCACAAGACCCTTTCCCCTAATTCCTAGAGGTCCTTGACCGAAATATCCCATCTTGGCTATCAATTTGTTTCCTGGACCATATGAACTAGCAGGGATTGTAGGTGCTATAGATTCACTAGGTTGAACAATTTTAGATTCAGAATCCTCTTTATATAGCCATGCTAGCACAGCTTCATCCTCTTCAAATTCTTGTTTGGATACTTGCTCCACCACAAAATGTCTTTTGTATGCTTCCATAGGTTCCTTAGGGTCTGATTTAGACTGCTTCAAGGATTGGCCATACGACTTAGGTGAGATTGGGAGAGATGTCAGAGACAAGACTAGCTCTATAGTGTATTCTCCCATCCCATTTTCTTTGATATTGATATCTTTAGCAATGTCGTCCATATTAGATGTGGAAGTGACATTTTGTTGCTTGATGAAAGATTCTCTATTGTTGGGAACAAGCTTATCGGCACTTTCCTTCAATGTATTGCAAGTTGTATTCAGATCTGCTGGGATAGTAACTTCCACTCCTTCATAGGGAAATTTCAAGCATTGATGATACGTAGAAGGAATGGCTTGCATTTCATGGATCCAGGGTCTCCCTAGAAGGATATTATAAGCCAATGGTAGATCGAGCACCTAACATGTGGTATCTTTGATGACTGGACCCACTCGGATGGGTAAGACAATGGTGCCCTTAGAAGATCTTTCCTGTTCATCATAGGCCTTTATAGTGATCTTCTTTCGAGGATCAATAGCCACCTCTGAGAATCCCAACTGTGTGATTAAGTTGTAAGAACAAATGTTGAGGCCTGCACCCCCATCTATCAACACACGTTTGACACGACGGTTCTGGATCAAGACTTCTATGTGTAAGGGCTGATTGTGTGGGTGACTCAAAGAGTTGTCATCTTCCTCTAAAAAGGAGATATATTGTGGAGATGTTAGATGACCAACCATAGTCTGGAACCTGTCTAGATCTAGATCATCAGGAACATTAGAGCTGAGCAAAGCTTTGTCTAGGATATCTCTGTGAGCTGGAGATATTCGAAGTAACTCAAGCATGGAGATTTTGGCATTGGTGTGCTAGAGTTGTTGGACGATGCTGTAAGATGTAGGTCTGGTATCCTTTGGATTGGAAGATTTCGAGGCAACCTTCTGTTTAGAAGTAGATGTGAGATTGAAAGGTATCTTAGGGACATTAGATGAACTTGGTGTTTGTCCTTTCAGATGAGTCTGAGCTTGTGATCTGGTAACTGCATTAGCTGAGGAATGATTTCTATCTCTTCGTACAATTGTGATGACATTGCAGTTCTCAGAGATACATGGTTCAACCATATTGATGACAACATCATTTCCAGGGTAGGCATAGTTGACTTTTTCCCCCATGTTAGGCTGGGAAGTGGAAACTCCTTTGCCATGTTGTGGAAATGGTTCTGTAAATGCTGTGTGATCATTATTGCTGGTAGGATTATCGATCATGATGTCCCCTTGATCTATCAAGTCTTGAATGGTATGCTTCAAGTGGAAGCATCCATTAGTTATGTGACCTTTAGTCCAATGGAAAGCACAGAATTCATTATCTTTCCACCAATATGGTTTTGGATCCAGATCAGGTTTTTGGATTGGTGGTAAAGAGATCATGTTATCAGCTATCAGGGTCCTCAGAGCAGATTCTAAAGATTCTCCCAGGGGAGTAAACTTTCATTTATTATCCCATCATTTGAATGACTTCTTTGGAGATGGTTCAACAGATTTTTGCTCTGAAGCTTCAATGGCTTTGGTGGCAAGGGTGAGATTGTAGGCTGGTGCCTTTGATGGGGTGTGGATAGTGTCAACAACACCATCAGAGACGATACCTTTGTTTCTATTCCAGCTCTTGTTTTTATCTTTTGAGCTAGATCCAGATTCAGACTTGTCCTTTTGAAGTGTGATTTCTCCTTTCTTGACAAGTACTTTCTCAATCTTGATTGCATTATCCACCATTTTATCAAAAGATACATGATCTTGCATTTGTAATGGATAGTTGAGCTCTGGAACAAGGTTATTGATAAAGATTTCAAGTTTCTCCATTTCGGGAATTGGTCTAGCATATAGAGAAAACTTCTTTCACCACCTCTTGAGGAAAGTTAGGAATGATTCCCCTGGATATTGCTTGAGGTTACAGATATCGATCATGGTAATTGGATGTTGAATATTGTAGGAATATTGTTGATAAAATAATTTAATCAATTCCTCAAAAGTTTTGATCGTAGAAGGTAATCTTGAAAACCACTGGATGGATGCTCCTCCCAAGGATCTAGGAAAAAGACGCATTAGATAAGTCGGTTCATGCATGAATTCCATGGATTGCGTATAGAACTCTCTGACATGATCTTGAGGATCAAAGTGTCCATCATATTTGTCATACTTTGGTATCTCCACTCTTTTTGGGAATGGTGGCATATACAAGTTTTTGTCAAACGGGAAAGGACATAGGGCCTCCATGGAGAACTCCTTGGGTTCCTTCTCCTTCTTAAGATTGTTAAATTCAACTTGTATAGCATGCATCTATTTTGTCATAGCTGTGAGTGGAGTTTCTTCCTCATGTGTGATTATATCATCAATGTTAAAGTTGGGAGGAAGCTTAGCCCCTTCCTGGACTAATTGTAAAAAGTATGCCTCTCTATCCACTTTCAAGAAATGGCTCATCATTCTCTTGAATTCATCGTCATTCCGACATCGATGGATTTCAGAGGGGGTAGGTTCTTGGTCGGCATTATGTTGAGAATGGTGTCCCTGGGATCCTCCTCCTAGAGAATCATGGTTTGTCCCTACTTGAGACATGGTAGGAGTCTTTGGGCTCCCTGGAACAAATTGAGGAGGAGTTTGCTGATTACCTCTGTGAGTTGATAAAGGAGGTATGTAACCAGTTTTCAATCGAAAGTTACCGAGACCATCATCTTCGTAGATACCTGACTTGATGAGTTGTTCCAGAGTTGGACCCGGGGTATTGGTCAAAAGTAAGTTCTGAGATGTTTCTTCTGATTTCTTGTGTGAAGAAGCTCTAGTCTCCACCATTAACTTTGAATGAAATAGAAGAAAAGGACAAAGACAACCGAAGAATAATTTGATTCGAGAAAATCGGATGACGCAACCTTGTCAAGATTATGATAGTTTTGAAGATCTAATGAGATGTGGGTGAAGGAAACTGTGCCCTGGATGTATGGGATAGATCGCCCAAAAGATAGCGGACACGAGTTCTCAACACTTAGTCTGTTTTCAAAGATTGATTGAAGATTGATAGTTATGACAAGGTTTTGACACGAGATAAAAAGGACTCAAATTGATCAAATAGAAGACTAGATCGGATTCAAAAGATCAAACTCAGAAAATGGTAGAATGCTCAATAGCTACTGCTCTGTTCCTGACACAATGATATTTTTGATAGATTCTGGAACTAGGCTGGAAACATTGGATATCTTGCAATTTGACAATTTCTGACAACTCTCTCAAATTTTTCCAAATGACACTCTGTAGACTCATACGACACTGGGTAGTCTATGAAATGACAGTTGCTAAACTCATATGACAATTGGGTAATACTGAAATGACACTTGACAAAACTCGTATGACTTTTGACTTCCTGAAATGACTTTTGACTCTAGAAAGAACTTTACGTCAATTTTTGCAAAATTTAAGGTCTTCAGTTTTGGATTGTTTGCAAATTGTACTATCCAAATTTTGAAGGTTATACCAGATTTGATCATTTTTAATAGCTAAGTAGATAAACAAGCACGCAGAACAGCAAGCAAGTGATTCCAAGCACGTCTGAAAACAATGAACAAGGGCAAAAGCAACCTTGCGCATGAACAATCAAGTGACCAAATTGTGCTAATCCTTGAGAGTACTAATTGTGTATGTTTTGAAAAGTTTTGCAATAACGTACATATACCTGAAAGTGAAAAATTGGCCTCTCTAGGGTTTTTAGTAATGGTTTGACTCTGCAACTTTTATGATTCAAAGGGGTGAACTCCAATCCCGGCGCACCAGGGTTTTGACACAGTCTGAGAACTTAATCTTCAAGAGCTGCTAGGGAGATCTGACAACCCAACAATGAACCATACCCGTGGAGATTTCTTCCACAAGGATATTTATATAGCGGCTGTCACGACCACGACGAAAATGGCTATGACCGCTTGAGGTTCCGTCAACGCAGTTTTCCTTGTGAAGGGATTGTCCGCTATGGTTAACCCTCTCTAAAGATGACTCACAGATTTATACCACAAGGGGACTTGGCTCCAGATTCAAGGTTTTGACACCTCTTCACTTTTAACCCAAACAAAACAAGCAGATTAATCCGACACGCTAAGACAAAGTTTTGTTCCACCAAGGTCTGTGATATCACTCCACGTGATCTATCAACCTCTCCGGGGAGAGAATGTATCAATCAATAAGAGAAGATGCACTAACCAATTTTGATTCACCAAAGCTCGTGATATCAACCCCACGTGATCTATCAACCTCTCTGGAGAGAGAATATGTCGATCAATAAGAGAAGACGCACTAACCAAGCTGAATGTGAAACGCACTAAGTATCCTCCCTACCTACAAGGATTTCATCGTCAAGGAAGGATTTTGCTAGGAATCAAATCTCTCAAGAATCACGAATAGTGTTCATAGGGCCTAATTACTATGTGAGCACAGATGTATGTTCCGAAAGTAAATCTACCAAAAGTACCCAAAAAGTAGAAAGAGGAACACTTAACGCTTAAAGTGAATATGAGATGAGTCCACAAGGTGGAACACTTAACACCTCACACAAGCTGAAAATGAGTCCCCAACTTAGAAAACAAGTGAGTTCCTAAAAGCACAAAAGGGTTGCCAAGTGGAACATTTAACGCTTCTGTCCTGTTGACCCCTCCCCTTTATGGCACTGAGATTGCAACCACGGGGCAGAAATGAGGGGCCGGTGGATTAGCGAGTCCAATAACCCAAGATAGCAATCAAGATCAATCACAAGTATTCTAAGACTACTTAATGAATCATTAAGGGTTCACAACCTAGTATCAATTATGCAAGTGTGTAGAAATAGATCAAAAGCATGAAAAGATGCACACAAGCTTGACACATAAGAGATTTATTTTAAGTCCCAAATTAAAATATTATTAGATGAAGGAGAATACCTGGGATCCTTGCAACGTGCTTAGTAGATTTTACTTGATTTTTAGCAATTTTTGTTGAGCTTTTCCATGCAAGCAAGTGACAAACTCTCCAACAAGCAAACAAGCAAACAAGATATGCAAAATATATTCAACTTGTGAAAACCATAGGGTTAGCTCTAAAAATCAATTATTATTAGTAATAATAACCAGCAATCAACCCAAATGACAACTCATATCATTCATTGAACCATGTAAAAAAATAAGTGCATACCCATCATAAAACTTTATTTTTTTTTGCTGCATTTGACCTAGTCAACAAGATCTAATTTTTTTGATATGATTTTGGCTACAAAAATAGAAATTCAGAATAGAGACCCCTGCTAAAAAATAGAGAGCTTTCTAAAAATGCAAAAATTTTAGAAAAATCTCTTCATTTGTGCCCTAGAGACCCATTTTATCAAAATAGACCAGTTTTTGTAAATTGACTATTTGAGATATGATATCATGTCAAAATTTAAAACAAAAAGAATGGAACCCCTGTAGAATTTAAAGAGATTTCCAAAAATATAATTTTTTTTGAAAAATATGCTGATTTGCGTCAGATATTAATTTTTTCCAGAATTTCAAGAAAAAATTATTAAAAATTCAAAACATCTCAAAAAATTTTAAATTTTTTACTGTAGCTTCCATGACATGTCACCAACTTGAAAAAAAAATTTCAAACCAAAATTCCAAGCCGTTTAGGAGATAAAATTAAATCTTTGAAACTTTAGGGTTTCAGCTCCCAAAAAAAATCAAGACCAGCATGCAAAGGTGGGTTGCCCCACGGTGGGCGCCAGAAATGTGTGTGTGAAAATTGTACCTGATCTGTAGACACAACACTCAGTAAAACATTAGATGTTAGCTATAATCAAAATCGTGCAAAATTGAAAGCTATCTAACCAAGCGATTTACTGCCTTCTAATAGGTGCGAGATTAATGTTCTCAGATTATTATCGAGATCAGTGACCTAGACGACACCTAAATGAAGGATTTGAATGCAAAAGATGGATATGAAATTGAATGCAATTAAGCTATTTTTTTGGATTTTTCTATGCAATAAGAATGAATGAAAAATTGATATGAAATTAATCTATATGAAAACTGATATGCTATGCTAATCTAACAATGATATGAAATATGAATGGAAAAATAAGATTGATCTCACAAAGATGTCGATTCGCAAGAGCTTTGATTCTTCAATTCCAATTCTCCAGCGTGATTGTGCAAAATATGAGATGATTTCTGAAGAGCTAAAGCCTTAATTTATAGAAATCCAAGGCTTTGGAGGTGCATGGGAAAAGCCATAAATCACTCAAATTAACTCATCTTGATTTTTGAGTTATCTGATCATGAAAGATAGTTAATTCTCAAAATCATGCAAAAACATGCAAAAATAGCTTTTTAACTCAAATTAGAGTTTAGATCAGCTTTTTGAACTCCCAAAAGGATGTTGAGTTCCAAAAAGTCAATAACTTGCATTGATTTTCTGATTTGGAGTTTAACTGTTTCTTTTGAATATGCATAATAATTAAGAATTAAATAAATAAATAAAGTGGTTTATCCTCAACTCAACTGATTTTTGAAATAAAATAATTAATTTATGGGTTAATTAACTATTTTACCAAACTTTTATTAAAAATTATATTATTAAATAATGACAACATGTTTTAATTAATTAAATAAGAATTTAATCAATTAAAGATAGGAATTTTGATCTATTGTCAAAATTAAATAATACAATTAATAATAGATAGAATTAAATTTAATTACACAATTAAGTGGCAAATATTAAATCTAATTAATTAAATATGAAAATATTCAATTAATCAAACTTAGGATAAATGTGATTTATCGCCAAATAATCATTAAATTAAAGATAATTAAGATAATTAAGAATATTAATAGGAATATTCCCCGATGCAGAATTTAAGATAATCAATTATGATTCGATGATGTTAGATGTGCCTTAGGTTAGGACTTTGATGTCGATTTTGTTCGATTTGTCGATGTAGGAGGTTAATGAACTTATAGCCCATTTTTGGGGTATTACAGTAGGCACTCTTGTTGTGCTATAAGAAGATCAATATCCAACTTAGGTTGTTCTAAGAGTCTTTTGTTCTAATTCAATAGGTGGCATTACAATTTTCCCATATAATAACTCACATGGGTTAAACCCAATTGTTGTTTTGAAAGTTTTTTTATAGGCCCATATGGCTTCAAGAATCCTACTGCTCCAATCCATTTTATGTAGCTACACTATTTTGGTTAAGATAGATTCAATCTCTCAGTTAGTTACCTCTACTTGGACATTGGCTTGAGGATGATATGGACTTGACTTCCCATGGCATATTTTATATTCTTCCATTTGTGTTGTGATCAATATTGAAGTGAATTGGGCACCTTGGTTTGTGACAAGATCTCTTGGAACACCATATCTTGTGAATATTTCTTCATATAGAAATTCGGCAACCTTGTTGTCCCTAGCATGCTTCATGGCTTTGATCTCTACCCACTTACTGACATAGTCTGTGCAAACTAGGATATAAGAATATCTATTGGATGAGAGCTCAATAGGACCAATAAAGTCCATTCCCCATTTTTCAAAGGGAGTAACAACTACCTGAGGATACAAGGTCATTTCATTAGACTTTGTGGAGTGGCCCATTTGCTGGCATCTATCACATTTCCTTATGTAGATCACTACATCTCTGTGTAAAGTAGGCCAGTAATATCCTATTTTTAATATCTTCATGACTATTCTCTTGGCTGTAAAGTGTCCACCACAAGGCTCATCATGACATGCATGAAGGATTTCATAAGTTTCATCCTCTCTCACAAATATTCTCATGATTTGAGCAGGTCCCACTACAACATTTGGGGTCAAATTTTGATGCCAATTTGTGATGCCACTACAATTTGTGTATGTTTTTTATGTTTTTTTTTGCAAGTGCCCCCGATGGTGTCGTAATAGCGATGATATTGTCGTAATTGTGACACCCATTTGGTTATAAACAAAAAAGAAAAGAAAAAGGAAGTGTCATTTGTAATTTGTGAATTCGAAGAGCTATTGCGAAGATGACACTACATTTCTACTTGGCATGAAGAGGGCATTCGAGTTTGGCGTGCGCGAAGAGGCTGGAACTATTTGGGAAGAGGGCACTAGAACTTGAGGTAGGCATTCGAGCTTTGTCTTCTCATTAACTCAGTTTTAGTGGCATTGTTTACATCTTAGCATTGTTAATAGTGGCATTGTTTACATCTTAATTAGCATTTGGAATGCTCGATGACCCGTGAGCTTTGAGAGCTAGGGCATCATTGCTATTACCTTCAATGCATTATGTGAAGTGTTTTATCTCTCTTTATTTGTTTTTTTGTTTATATTCACTATGTGGTACTCCCTGTTTGTGATCATTTCATGAAGAAATGTCTTGATGTCTTGCAGGCTACAAGCTAGGGCATCATACATTGTTTATGAGCTCATTGTTTAATACTTGCATTGTTTACATCTTATCATTTGGAATGCCTAATGACCCACAAGCTTTGAGAGCTAGGGCATTGCTTCTATTACCTTCAAGGCATTGTGTGAAGTGTTTGATCTCTTTTATTTGTTTTGTTGTTGATATTCACTATGTGGTACTCCCTATTTATGATCATTTCATGAGGAAATATCTTGATGGCTCATAGGCTGCAAGCTAGGGCATCATACATTGTTCATGAGATCACTATTTAATACTGGCATTATTTACATCTTTTCATTTGGAATGCTTGATGAACTGTGAGCTTTGAGAGCTAGGGCATCATTTCTATTACCTTCAAGGCATTGTGTGAAGTGTTTGATCTCTCTTTATTTGTTTTGTTGTTGATATTCACTATGGTACTCCTTGTTTATGATCATTTCATGAGGAAATGTCTTGATGGCTCATGGGCTGCAAGCTAGGGCATCATACATTGTTCACGAGCTCACTGTTTAATATCTGGCATCATGCAAACATATATTAATACACTTATTGTTTTGAATTTGAGCTCAGGCATCATGAAATGTTATTGTTTTCATTGCATGCTTTCTGCTGTTGTGCACCATATATTGTTTTATACACTGTTTATTTCATTGAGACCGTGAGATTGGCATTTGTAATGTATTTTCTGTTATTGGATCAATGCTACCATGTTGTTGAGTTTTTGTATGTCTTGACTATGCACATGCATAATTGTAGATGAGGATCAGTAATATGGTGCCAAGCATTGCTTAGATCCTTTAGATCTAACCCCATCTTTTCCTTCCTTGTAGGTTTTGGATCATACAAGAGCATACTAGATTGAACGTCAGGTCAACACTTCATTACTTCAGGCAATGTCTAGTACCTTCATTATTTATGTTCATCCACTTATGTATGTTTGCATTCATTCATATTCTTTTGAAAGTTGGCTATTAGTGACCATATAGGACCATTCTTGATGTTTTTGGGTCATTTGATGAAAAGATGTAAATAGGGACATCAATAATAAAATAGGGATATCTTCATAGGGATATATTAAGATTAATATCGTAAGTAAAAAAATTACACAGTGGCATTCAGATTAAGTACAATATGAATTCACATGCCTTTAATTATGATACACTTTTGAAATTATCACTCATTGGTCATTTGACAATTCAAGATATAAGTATCAGAATATAAACTATTGCAAAAGGAAGAAACCCATATGTATCTATCATCATTTAATACAAAATAGAAAAGTATCCCACAGACACATAGTTGCTATTAGAACAACCATCCTCTAATCCCATGGTGTACTAGTCTCAAGGTAAGAACAATTTACTTAAGCCATCATATAAGTATCATCCTAAAGTTTAAATAGACATTGACTATGGATACACAACACTGAGCCATAATAAATTACAAAGTTTCACTGCAATTTCTATGTCCACTTACAATCATCCTACTACTTACATTGCAATTTCTATGTCCACTTACAATAATAAATTACAAAGTTTCACTATAATTTCTATGTCCACTTACAATAATAAATTACAAAGTTTCACTATAATTTCTATGTCCACTGCTATTAAAATATATCACTCCTCCTGTTATATAGGCATCCTTCTCATTAAGTGTTTCCATTAAAATATATCACTCTTGTTATATAATGTATATGCATACTTGTTTAAAATGGCATACTTGTTGCTCTTAAATATTATTGCCATTTCACTAAAATTTACATGACATTAAAACCAAGCCCAAAATGTATACATACATGTAAGTATAGGAGAAGTTGGATTTTGCAACTATTGAAAAAAAAAAACTATACCAATAGCAGCTTATGAGAAAATATACTTGTGCTTACCACACCATACCTCAACATCATAATGCTTATCATTTTCAAGCTTGAGCGAAGCTTCGTACCACACACCATTCACATATTTGTATGTAATGCTGAATTAGGCTGGAGGTAAACTACACATGTCATGTAAACACCATGGTTGAATGCAATCTCTTTTGCATGTTTTTAAGAGTTTTCCCACCAATACAAGCGTAAATAACACATTGAACATAATCTACGAACATTGCGTGGTATGAAGTCTCGCTGAAGCTTGAAATATATCCACTCCTCATGTTATTGTCAAAATTAATTCAAATATTTCTCAAAACATTTATTCTTGTATAATTAAGATATCCTTATCTCAATAATAAAACAATCTTCCATAATAGCTTTTGAATCACATTAACACACACCCATGTTTTATAGCATAGTTCATTTTAGAAGTGTATGGTTGATGTCCCTATTTTGAAGTGTTTGATATTTCTATTACCTTCAAGGTATTGTGTGAAGTGTTTGATCTCTCTTTATTTGTTTTGTTGTGCATATACCTTCTCTGATCAACTCTGATATGCACAGGTGATGAACATTCATATTTTCCTAAA
This sequence comes from Chamaecyparis obtusa, assembly GCA_027943335.1. Classification (NCBI taxonomy): domain Eukaryota; kingdom Viridiplantae; phylum Streptophyta; class Pinopsida; order Cupressales; family Cupressaceae; genus Chamaecyparis; species Chamaecyparis obtusa. The sequence continues at coordinate 321,793 of BSBK01003530.1, read as the reverse complement.
CAATACTTTGAGCTTTCCTGCAACACATGTACTATTGTGAAAATTATCACAAGTCCATTTGTTGTAGGAAAGCTCACAGTACACATGGCTGGATGACATTGTTTACATCTTAGCATTTGGAATGCTCGATGAACCATGAGATTTGAGAGCTAGGACATCATTGCTATTACCTTCAAGGCATTGTGTGAAGTGTTTAATCTTTCTTTATTTGTTTTTTTGTTGATATTCACTATGTGGTACTCCCTGTTTATGATTATTTCATGAAGAAATATCTTGATGGCTCGTGGGCTACAAGCTAGGGCATCATGCATTGTTTATGAGCTCACTGTTTGAGCAACTCATGTCCCTATTTGATTGGTCGATACTTTGTTTTTTATATTGAGTTTACATCATATATTTAGTCTTAATAAATATCTTATAAAACAACATAAAACTAACCCAAAATACTTTTTCTTAATAAAATCTTATAAAACAACATATATTGTGTGAAGTGCTTGATCTCTCTTTATTTGTTTTATTGTTGATATTCACTAGCTATGTGGTACTCCCCGATTATGATCATTTCATGAGGAAATGTCTTGATGGCTCATGGGCTGCAAGCTAGGGCATCATACATTGTTCATGAGCTCACTATTTAATACTGGCATTGTTTACATCTTTTCATTTGGAATGCTTGATAACCCATGAGCTTTGAGAGCTAGGGCATCATTTCTATTACCTTCAAGGCATTGTGTGAAGTGTTTGATCTCTCTTTATTTGTTTTTCTATTGATATTCACTATGTGGTACTCCCTGTTAATGATTATTTCATGAGGAAATGTCTTGATGGCTCACGGGTTGCAAGCTAGGGCATCATGCATTTTTTATGAGCTCACTATTTGAGCAACTCATGTCCCTATTTGATTGGTTGGTGCTCTGTTTGTTATATTGAGTTTACATCATATATTTAGTTTTAATAAATATCTTATAAAACAACATAAAACTAACCCAAAATACTTTTTCCTAATAAAATCTTAATAAAAAAATATATTTAGTCTCAATAAAATCTTATAAAACAACATATATTGTGTGAAGTGCTTGATCTCTCTTTATTTGTATTGTTGTTGATATTCACTAGCTATGTGGTACTCCCTGATTATGATCATTTCAGGAGGAAATGTCTTGATGGCTCATGGGCTGCAAGCTAGGGCATCATACATTGTTCATGAGCTCACTGTTTAATACTGGCATTGTTTACATCTTTTCATTTGGAATGCTTGATGACCTGCGAGCTTTGAGAGCTAGGGCATCATTGCTATTACCTTCAAGGCATTGTGTGAAGTATTTGATCTCTCTTTATTTGTTTTGTTGTTGATATTCACTATGTGGTACTCCCTGTTTATGATCATTTCATGAGGAAATGTCTTGATGGTTCACGGGCTGCAAGCTAGGGCATCATGCATTTTTTATGAGCTCACTGTTTGAGCACTGGCCAATCAAATAGGGACATGAGGTGCTCAAACAATGAGCTCATAATGACATAAACAATGCATGATGCCCTAGAAAAACAACAAAATAAATAAAGAGAGATCAAACACTTCACACAATATATGTTGTTCTATAAGATTTTATTAAGATTAAATATATTGTTTTATTAAGACAAAGTATTTTGGGTTAGTTTTATGTTGTTTTATAAGATTTTATTAAGACTAAATATATGATGTAAACTCATAATTATACTTGATATATATATACTTCAAAGGAGGAATTATGAAATATAGCTGTAGATAGTTATCTCTTCTATAATGATGGAGGAGTAAAAGGTAATGATCAATAAGGTTGCTACTATTAGATCATACATTAATACACTTACTATTTTGAATTTGAGCTCAGGCATCATGCAATGTTATTGTTGTCATTGCATGCTTGTTGCTATTGTGCACAATATATTGTTTTATACACTATTTATTTCATTGAGACTATGAGCTTAGCATTTGTAATGTATTCTATGTTATTGGATCGATGTCACCATGTTGTTGAGAATTGTAGTCATGTAAAGAATATTGAGGAGATTATAGCCAAGGATAGGGCTACTCTTGACATCTTAATGAATAGTTGTGAATCATATTCACTAACTGTGATAGAAATGGACAAACAAGCATCTAAGCGATTGGATAAAATTAGTGTCTTGGAAACAGAGAAAGGGAGAGTGGTAGATAGATTTGGCTTGTTAAGGAGCCTGATAAAACCCAAGCTTTTAATGTTGGAAACACATATATCAGATATGGAAAAGGTGGAATGATCAATGTCACTATCTACACCTACTGAGCTCAAGGAAGAAAAGACAACATCATATGCAATGAATAGATTGATCCATGTCAGCGAGCTATTGATCAAATCATGGGCTAAGGAAGTGAAGACCTTGGAAAATGTTAGGAATGAATGTTGTATGTTGGCAGCCATTTTGTAGCAGTTGTTGTTGCATTCATGATTATGATTGTCATTGATGTCAACACTGTGATCTTCTGGAGACTAGCAGAGAAGCAGACAATGTTTTGATAAGCGCATGTGGGATATTATAGTTGGAGCTATGTGATGTTGAGGTTATATTCTTTGATATGTTATTTGTATATGGTTAAGAGCACAGATAGTAATTCATTTATTCATGGAAGTTATGAGCATTTTGGTGGAAGCAATATTCAGGCAGTGTTCCTAAGTAGCAGTTTGTGGAAATCGAATGATATCTCCTAATCGGGATGGAATCTGGTTTTGTGCAGTTAAAGGGAAGTTTGAGACACATTGATAGTGATGTGGTTCATAGCACAAACTTTGAGGTCACACGGGTGAAGAGTTATTGCATTTGGAAGCTGACAGTTTTATGTAATTTTGATGTAGCGTGTGGAAACTTTTATTTTGTATTTGTGTGCCAACTCATTTGTAATTATTTGAGTATGGTATAAAGGAAGGAATTTTTTTCCTTATTGAAGTAGTAGTAGTAATGTGAAAGCAGTTTGAGCATGGTATGGTTGAATGCGAATGTAAGCATGAAGTGAAGAAAAGAGCTAATGAAGTTGTGAAAGCGAAATTGTGAAGGAAGACATGTGAAGTACAAAGATCTGGAATTGAGATCTGGTGTAGCAGTGAGTGCGGTTTGGCACAGTGAGGAGGTAACATATTTCATATTATTCTACTAAATAATATTAAGGTCATTTGGACAGTGTGCTCAGTGATCTTACCCTGAAGCTGTTTGGGCAGTGGGTCCTTCTATCTTCCATAACTCCTAATAGGGTTAGAATCTTTTAATAGGGATTCAAAATCTCCTAATAGGGATTCATATGTATTGAATGTATTTCATAAGACTCCTAATAGAGTCCATCCTTTCACAAGGAATATTCATATTAGTGCATCTTTTGTGGGCATCATTCCCACCGGGGTTTACTCTTTAATCAAGAGGTTCCCTAGTCAACATATCTTGTGTTATTGTGTCATTGTGTATGAATATCTTTTTATGGTTGGTAATTATATTGCTTACATGGTTAAATGTTTTTGAAGTTGATAAAGGTTATAATTATTTTATAACTAATTCACCCCCCCCACTCTCAGTTATCTTGGTGGACTTTACTTTCTAATAGAAAACTCTTTCCAAGATGTCTTAAAGCTGGTGAGTAAGAACTAAGTCCTTTTGCACTTAGTAGTTTTTGAAATTTTGAATACACCTTTTCCATTGATGTCAAAGGGAGAGGAAGAGAAAGATAAAAATGTGAAGAGTAGAAGGAAGAGAAGAAAAATAATAAGTAGAAATAAAAAGGTAGAAAAGAGGGAAAGAGAAAAAGAGATATGTATAGTTAGTACTTTAACACTTAGTCATTTTTCTAAGTGTTGCCATCAACGCCAAAGGGAGAGATTGTTGGAAAGTGGTGTTTTGGGGCACTAGGGATCACTTGAGGGTTGTCATTCATGGAAACACTTATGATGGAATGATCACATGCAAATAGTTTTGCTACTAGAGTCATAGTCGTAAAAATGACTATCCAGAATCAGGGTAACAGGGTACAATGTTACAGTTTTGGTTAGTGATGGAAATGTATCATGGATTATGGCCAATGAATTTAGTAGAAGGTATTTTGGGATATGCATATGCTTTAGTTAAAATCACATGATTTTTGGTGATCAGATAAGTGAGATTCAGTGATATGAATGTATGCGAAGACAGAGAATCAGTATAACAGTGCATAAGAGAAGTTGCGAAGATTAAGGCAAGGTTAGTGGATATGGTAATGTGGTAAGTTAGGTGAATGAAGTATATTGCCAAAACTTGGGTAATATAAGATATCTGACATCATACTTATTATTTAGATAATTAATTATTATGTTTTGTATGGTATTTGTGAAGCTGATTGGATGGCAAATTTTGTATAAGTATAGAATGATTTTGTGGAAGCGATGATATATGTGAAATATGATGATGAAGAAAGGTTATGAATCTAAGAGTAGAGAATAGATGTGAGATTAGTAATAGATAGAGTTATAACTGGAACTATCTAAGAAAGATAAGTGCTTGTATTGTTCACATTTTGGAGAACTCTTTGTGACAGTTTTTGATTGTAAGAAGCAGTTTTCTCACCACCTCTAACCAGGTGTTTTGTATACCCCTAACAAGTTTTTGTATTCCTATAAAAAGGAAATGTACTATGTAACAATTAGTTCCTAACATGGATATAATATTTTAGTGCATATTTATGGGTACCATCCCCACCAGGGTTTTCCCTTGGCTAGGGTTTTCTCGAGAACAAATCATGGTGTCATGAGTTATGTGTTGTGTTTTAATGTTCTTTTCATTTCAGCATTATTATGGTTTATTTATAATTGGTTAAAGTTTAAATTAAAGTGAAGTAATACTGATTAACCCCCCTCTCAGTATTACCTAATCCTAACAATGTGTGTCTAAGGTAGTGATTTTGTAGATCTCAATGATTATTATTTGTTGTTATCTCTTTTGTTTTCTATTATGAAAATATTTTTATCATTCAGTACCTTGAAGCTATTCATTTAATGTTTATTTAATTCAAGTCACTTGCATTTCAGCACATTAGCTAATTAAAATTCTCTCCAACATAGATTGCATTTATTCCCCCTAGATCTACATGCTAGTAGAAGTGTGGTGGCACAAGGAAAGGTCCATCCCTTGAGATTTTAATTGGTCTCTAGGTATCCGACCAAGAGAATAAATTTCCAAAAGAAGAGAAGTATTCTTACCCTTGATAGTGATACAATTGAAAATGAGTGAATCTGTAGATGACAATAGTGAAGATGAGAAATAAGTCATCTTTTATCCTTGTGAAAAATGTGACTATTGAAGTCACCCTTCCTCCTATATTTAAGGATATTCTCTTTCATTTGAGAGGTATGTGAATTTGGAGCTTTAATAGTGAGTTATATCACTAGCCACATAAGGTGTTATGGTCCATGTGGAAGTAAGGAGAAGTATCCCTAGGTTTATTCTATTTACACGATAGACTATATTTTGTAAGTGTTTTAATAAAATGATTCTTTATGGGGGTTTTTCACCCAAAAGAGTTTTCCTTGTGTATATCTTATGTAATATGTAATTTTATGGCTGTATGATTATGATCTTATTTATCTTTGCAGGAACTTAAATTTGAGAAATGATTTTAATCAAATTTAGTTCTCTTACTCATATTATTGATTAAATAATTACATATTATTTAATTAGGTAAATTTTAACCTTCTAGCCAAATTAATTTAATCAACAATCTATAGCCCAATTAAATGAATGGTAAGTCATAACCATTTAATTACTTAATCTCCTTTCTTCTATTAATTTAAATGAATATGGTTATCTATTTAAACTAATTCACTTTATCCTTATTTCCCCGCTTATGATTAAATAAACTCTGTTTAATCTATTTAAGCATATGGCTCCTAAATTTAACCCTCACCTAACCTCACTCCAACTAACTAACCCACACTTCCAACCCAACCTATCCCACTTACCCCACTAATTAAGCCTAATATAAGCTTAATCTCTTTCGTAATCATTTGCACATTCCTAACCCAAAATATTAGTCTTTAAAGTCAACTTTGATCTTATCAACCTTAGATGCACATGTAAGAGCTCATATTCGATTCTAACAAGGTTTTCCCCTACAAGGAATATGTTATTCCTTCTTCCAACTTCTCCAAAATCTCTTCAAAATCCCCAAAATGGTCACATTCCCCAAATTTTCCCTTTGGAGTGTGAGACGATAAATGCATTTATGGAAAATCTACTCCACCCCCAAGGTCTTCTCAAGTTCTCCCACTATGACACTTGTCATAATACTATGAGTTTAAGAAAGTACAATCCATGTGGTTCTCTTGAAGCACACCTCAACCTTCTATTATCCTTCAATCTCAACCATTTATTGCATCCCCTTCAACTCTATAAGTTGAGAGTCCAATCCTCATTTCATCATCTACATTTTAGAGAAAATTTATGATGCCAATTTGAGCTCAAACCAATTGCTATCATACCCTTAATGCCAAAATCGTTCCAAATCATTAAATCTTGAGCATTCTTTTGAGCAGACATACAAAATATTTGGACAAATCTACATTTCAAGGGACCTCTCATTACATTTGTGAAATGTTTGCACTCTCTTTTATGTTTATATTTATATCATTAGTCCTATCTTGATGTTGTATCAATTAGTGTAGTTGAATATTTTAACTTGTTTATGCATTCCTTTTGACTAACACTTTTCCTTGAACACAATTATATATGTTTTTTTATAATGATTAGTAACCAAATATCCAACTTTCTAACATGGTATCAGAGTTGGTTAGGATATAGTAATAATTTTTATATGTTATACTAAAAGATCTATATAATTTTCTAAGTAACCTCTTTATGATAAATAAATATTAGTTAGTAGTTTCAAAATATTCATAAATCAAGTTGCCACATTCAAGTAAGTATATTTTGTGAAGCTAGTTTTAAAAGTAGGTATTTTCCAAAGAATTTCAAGGACATTTTGGTAATGGATGATGTCTATAATTATAGTTTATTATATTTTATGATTAATCTATTTAGAATTATTCTATTCTGATATAGTTTTAATATTGTTACAGTCAAATAAAAAGTTAATGAATTTTGATGTATAGTATGCAATTGACAATTTAATCTTTCAATAAAATTAGTCGTACAATTCAACTTTAAACTCCTATTTTTAGAAAAAAAAAGATACTAAGTGCCTAATTTTTAATATTAATGATTATTAAAAGATAATTATATTAGGCATGTCTATCCAATTGACTAAATACCGACCATTAGATAATTATTTATTTTTTATTAATTAAATTTAAAATTACATTATAGATGACTTGTAATTTTAGTTTGATTAATAAATACATGATAGAAGGAATCAGGTTATCTATATAGCTATTTTGTTATTCTAATTCTATAATCAAAGTTATTGCTTATTTTTTATAGATGAAATATTTTGACTGGAGCTATGAAACAATAGGTTCACAACAAGGGGACACCATCCCCAATAGCTTTTGTTGAGGAATTAACACCTCCTTGGCTTGATTCTTGTTATTTCCTTATCACTCTCCCCCAAATTCCTTATCAATCCCCTCTATATTTCTTCCTTTCACCTCCTTATCACTCCCCCTCCCCTTATCTCACTATGTTCTCCTTATCTCTCCTCATCCCCTTATATCGCATGTCCTTCCTATCTCCTTATCTCTGCCAGAACTAATGTCCCTCCTTGTCCCTTATCTCTCATTACCTTCCTTATATCTCCTTGTTCATCTGCCCTCTTCTCCATCATCTTACTCTTATCACACTTCTTATCTAATTACTCATCTATTCCTAACCACTATGCCATCATGCACCTCCCACCACTTGGAAATAATGGTCTAGTACCTCATATGCATGTGGGCTAGCTCAGATTCCTCTATAAAAAAGCCTCATATGTGTGTTTTCCTTCATCTTTGAAAATGTTGATTAACCTAAAAGATGTTCAAACCAACAACCAATATTTTAACATGGCTTAAAACAACCATCGTCCTGTTGGGTCATCCCAAAAATTATTACATTTTAAGCACAAGAATATTCTTAAAAAACCTCCTCTCCTCAAAGTATATATCCTTATCAAATATAACTCTTAGTTTTAGTACACCATGAAGAATCATATGTGAAGTAGTTCAACTATAAATTATATTGATGATAAGTTGTATCTTAATTTTTTAACACATTGTTTCATTATATGCAACAAACTATTCTTCTAATTTTACATCCAACCTATCTATATGGTTGTAATCCCAAGCTATAGGTATACGTGGTCATGACCTGGTCACGATACAAACACCCATATTATCACAAGTTGAGCCACTGAGCCATGGACTATTAAGAGTCTCTCACAATATTGGATAAACACTTTATGCCCCAGTCTATCCTTGACATTATTACAAGCATGGAAGTAATAACAGATGCAATATTTTTAAAAATATGTAACCTCTGTATAGAACAACATAAATTCCTTCATTAATTAGTCTATCTAGATAGAATGTGGTTGACAAATATTCTATTACCAACTACTGCAACTTTGAGTATATGGTCGAAGCCTGGTCATCTCTTAAACAAGATGCTGATGTTCATCTATATAAATTTTTTATATAACTTGTCCCCACTAACATCCTTTGTGCCTTATTATCATCTAGCTTTAAAAACCTTATGAGTGGAAAGAATAATTAGTTTAATTCAAGGGAATCATTTAAGAAACAATGTTTAAACTAAACAAAGATAAGAGTCTATTTAGATAAACCAAGATGTGCTAATAAGACAATTGGTATTTTGTTTTCAAAGCTTTGGATGCCCTATTAATAATGAAGGAAAAAACTTTGGTGATGTATAAGGGTATGGTAATTACATGCTCATTGTATCTTTTCTTCATTGTAGAATGTAACTCTAACATGGTAGTGAGACAAATCAACTCAGTGTAAAATTTGTAAAAAAATTCATTACATGCAACTCATATATGCAACTAAACATCACAAAGTGGGTAACTGCATTGCTAACTTGGTCTTAGATACACACCAAGTTTTTTATTCAAGAGACTTAGTATTAATAGAACCTACTACTGCATCAATTTAGTTGATCAACCAAGATATCCTTTTGTACATAAAGAAAATGGGAGAAATGCAAAGGGGTAGATTACTCCTTTTTGAAATTGCACATTTGGAAGGAACATGTTCCAATAGGATCAAGCAGGACCCAAGTGTTGGAAAGTTATCTATACTAATGTATATGACTTGATATAGTGTTGTCATTATGGAAACAAAGTCATATAGCAGTTTGGAGTCATTGCACTTGAAGAGAAGATCAGAAATCAGTTAAGAGTTGAAGACTGGACAGTGTACAGAGTTCCTCCAGCTTAGAACATTAGCGCACATGCGTATGGGAGAATTATGGTATGCGCCCTAGAAGTTAAGTTGGTTAGACTATATTCATGCTTAGTCTATGAGCACATGATTATATGTGCAAGGATGAGAAAGTTATAGTTAGTTGAAGTTCCACCGCCAGTGTGTGCCAAAGAAGAACAAAGCATGAAGCCGACAATTAGTATTTTGGTTTGCAGATATATTGTAATGTTGTAAAGGCTATGCGCCTATATTATTTAGGTTTTTGACATGTATACTTGTTTGTTTATAAGCACGCTTAAGCCAATTCATTTGGAAGTGTTGTATGTAATAGGTCTAAGGGCCGACCTAGTTGTTTATTTTGTATGCGCGTATAAATATAATATGCACCCATTGTATTCAGTATGGAAGGAGATAGAGAGTTGTGATTAGTAGAGCAGAAGTGTGTGAAGATAGTATAAGATGTATTAGAGCTTTGCAAGAGGTCAAAGCATCAATGCATCAAAGGAACTGATCTGACAAGCAGTGTCACAGTGACAGTTCATCCAACAGATATAGTGTGTATTTGACATCAGAAAGTTGTAGCCTTCACCACTTGAGCAGTGAGCTCTAGGACAGTGCATCCACTCATCTAATAGGGACTATTGTAAAAGACTCCTAGCAAGGTCCAACCCGTGACAAGGTTTACTATAATTAAATCATTGTAAAGAAACTCCTAATAGGGTTAAGGATCTTCTAACAAGGATCAAAAAACACTAGTGTAGAATATTAGTGGGTGTCAATTCCCACCGTGGTTTTTACCTATTTGGGTTTCCCCATAATCATATTGGTGTCATGTGTTGATTTAATTTTTCTTGTTTATGTGAATGTTTAATTCAGTACTTAAGAATTTAAATTTAGTATAAAGATTAAAGTGAAAAGTTAAAATATAGTGAACATTGATTCACCCCCCCCCCCTCTCAATGTTCCCATTCCTAACAATTATTATCAGAGCTCTGGTCCTCAAAAAAGAAGTTTAACCACTTGAGGAGATCATGGACAAAGCAAAAATGAAACATCTGAAAAGAAATCTGGAAGCTACTCTTGAAAACCTGGACAAGTCTGAAAGAGAAATTGAAGAACTAAGGGATAAACTCAGTGATGCTCAATTAGTCATAAAAAGGCTAAGGAAAGATTTGAAAGAATGCTCTACCAGTGATCTAGGGACAATGGTCAAGAAGCTAAATGAAGAAAACAAATCCTTAAAAGAACAACTTGAAGAGTTTGATGATAAACTGACTAACAATCAAGAAGACTATGATGAATAGATCAAAGAGAACCTTCAACTCAATGAAGAACTAAGACAAGAAAACATAGAAATCTTGGAGCTAAGGAATAGAAAAGAAAGCTTGGAATTTGAATTGAAAGAAGTAAAGAATCATATTGACAAATTGCACACCAGTTTTGATTGGATAGAATCTTAGTTGTATGCAAGGAGAGCCAAAGGAGACACTAGTTGTATTGGATACAATGAAGCACAAAATCAGATTGACAACATGCGAGCAAGAAAGGATTCACAAAAGGACTCTACTGATGCTAAGGAGACTGGAGATCAAACCAAAGATAATGGTGAACCACCTAAGAATAAGTGCAAGCCTATAGACCACACTTGTTTTGCTTGTAACAAGCATGGACACATTGCGAGGAACTATATAGAGATAATACCTTTTAATGGTTACTATTATTCATGCAATAAATTTGGTCATAGAGCTATGAATTGCAAGACTAGTAAGAAGAATAGGATTCATCATGATCAAAGAAATTAAAATCAAACAAATGTAAGAAGTTTTCAGAATGTTACATGCCAGATATGTAACTATAATGGTCACTTAGTTAGAAAGTGTAAAATGGTAACTCATGTCAATACGCCAAGGAATATAAGACCTCCAGTCATTTTTCATTCTTGTAACAAGGCTAGACATATCTCAAAGTTTTGTAGATCAAGGACACAAGGTCAAGAAATCCCTAAAAAGGATAAAGTATCAGTATTGAATCTTGAAAAAGTTAATTTTGTCAAAGCCTCAGATGATGCAAGCTTGATTTGGTTAGAGAAAAAGAAGGACAAGATTACTGAGAATGTATTGGATGCATCCACAGTGGATGCATCCTCTACATCTAGATGACTGGTCCTCAGGGTCATAGGGGGAGCTAATTTAGCTATAGACCCCTGCGTAGCTGGTATACTCATTCTCAGAGTATTCACCTTTGGACTTAAGCTTTTGGAGTATAAAAGAACCTTTGTGCAAGAGCGCACATACTGATTGTTAATAGAACTCAAGTTAGAAATGTTGAAATGACAACCTGGTTTACGCGGCAAGCATTAATAGAGGAATTTTCACTTTAAGTACACATAAATTTGTTTGACTACTCATTGCATTAAAATTTAGAGTGATAGGAGAGCAAAAAGAGCCTTAGAAGTTTTTGTGAAGACCTGTAGAGTGATCTATCAATGATTTGTAGTAATTAGCAGTGCATTTGGTCAGTTGCAGAAACCCTAGTTCGATGTGCTAATTTAGAAGTCTTCGAATCATTTTAGAGAATAGTTGGAAAGTGATTAAACAAGTAAGTCATGGCCACTCCCATAGTTTTTGATGTTGTAGAGAAGAAGGGATATGTATTTAAGAAGCATCCATTTAAGTCAACCCTAGATGATTTAGAGGGAGCATTCTCCTACACGCCTATGGGCATTATGCATGTGGAAGACATTAGGGCTTACATCCACTACAAGAAAGAACTAGTAGGGTTGGATAGGTTAATGGCGTACATGGATACCATGTTGAAACTAGATAAAACATTCATGGATGAATATGTTAAGTGGAATGATCACCCCATAGCTGAGTATGCTATGACATATGAATTTTATGAGACTGAATGGATTAAGATACTATTAATAAGAATTCATGATGACCTATTTTGGATAGGTGATGTGTTAGTCAGAATCACTAGTGACCTAATACATGAGATGATAGGCCTTTCTAGGATAGGCATCATCCTTCCTATGGGAAGGATGTTAGGAAAATGGTTGAGAAAACTTGTAAGTCAAGGAGTGATAGGCGCGGGATGAAAATTGAGCCTATTGAGCAAGTAGACATCAAATTGATGTCTATGATACTTGGATACAGGTTTCATCACACCAACAGGGTGAATAGTGTGTCTGTGGGCACAATTCTAGTAGCCATTAGACTTGTGAAGGAAGATGTAGAGTTCAACTTGTGTGAGATCTTGCGCACATAGTTGATTGATAACATCAAGGCAATCAAGCATGACAACACCAAGATATTCAGGTTTGGGTCATTGATCATTTACATGTACCTTCATATAGTTAGGAAGATATCAGATTTGTATTTGGACAAATCCATTCCAACCATGCCACAGATATCTAACAAAGCATCCACTGAGAGCACATTGAGAGATTATATAACATTAGAGTTGAAGACCTTTAGGGTCAAGATGCAAATGAGGTATATAATTCTAGAAAACATTGTTGAAAAGTATAAGGATACTATTTGCTTTATGGTAGAGATAGACACAACTTGTATGGAAGTTGTTGATCCAAGAACTAAGTGGATTCATCCACTTGGTTATGAGGTAAAGGAACAGGTCCTTGAAGCATATGCACATGTTATACTATCAACCCCTAAAGATCCTAATGAACCTAGGTCGGGAACTTATGTGGAGAAGATAAGAGAAATAGATGCAAAACTAAACAACACAATAACTAAGAGGAAAGCCTCTAAGATTACATCTGAGATACTCAGAATTCATGGAGTAACACAAGTAGACCTAGACAAAGAAAGGGAAGAAAAGATTTATTTGGAAATTGAGAGTGCATCGATAGTAGAAGCTAAGTCTAATGATCCTAAGATGAAAAAGGTAAAGATTGAGAAGACTGATGATCCAAAGGATAAAAAGGGTAAAGTTGATGATATCAGTCCTGCACCCATGACTACAATTGATATTGAGTCCACAAATGCATCTCCCAAGATGCCCAAGAGGAGAAAAAAAATCACCACAAATCACCCTTCAGCTATACATGCAGCTACAAGAAGCAAATTGAAAAATGTACAGTCACCTCTAGAAGTAGGATTCATACCTAGTATTCAAGTGTTAAGGACTAGAGTTGTAGAAGAAGGAAGGCTAGATCAGATAGCCAAGTTTTATGACAAATATCATGAAATTGATAAGTCAAAGATTCATGAGATGCTGATCAAACACATGATAAAATTCAAGAAGATAGTACTTGAATTGAAGATAGCTATCCCAGATAAGGTATGGGAGATTATGGATACTTTGAAGAGACAAGCCACTGGAGAAGACTTTAGAATAAGGGAACAAACACTTGATTCCACTCTTCCAGTATGTTCTATTGAAGAAACATCAATACTATTGAATTTAGTGAAGGCACACTTAAGGACAAAGATGAGAACACTACACCTCATGAACAAAGACTATGAGCTGATTTCTAAGGAAAAAAAGAAGGCCTTTGAGAAGGTATTCTTAGAAAAGCACATGAAACCTAAGTCTGGGCTCATCACTCAAACACCTAGTGAGAAAGACAAAGTAGTAGAGACCTCCAATATACCATTTACAGGTCCTCAGTATTTAGTGCTTGTAGTGGAAGCACAAATAGAGTTTGATAAGTCTACGCCCATGACAGAGTCACTCAAGGATAGTACCATTATCATTGATAATGTTGAGATAGCCATGGTGGCCACTGACACTGAGTTGGACAAGTTTGAGGAAGATTTTTTGAGCACACAAGAAGCTGAAATGTTATGCAGCAACACACCACCCACTCATCAAGAAGAAGGATTGACTGATGAGGAGAAAGAAGAAGAAAATATGGAAGAAAAGAAAGAACAAGGAAAAGAAATAGAAAAAGAAAAAATAGAAAAAGAGGAAGATAAGAAAGAAGAAGAAAAGATAAAAGAAAGTGAGAAAAAGGAGGAAATGTCAATAGAGAAAGAAGTGTTGGACAACACTCCCATCACTCTTTCAGCAACATTGTTGTCAAGTTTGACACCTGACACATCCAGTTTGGACTCATGGAGAGAAGAAGACCTGATTAAGTTCACTGTCTTAGCTATGGAGAAAGCCAAAGAAAAGCAAGTAATGAGGAATCCCCTCTTGGTAGAATCAGTAAAGATGTTGAACAATCTATTTCTAGAAGATAAGAAAGTGTCAAAAATACACTCGGTTGATGATGTGAGTATAGTCATCTCACATTTCAAAGAAAATTTCTCAAGCCTTGAATAATTTGCATCCCTAGTTGCAAAAGAAAAGTATCTATAGAAAAGATTGATTGAATTGGTGAACAACTTTACACTTTACCTCAGTTCCCTCAAGATTGGTCAAGCATCCTTGAAAGAATTTGTAGATCAAGGAAGAAAAATTATTGCAGAATGCATGGATCAAGATAAGCTTACTGATGCTCATTTCAAAAAAATAAAAGAGGCAGAAGCTATGATTGGGAAAGTAAAGAGTTTAGTGAAAGACACATCCACAGATGTGAACATGTGCAATAATGTCTATGAAAGTCAGATAGACAAAATTGAGAAGGCAGAAAAGGAGATGACAAAGTTAAGGGCTAGACAGACTCAGTTGAGGAATGCTCTTGCACCCTCTTTAGACATTCTAAATCAGAACATCAAGGAGATTGATGCCACCATGATAACCTATGATCAAGGTCCTTCCATAGATTTTAATAAGATGGATAAGCTTTAGTATGCTTTATGCGCTCATCTCCAGATAGTAAACTCTTTGATCACATTTTGGAAGAAGGAGATCCAGAACCTAAAGGTTGCATATCTAGATGTTTTCCCTCAGTGAGTATGTATAGATACATGTTTTTGTAACACCTTTGTCATTAATGTCAAAGGGGGAGTTGTGTATATGAATATGGATCACAATATGTATAGGAAGATATAAGTATATATGTAAAGAAGAACAAAAGTTTTTATATTAAGGACAGTTAACAACTTGGCCATATTCCTTTGTTGCCATCAATGAAAAAGGGGGAGATTGTTGGAAAGTTGTCTAGACTGATGTATATGACTTGATATAGTGTTTTCATTATGGAAACAAAGTCATATAGTAGTTTGGAGTTAGTGCACTTGAAGAGAAGATCAGAAATCAGTTAAGTGTTGAAGACTGGACAGTGTATAGAGTTCTTGCAACTCAGAACATTAGCGCATGTGCATATGGAAGAATTATGGTATTCACCCTAGAAGTTAAGTTGGTTAGACTATATTCATGCTTATTCTATGAGTGCATGATCAGATGTGAAAGGATGAGAAAGTTACAGTCAGTTGAAGTTGCACAGCCAGTGAGTGCCAGAGAAGAACAAAGCATGAAGCTGATAGTTAGTATTTTGGTTTGCGGATATATTGTAATGTTATAAAGGCTATGTGACTATATTATTTAGGTTTCTAACATGTATAATTTTTTGTTTGTAAGCATGCTTAAGCTAATTCATTTGGAAGCATTGTATGTAATAGGTCTAAGGGCCGACCTAGTTGTTTATTTTGTATGCGCGTATAAATATAAGATGCGCCCATTGTATTCAATATGGAAGGAGATAGAGAGTTGTGATTAGAAATGAAAAAGTGTGTGAATACAATATAATATGTATTAGAGATTTGAAAGAGGTCAAAGCATTAGCTCATCAAAGGAACTGATCTAACAATCAATGTCACAGTGATAGTTCATCTAGCAAATATAGTGTGTATCTGACATCAGAAGGTTGTAGCCTTCACCACTTGAGCAGTGAGCTCTAGGAAAATGCATCCACTCCCCTAAAAGGGACTATTTTAAAAGACTCCTAACAAGGTCTAACCCTTGACAAGGTCTACTATACTTAAAGCATTGTAAAGCAACTCCTAACAGGGTTAAGGATCTTCTAACAAGGATCAAAAAACACTAGTGCAGACTATTAGTGGGTGTCAATTCCCACTGGGGTTTTTACCTATTTGGATTTCCCCATAATCATATTGGTGTCATGTTTTGATTTCATGTTTCATGTTTATGTGAATGTTTAATTCAGTACTTAAGCATTTAAATTCAGTATAAAGATTAAAGTGAAAAGTTAAAATATAGTGAATACTGATTCACCCCCCCCCGCGCCCTCTCAGTGTTCCCATTCCTAACACCAAGAACTAAATGGGATAATGATACTTTACTAAAAATGTGTAAATTAATAATGGAAATATGAATGATGCAATGTAGAAGGCAAAATAGATAAATAGAGACAAAACTAAAAATAATAGACTGATAACTAATTGCTAGAAACCACAAATGAGATGAATCAGAGCTTAGACTATTGTACTAACCTATCATGTTAGTTTGGACTAAAATACCAGGGTATAGAATGGCTCAGGAATTATGTGGTTGGGAACATAATATTTTAGGCATTTTGTTCAAGGCACTTTTGGCTAAAACTTTCGGGGACTCTTGGACTATTCCCAATCTTCCCAGAAAAAAATTAACAACTATATAACATGTTATTATACATAAAAAATGGGGAAAATGTTGGTTAAAGGGGGTTTACCTTTGTCAAACCCCAATTTAGGAATCATCCTTGAAAGTGAAAGGAAATCGCATAAAGGAAAGTATGTAAAAAGGTAAATATTTGATTTACCTTGCATAAAACCTCATGGATGGATGCAAAAATCTCTCATACCGATGTAGATGTTTGAGTGTACTTTAATTCAGAGAGTTGACCTTGGAATGTAGAATAGAATCAAGTATTCCCTCACAAATTCATGGATCTATGAACACCATTCTTAGATCTTCAATGTAGATATGTTTGATAAAAATTGCAATGAAGGAGACATGAATGTGGATGGAAGGAAGGATCTCCTTGCTTGATTGAGAACTCCTCTATTTGTCCATAATGGTAGAAAAATTTTCTTCATTGGAGAATATTTCTTTGGAATTGACCTGGATGATTGAGAATAAACTAGATCTTGGATGCTTTCCTTCAAACCTTGAATCCAATCGCTTAAATTCTTGATTGCTTGCAATTGATCATGAATGTTTATCAATGCTTTCAAAAATGAGGAGAGATGGGATGTTTATATACTCCATCCATAATTTTAAATATTAAAAAATAAGCCAAGTCAACCATGGGATCTAATTTCCCACTAAAATACTGACATAGGTCTCTAGGAAAAATTTTGACCAAAAGATGCAGGAACATAATTCCTAAAACATTATATTCCTGGGTAAATAACATCTAATACATTATGTACCTAGGAAAATCAACCCAAAATTTAATTGGGTGTCAGGATGATAATGGAGATGAGGCAAAAGTAAAATCAGGCTGTTAGGATCAAGCATAACAAACATCAGATCTCAAAATCACTAAAATGGGGCTTAATTGAGTATCCAATTGAATAAGATGAAATAAGATCCACCCTAAAATGTGTGGGGGGGATATAAGATCTAATTCTAAATCCAAATTCCCAAAGGAGAGATCCAAATTGATCAACCAAAAAGGTTAATACACAATCGAAACAATCTATGGAGAATATGAAAGAGGAAGAAAACCTTATATTTCCCTATAATGGAATTGAAGTGTTTGAAATTTGAAATAATTGGAATACAAATACTAACCTCAAATTAGGGAAAATCTGGAAGATGCCAATTTCTGATGTTCGTGTGTACTTTTGGGCAATGTTGTGACCTATTTTGGACTGGAAATGCTAAGATGAAGAAAACCCAAAAATCTTTTGTGTTTCTGACGGCAGGTAGTCTTTGACCTGCATAAAAGGTCAAAGGCTACATTCTTTATTTGAAGGTCAATTTTGACTTTGTTGTAAATCTTGGAAGTTCACCAAAAAAGGTATCCAAATCTACTCTTAGATTCGACATTCCGCACCTGTACCTACAAGAAAAATGGTTTTTATTGTTTGTTTGAGGGGTTTGCCTTGGGCAAACCCCAGTTTGGAATCAACCTTAATATTGATATTGAAATAAGAATGCTAGCAAGTAGTAGAAATGGATCTAACAATGAAGCCATGACATTCAATAGATATGCAAATTGTATTTGAAATGTAATCAAGTATGTTAATATGAAAGCTTGAACATAACATCAATAAATGTAAATAAAACCTCCATGATTGTATGCTTGGAATCCACCTTGAGGAAAGAATGAAATGGATCTTGAAGATGAACAAAGGATCTTGAAGGAAGATCACACCATCATGATGGCTAGATCTAGGGTTTGAATGATGAATCTTGAATGCTTGAACCAAATCCCTTCAATGGCTTGAATGCTTGAATCCTTGATCTTCAATGGAGAACTTCGATGGAGAAGAGGACTTGAATGATTGAATGAATGCTTTCTTGATCACCTTGAGAGCTTGAGAGATGTTTTCACAAAACTTTATTGCTTGATGGCAAAAGAAGATGTGAATGATGGATGTGAAAATGAGAGAGGAAGGCCTCCTTTTATAGTGAACTAGGGCACAATCCTCTAGAGGGGTCACTTTGGAGAATTAAATCCCAATTAGGTCCTAACCTTTAGAAAATATACCTAGATTAAATGAAATTTAAGGATTTACCATTTTGAAACCTAAAATGGTTGATCCGAAGGTGGAAAAATAAATATCCCCGAAACCCGACACCCAAAAATCAAGGAAATTTGAAATCTGGATAGGGGGTCAAGGTTGAGGTTGTATCTGACTAGGTCAAGGTTGAGGTTGATCCTGACTAGGTCAAGATAGAGGTCGATCATGATGAGGTCAGGATAGAGGTTAACTTTGATCCCATAAAGTCGACTTTGACCTTATGATCAAAAACCTCAGGATCCTGACCCAGAGTGCTAGGAAATGCATATTGGAGTGAAAATCAGGGACATATAGAAGCAAAATGAGGAGAAAAAGTATAATCTAAGAAAAGAGCTAACTCTAGGTGCTTGAAATGACCCATACCACTCACTTGGAGGGCTAAACACTCTTAACATGGAAGTGCTTCCATTTTAAGATGATACATTAAGCCCCCACTTTAGCAAGAGTATGGATTAGATGCAAACTCTTGGTAAAGGAGAAGGAAGAAGAGATCTTGGTGGATTCAAAATGAGATAGAATGACACTTAGTTAGGGACACAAGCCCCCACACTAAGGATTCTAACTCAACATGTGTACGAGGGTTCAAAAAACAAAAGGACACAAAAGAGGGGTTAGTACTAAAACAAACCCAAATCAACTAGCATAAGAAACTTTGCTAAGAAACATTTCTTATACTAACATCATATTTGGAAAGCTATCATAAAAGCATAAATGTTTACATAAGAAAGACAAGAACAACACTATAAATGACATAGCTTCATGATCCAGTCCTACTAGCATGAAAGCGAAAAGAGAGAAAGGGAAAAAGAGTGATTACCTCACCTAGTAAGATGCCCACCTTACCATGAATCACCCTGGAGGGAGAGCCCAATAGATTCACCCATAAACTATGCTTGCAATTGTAATGCATCTTTTGATAGCTTCTGGAATACTCATAGATCCACCTTCTTGTATCACTATGAATATGAAATATGTGTCTCCTTAGGATTTAGCAACTTATGTGCGTTACCTTCAGAAGATTTAGCATATAGATGCATGTCTTGTCAGGATTTAGCAACTTATGTGTGTTACCTTCCAAGATTTAGCATATTTGAAATTGGAAATGTGTGTCCCTTTAGGATTTAGCAACTTACGTGTGTTACCTTCCAAGATTTAGCATATTGAAAATTTTGAAAAATGCGTGTCTCCTCAAGATTTAGCAACTTATGTGTGTTACCATCGAAAGGTTTAGCATATGGATGCATGTCTTTTTAGGATTTAGAAAATTATGTGCGTTACCTTCCAAGATTTAGCATATAAAAATAAAAAAATATAGTACAAGGGAGACCCTATATATGCCCCCCTCCTTAATATGGCAAAAACATACTATTTTGACATGTTAAAGAAAGAAAAGAACAAGGATAAAGCCTTCTTCAGCATCAAGACAATATCCCCAAACAACACCCAGTCCAAGCCAAGAAGGTAACAACTCCTATGAGGCCATGGAAGGGACGAATGCAAAGAGATATCATGCAAGAAGTGAAAAAAAGTAACCCTTATGAGGGACAGCACAATATTCAGTTTCCAGAGTGAGATACATCAATCATGGAAACCCAATGTCAAACAACAAAAGAGGTTGTTATCAAGGACTTAGATCCTCAATGAAAACCAAAATTTTCATGTATGATTGAATATCACATAATAGATAAATACTGCTTACCCAAGGAAAGAGGTGAATCCCGAAAAGACAGAAAGAGATGGCATCCTTGCCCCCTGTTGGTTCCCACTTTTTCCACATAGTGTCAGGTTTACACTATGATGAAAAACTAGTTAGTCTTTGCTCCAAAGTTTGACAAGGAAAAAGTGCCAATTGATGAGGACCGAGGGCATTCTCCTTCTTCGAGCTCCACATCACTCAGGCGGGTATTGCCTTATCTACACACTCATGACTCTTCTTGATGAACAAAAGGCCTGCAAACAGATTATTGTGGAATAGCTTCCAGACCCCTATAGGTATCCTGTACCCTAGTGAACCAAACCTAATGCAATAACCTGCTTGCATGAAATGAATTTGAAAACTAGAAAGGACCTCCTATTACTACTACCAACATGAAAGGGAAGGGATTTCATTTGAATGATTGATGTTGGGTTGAAAGCACACCTGAAATACCCTAAGCCTCTCATAGACCAGTGCCTTATCCAATGGGCAACAGAGTCAAATACATCACTGCAATAGAGAGCTATGAAACAAGAAGATAATAAATTCTAATATGCTGATGCCTTACACCAAACATACACTCCTGATCAGATCATAGTTCAACAATCCACCTGTGCACCCAGATATGCCATCACCTATTCAAAGGATTTTAACCCTCCCCTTAGAAGAGACCTAGGAATCAAGCAATACATTAATCAACATCCACTGAGAGACAAGCATGAGACATCTTTGATACCCCAGCTCATACACATCTGAAAACTAGTCCTAGACTTAGTTGCTTCTGCGAAAACAACTCTATTGCAGACACTTGGGAAATGCAAATAGAAAGGCTGAAACACCCTTGATGCTTCAATCAATAAGCCTAAAACTCAAATGGAGATAACCTAATAGTAGTACAAATGTATTGAAATCTCATACATAAGACTGACTGTTACAACTTGTATTCTATTCTCTAAACCAAAAAGGAAAGAAGGAACACCCTATATGCAGAGAAGAAGGAAATATTTATAGGAAAAGGACCCTTCATGGAACTAGGGAAATTGGAACCCCTTAGATTACCAAAAACTAGAACTCTTCTAAATGATCTTGAAAATCCTTTTATAGGAACAAGGATTGCAACAAGCTACAGACCATTTAGGGAAAAAAATTTAAGTCTACAACCATCCAGTACAACAAGAAATGAAAGAATGCAGAGAGGCCTAGAAACATGGGAAGAATCAGATCAAATTTGATATACAATTACATTGGTTTCATCACCATAGGCTAACTATGATCACAAGTTACTACCTTCTTGTTGCAGGAAAAACTTGCTTCAATGCCAGGATCCACTTGGGAAACTTCGTGTGTACATAGCATAGAGATCACTGACATACAACCAAACCCTAGCCACCTACAAAGAGAATAGGCCATCACATTAAAACTTGCATGACATCCCAAGAAGCAAAATCAAATCAGGATGGCTACCCAGATCCTCATCATCATCATCTTTGCAACTGCAACTATCCTAGAGAAATAAATTTGCAACAACCCACCTGTCGCAAATGGCTTATTGCAACAAAACTAACCAGAAAACCTTGCAGAGACATTTAAATTCGGGTGCAATGGCTAGCAGGAAAACTTTAAAACATGGTCATCGACCTCATGTTTTCCTGGTAGATCAAGTGGTTCAGATTAATCAGCACAATAGTCACAAGTCCCTTGAAAAGTATTCACCACATCATCAGTCAGAAACCAATCAGAAATGAGCACGATGGCACGAACTGACAGCGGGCCCATGACCCTTTACCTCACCATCAGATGGTGGTCGCATGATCGCAAAGAGAAATAATATTCCTTATGATCATGCGGCAATTGTAGATCCAATGAAACCATATCCTACCACATGACCAAGCCGCCAAAAGAAACCTAACCATTCACCAAATCACCGAAGGTTAAAGAACTAACCGCCAAGATTGTGCGACCACACGACCGAAGAAAATGTCAGGTAACCGAATGAAAAGCACTTAACCACCAAAATCAAGAGATCTTGTGAACACACAGTCACTCAATCACTGAAATAAAGACTTAACCGCTCAGGAAACTAGAGATCAAGTGACTAAACATCATGAAGAACTGGGCCCCACACAATCGCAGTAGTGCACATAAGGAATGTTGATGTCAAGGATAAGCTGCGAGCATGCAAAGAGGTGGAAAACATCTAAGGATTTTGACACCAGAAGATAAGTGTGCAAGCACGAAAAGGCACAAGGTCAAAAACAACCAGGGATTTCACATTAACATAAAGGTAATGAAGGAATGCGAAAACATTGAGGGTTTTTATACTTTGAAAATTTTGACACCACCCAACATGAAAGAATTATTTCTAGCAGACCTTGAAACTTGAATATCTCCCTAGTTTTTGTGATTTAGTACACATGATCTGGACTGGAGCACGATGACACAATGAAGAACATGGGGCTAAGAGCGCAAGTCATAAAACATAGTAAATTTTCTTTGCACATTAAAATAGACTTGCAGGTAGGGCCAGGTAATTTCAGGAAAAATACAAGGATAAGACCAATTTCATAGGATTTTTACTTTGATGGGAAATTTTTCTAATAGTGGCTCTATCTGGGGATGCATGTCTCTTGCAGGCATGGCAAGGATTCAAAATTTCTGGAGGAAGTAGACCACCCACAGGACAAAAAAAAGGGAACCCTCACAAAAACTGGCAACCAAACCAGGAAAACAAGAAGGGAAACACACAATAGGAAGGGAAAATATTTACAAAATTGACATGGTTCAAAACTTTACTTCGTGGCCCCTGGCCACCAAAATAAAATTACAGACCCTCCTGAATCAAAGGTTTGATTTTCATCCACATATGTGACCAAACACCTAAAACCATCTTGACCATTCCGTGGCCAACATATGTGAACAACCATGGGCTGGAGGATGAAACTATATTGATTACTACCCATGTCCTTCCAGTAACAACCATCATATTCATACTCCAAGAAGTATGAAGTATCATTTATTTGTTCTTGTGGATTGGAAACAAAAATTTGATCTAGTAATGCATCAGAAAATAAAACATGTCGAGCATCATGCATTACCACAAGATTACCTGGCTGAAAAGGGCTTGCATCCTCAGATTCTCCTTCATACATTGCCTCAGCCACTAAGCAACTTGGTTCCTCGATGATGTCTTCATAAACTAGATCATGAACCAAGTGAAGGTCTATTTCAAAATTTTCGTGATAGGGGGACAACTGATCTGCATCATTATTTCCATCAAAAGAGTTTCTATCCCAATCATTGAAGACAAAGTCCTCAACACTGTCAGCTTCACTATCATATTTGGCAGAAGAAGGGAAAGGATATGAACAAGAAACTTGCTCATCACTGGAATCTTTATGACAGGAAAATGCACTATCATGGCCTTCAACCTCTTCTTTTGTAGGGTCACTACATGAGGGGAACTCTTGCATAGATGGATCATCTTCATTACTTTGAACACCTACCTCATTACCAGTGTCAAAGGATTTATCAACAGGGTCCAATATTTGCTGACAACATAGATGTGTACATTTATTATATTCATTTGTCAACAAATTAGATATCTCATCACTATTGAGAGAAGGGAAACCCAACTCATCCTTGGTATCTTCATTAGAATCCTCACTTGAAAAACCTTGGCTATCACATTCAGACATTTCTAAACAAGTGGAAGATCCTGCATACAATGATTTTGATTCCTACTCACTACTACAATCTGAATACTCCTCCAACAAAACTTCATCATGAGAAATACCCTCAGCATTAGATATGGATTGCTCTGAAATACAACTTTTATTTCTTTCTTGCTGACGATCCTTTTGCAACTTATCCCATTCATCATCATCTGCAAATTCTTCTAAGAACAACCACTTGAAATTGGTCAATGAAGAGATGCAATTTGGGGGTAAATTTAAATACCAATTAGATGCAACCCCCTTGAGGGATCTCCCAAAAAACATCATACTAACATCCTCCTCAAAAATATGATATTTTACAATAAATTTGAAGAATGCTAGGACATGCTCTACTGCTGAATTAGACTGACAAACAAAAACCAGAATTAGATCCATAAGCTCACTAGGAAAAGAATGAGGGGACCTTGGAAGAATGTAACTTAAAGCTCTATCCAACTTGAAAAAACACAGCCACCTGGATTGGCTTTTCCCCTGATTATCCATCTGATTTGAAACAAGATGAGAACCACTCATCTTATCTCAGTCTTCCCTTTATACTAGCACTGAATACCTGATAGGGAAACATTGCTATCATTGAAAATAGAAATACCTGGAAGTACTGCAGTTGAAACCTTGCCGATTGGAAGTAGGGAAGATTTAGAGCTCACCATGTAGCTCCATCAGGTTCTTTTCTTTGTAGAGTAGCCACCTCCTTGAAGAGGAGAATATTTTACTCATTTTTATATCTCTTCCAACCAACCAAAAATTTCATCAAGTACACACTGTTTATCAGGAACTGCATTGATCAAATAGAGAACTCAGAGTCACCACTCCGCACGTAGTGAGAAGATATTAGCAAATGCTTTGTTTTTACTTTTGACTCTTTTCTAGACTCTCCCCAGTAGAGTCACCATTTATTGGTGACTCGGATGGGCCAAATTAATTTGGTGAATAAAAGATTTTGAATTTACAATATAACCACAACCAGAGATTCTCAACAGATTTTACACTGTAATGCTCTCCCCAGTAGAGTCACCATTTTGTTGGTTCCCACTTTTTCCACACAGTGTCAGGTTTACACTATGATGACAAATTGGTTAGTCTTCACTCCAAAGTCTGACAAGGAAAAAGTGTTAATTGATGAGAACCAAGGGCATCCTCCTTCTTCGAGCTCCACATCACTCAGGTGGGTATTGCCTTATCTACACACTCATGACTCTTCTTGATGAACAAAAGGCCTGCAGATAGATTATTGTGGAGTAGCTTTTAGACCCCTATAGGTATCCTGTACCCCAGTGAACCAAACCTAATGCAATAACCTGCTTGCATGAAATGAATCTAAAAACTAGAAAAGACCTCCTATTACTACTACCAACATGAAAGAGAAGAGATTTCATTCGAATGATTGATTTTGGGTTGAAAGGACCCCTGAAATGCCCTAAGTCTCTCATAGACCAGTGCCTTATCCAATGGGCAACAGAGTCAAATACATCACTGCAACAAAGAGCTATGAAACAAGAAGATAATATATTCTAATATGTTGATGCCTTACACCAAAATACACCACTGATCATATCATATTTCAACAATCCACCTGTGCACCTAGATATGCCATCACCCATTCAAAGGATTTTAACCCTCCCCTTAGAAGAGACCTAGGAATTAAGCAATACATTAATCAACATCCACTAAGAGATAAACATGAGATATCTTTGATACCCCAGCTCATACACATCTAAAAATTAGTCCTAGACTTAGTTTCTTCTGCGAAAATAACTCTATTGCAGACACTTGGGAAATGCAAATAGAAAGGCTGAAACACCCTTGATGCTTCAATCAATAAGCCTAAAAATCAAATGGAGACAACTTGATAGCAATACAAATGTATTGAAATCTCATACATAAGACAGACTATTACAACTTGTATTCTATTCTCTAAACCAAAAAGGAAAGAGGGAACACCCTATATGTAGAGAAGAAGACAATATTTAGAGGAAAAAGGACCCTTCATGGAACTAGGGAAATTGGAATCCCTTAGATTACCAAAAACTAGAACCCTTCTAAATGATCTTGAAAATCTTTTTATAGGAACAAGGATTGCAACAAGCTATAGACCATTTAGGGCAAAAATTTAAGGCTACAACCATCTAGTACAACAAGAAATGAAAGAATGCAGAGAGGCCTAGAAACCCGGGAAGAATTAGATCAAATCTAATATATAATTACATGGTGATCACAAGTTACTACCTTCTTGTTGCAGGAAAAACTCACTTCAATGCCAGGATCCGCTTGAGAAACTTTGCATGTACATAGCATAGAGATCACTAACATACAACCAAACCCTAGCCACCTATAGAGAGAACAGGCCATCGCATTAAAATTGGCATGACATCCCAAGAAGAAAAATCAGATCAGGATGGCTACCCAGATCCTCATCATCATCTTCACAACTACAACTATCCTACATAAATCAATTTGCAACAACCCACCTGTCGCAAATAGCTAGCAGAGACATTTAAATTTGGGTGCAACGACTAGCAGGAAAACTTTAAAACATGGTCATCGACCTCATGTTTTCTCAGTAGATCGGGTGGTTCAGATTAATCAGCACAACAATCACAAGTCCCTTGAAAATTCTTCACCACATCATCAGTTGGAAATTAATCAAAAATGAGCACGACATGATGAACTGACATCAGGCCCACGACCCTTTACCTCACCATTGGATGGTGGTCACATGATCGCAAAGGGAAAGAATATTCCTTATGATCATGCGGAAACCATAGATCCAATCAAACCATATCATGCCACATGACCAAGCCGCCAAAAGAAACCTAAACATTTTCCAGATCACCGAAGGTTAAAGAACTAACTGCCAAGATTGCGCGACCACACGACCAAAGAAAATTCCAGGTCACCGAATGAAAAGCACTTAACCGCCAAAATCAAGAGATCCTATGAACACATAGTCACTCAATCACTGAAATAAAGACTTAACCACTCAGGAAACTAGAGATCAAGCGACTGAACATCATGAAGAACTGGGCCCCAGACAATCACAACAGTGCACATAAGGAATGTTGATGTCAAGGATAAGCTGTGAGCATGCGAAGAGGTAGAAAACATCCAAGGATTTTGATGCCAGAAGATAAGTGCGCAAGTGCGAAAAGGCACAAGGTCAAAAACAACCAAAGCTTTCACATTAACATAAAGGTAATGAAGGAATGTGAAAACATCGAGGGTTTTTATACTTTGACAATTTTGACACCACTTGACATGAAAGAATTATTTCTAGCAGACCTTGAAACTTGAATATCTCCTTGGTTTTTATGATTTAGTACACGTGATCTGGACTGGAGCACGGTGACACAATGAAGAACATGGAGCTAAGAGCGCAAGTCATAAAACATTGTAAATTTTCTTTGCACATTAAAAAAGGCTTGCAGGCAAGGCCAGGTAATTTTAGGAAAAATACTAGGATAAGACCAATTTCATAGGATTTTTACTTTGACGGGAAATTGGTCTAACACCCCCCAAGTGTAGGGACAAAGATGGAAGAGGATACCTACTTCACAATGCAAGATATCCTATTTACAACAATGTACACCATATTCTTAGCAAGGGATATTGACCCCTACACTCAAGAGTATAGATAATCGTAAAAAGGATATGTCACTCATGGAAAAGGATCCTCAAAGAAAGAGATCTTATCAACAAGACCCCCACCAAAGAGGAGTGCTTTAGATAAAATATCATCTTTCAATAGTGGGAACAAAGATTCGATCATCAAGCCCCCTGTAAAACAAGAGGAAGAGGAATCCTAAGAATGAGGGAAACAACTCTAACACCAAAGAAAGGGTGAGAGTTTATAAAGAACATAATTTGCAACATAGAGAAGAAGTAACGACTTAGGACAACAACTTCTCATATAAGAAGGTTATCCATAGTCAAAACATCTGTCAATATGATGAAATAATATTGCAATAAAAACAAACACCACTAAGCTAAGGAAAGTAGTTCCCTAGACAAAGAGAGAGAAGAGAGAACCTTGCCCCCCAAGGATGAAAGGCAAGGGATACCTTTTCAAAACACATGTTCTAGAAAAGATATCTGGAATAATAGAAGAGAGCAAAAAGAAATCATAATACAAACCATGAAAACATAACCAATTAAGCTCATAATGGATTTTAAGAGATAGGAAGAAATATACCTCTTGCCCCTCAGTCAAGAGGAGAAAAGATCTATGTTATATCAGAGTGAGGGGTAAAATTATGAATAAATTTCAAAGGAGAAGTTTCTTTTCTCTTATCTTTATGGATCGGATAATAAGGAGAAGGTACTTTGAAGAATCTTTGCACATCTACATCATGAACCATAGTTTGAACCTCAACATAAGCAT
Source organism: Chamaecyparis obtusa (assembly GCA_027943335.1). Taxonomy (NCBI): domain Eukaryota; kingdom Viridiplantae; phylum Streptophyta; class Pinopsida; order Cupressales; family Cupressaceae; genus Chamaecyparis; species Chamaecyparis obtusa. The sequence continues at coordinate 292,973 of BSBK01003530.1, read as the reverse complement.
GGGAACAACTAGAAATAGCAGACACTAGTCAAAGTGTAGGAAGTGATATGAATGGAAGACACCACCGGAGGAACACTTGGAACCACAGTTGAAAAAGGGTTTGAATAGATATAAGTAATATTATGGTAAAAATTCTGTGAGATAGGATCATGTTTTCCCATAAGGTCACCACTAAGAGGAAGAGAATTAAGGGAATTCATATCTTTCTCCACTAATGCCTCATCACTAGAAGGAATTCCAAATGGAGGTGAAGGATCTATAATATCCTCTCCTTTTGCATAAGGGAAGTGTGTTTTAGAGAATATATCATCTGCTTGTATTAAAAATTCTTCACAAGGAGAGGATAAATCAATGTATTTATCCAAGGGTCCATCCCAAAAAGTAGAATTATCCACAATGGCTTCATGAGGAAGAGAGTAGTCAACATCCAAATCCAAAGGTTCATCCCAAATAGGAGGATTATCATCCCTATCCATTAAGTGCATTGTAGGAGTGTCATAAGTCATTAAAGCTTGATCCCTAGAGGGGGAAGAATGACATCTATTAGGAGAATAATCAATCCTCAACTCATCCCCACAAAGAGAAATATGATGAAGATATAGATCAAGGTCATCGTCTTTCTCTAATATATCCTTATAAGGTAATTCAAAAGCAAACAAAGCAACATCACATGCACTAGATGAAGTCTTGCTAGGTGTAATGCCATGCAATGGTAAGGTAAGAGGAGGATGTTGTGTAATCCCAAAAGTTTTGGAAAATGTTTGAAATAACTTGTGCAACATGATAACAAATAGATCTAGATATATCCAAATGTATTCAAATGAAATTTATAAACATGAAAAGGAAATCAAACACAATACAAAATCTAATTCCACAAAGTAATGTAAATGTTTTTGTATTTTTGAAGAAATTTTGCAATTTTTTTTGGATTTTTGAAATGTAAATGCAAGAGCATAAAATAAATCTAATCTTAAGGCAAGAAAACAAATGATCTAACACCAAAAAAAAAGAGACTAAGTATGTCAAGTTCACCAAAATGAATAGTGAAGGTGAACACACAAGATAATGCAAAGGAAGATCTAGCACAATAGGGCATCTAAATCCACAAAAGAAAAGGGGGGTAAGCATGTCAGGTTCACCAAAATGAATAGGATGAAATAGGATTCACCCTAAAATATATGAGGGAAATATGAGATCCAATTCTAAATCCAAATTCCCAAAGGAGAGATCCAAATTGATCAACCAAAAAGGTTAATACACAATCAAATCAATCTATGGAGAATATGAAAGAGGAAGAAAACCTTATATTTCCCTATAATGGAATTGAGGTGTTTTAAATTTGAAATAATTGGAATACAAATACTAACCTCAAATTAGGAAAAATCTAGAAAATGCCAATTTCTTATGTCTGTGTGTACTTTTGGGCAATTTTGCAACCTATTTTGGACTAGAAATGCCGAGATGAAGAAAACCCAAAAATCTTTTGTATTTTTGACAGTAGGTAGTCTTTGACCCTCATAAATAGTCAAAGGCTACATTCTTTATTTGAAGGTTGATTCTGACTTTGTTCATAGATCCTGAAAGTTCACCGAAAAGGCTATCTAAATCTACTCTCAGATCTGAAATTTTGCACCTGTACCTGCAAGAAAAATGGTTTTTATTGTTTGTTTGAGGGGTTTGCCTTGGTCAAACCCTAGTTTGGAATCAAACTTAATATTGAAATTGAAATAAGACTGCTAGCAAGTAGTATAAATGGATCTAACAATGAAGCTATGACATTCAATAGATATGAAAATCGTATTTGAAATGTAATCAAGTATGTTAATATGAAAGCTTGAACATAACATCAATAAATGTAAATAAAACCTCCATGATTGTATGCTTGGAATCCACCTTGAGGGAAGAATGAAATGGATCTTGAAGATGAACAAAGGATCTTGAAGGAAGATCACACCATCATGATGGCTAGATCTAGGGTTTGAATGATGAATCTTGAATGCTTGAACCAAATCCCTTCAATGGCTTGAATGCTTGAATCCTTGATCTTCAATGGAGAAGAGGACTTGAATGCTTGAATGAATGCTTTCTTGAATGGATGCTTGCTTGATCACCTTGAGGGCTTGAGATATTTTTTCACAAAACTTGATTGCTTGATGACAAAAGAAGATGTGAATGATGGATGTGAAAATGAGAGAGGAAGGCCTCCTTTTATAGTGAACTAGGGCACAATCCTCTAGAGGGGCCACCTTGGAGAATTAAATCCCAATTAGGTCCTAACCTTTAGAAAATATACCTAGATTAAATGCAATTTAAGGATTTACCATTCCAAAACCCGAAATGGCTGATCTGGAGGTGGGAAAACAAATATCCCCAAAACCTGACACCTAGAAATCAAGGAAATTTGAAATCTAGACAGGGGGTCAAGGTCGAGGTTGTATTTGACTAGGTTAGGTTCGAGGTTGATCCTTACTAGGTTAGGATAGAGGTCGATCCTAACTAGGTCAGGATAGAGGTCAAAGGTCAACTTTGACCCCATAAAGTTGACTTTGACCTTATGATCAAAAACCTTAGGATCCTGACCCAGAATGCTAGGAAATGCAGATTGGAGTGAAAATAAGGGATAGATAGAAGCAGAATGAGGAGAACAAGTATGATCCAAGCAAAGAGCTAACTCTAGGTGCTTGACATGACCTAGACCACTCACTTGGAGGGCTATATGCTCTTAACATGGAAGTGCTTCCATTTTAAGATGATACACCAATTATGGGTGAACTTTTTGGGATGGTACATTTATCCCTCCTTTAGTGGGAGTATGAGAAAAAATCATTCTTGTGGTAAAGTAGATCAATGCATAATAACAATATATCAAGATTAGGGAGACAAAAAAATATCAAGCCTTCAAGTGACTTAAGTCCTCATCAAATCAAAAACCAAGATAAAAGGCATCATGAGAGAGAGAGAGAGAGCCACTATCCTAGTAAGGTATTGCTTTACCATGGATCATGCAAAGAGAAAGTATTTCTAAAAAATATGGCATTGGTAGTCTACCTAGATATGTTATGCTAGTCAACCCATCAAAGTAAATGGATCACTCCTCAAGGAAAGCATTGTCTCTAGTAAGGGATCCTAAAAATTCTATCAATCCTGAGGAAAGAATTCTCACTAAATGGATCTAGAAAAGGAGGACCAATCTAAGTATTCATTGAATAATACATAGAGGAATGACGAGGTAAAGATTGACACAAGGAAAACATTGTTTTCTTAGCCATCTATCAAAAGATAATGCATTTAATTTGTGTATGTGTACAAAATGTGAAATAAGGAGTAGAGTGTATTGTTAGGAATAAGGTGTCTCAACCTTGGATAATTCCTATTCTTATTATTTGTTTTGTAAAATGTATTTCTTGAAAATAATGTAATTAAGTGTGAGTGTACATGTCTAGTTGTCATGTTGATGTGTCACTCCACTTGATGTTTCGGTATCTTGAATTGTGTGTAAGGAGATCATGGCTGAAATGGTTATGACGGATTCCTATGACATGTAAGAGCTATGTCTGGAAGATCCAATGATGGGTGAAGACATACAAGACATGTGGCAACTAATAAAGTTGAGTACTGTACACTCTTCCTCAATCATGGGGTAAAATTTTTTTTGGGTTCCTATTTTCTCAGAGAATGGTAAAACTCTAATACAACTATCTTTGGAAGTTGCCCTAAAAAGGGAAGCACATGATATAAGCATTTTTTAGGGTTGCGAAGAGAGGTGAAGTAAGTGTATTGTTGGAACATTTTTATGCTACCACAATTTGTCTTCAAGAGTTGGAAATCTTCTGAAAGAACTTGCATTGCAAGTGTATTGTAAACTATAATAGTTTTGATTAATACATTGTGCAGGTTTTGGAGTGTTGGGGTTTTTACCGAAAGGTTTTCCCCAAGGTAAATCATTGTGTCATTCTCTATTTTCTGTATGCATGGTATATGGCTGCAATATCATTGTTAAAGTAGTTAATGAATCTAAAATTGTAAGGATTTAAAATAATTTGCACAATACTTTCCTTTAGAGATTAGTGTAGGAAGTTGTTTCCGCACCTGAGTTTCCTTACATGTATGCCCTTTTGTTAAAGTGATTTAAAATTCCTTAACAATATAAATGGCTTTAATAGAGCATAAATGCACCCACAAGTTAAATTTCCACTATGAGATGCCTCCAAGAGAGGACAAACCAAGAGAATTGAATACGTAAAGAAAAAGAGAACAAAAACGATCTACTAATTTAGGGGTCAATATGATCATATGATAACTCGTGTATATCATAATTATATCAAAAAGAATTATCATCATTTTCCAAAGGTAGTAGAGCTACAAGCACAATGGAAGAATATTACATAAGAGATACAAAGAAGAGTCCTTTTGGACCGATATTAGGGAGAACAAAAAGAATAGGTAGCTAGCATTTTGCATAATTTCCAATCAGATAAATTAAATGAATATTTATGAACAATAACACATGCACAATATAGTGTGTAACAACATATAGAATAATTGAGATACAAATAGAGGAATGTCATAATGGTTTGATTATTGTATCAACATTTTCTAATAGAGAAACAAGGGTCATATAAAGAAATTAAAAAGAAAACATATAGCAAGAATCACATTACGAGGGAAGCACATTACAACAAGCAAACACAAAGAATCCCCTACACAAGAGGATGTAGTCAAGCATATTGCCTACACCAACCCTCCCCCATCTCAATCTATAGTGTTTAGAGAATGTGGGAAACATTCAAGAGGAGAAACATCAAGGTATGGTAGATGAAATAATAGTCAATTCCAAAAAAGGACCATGTTGTGAAGATGGGTCACTTTGTTCATCACTAGGACTAAGAGATAATTGTTTTGCAAATATATCTAGTAATTTATGATTAACATCAATAAGATCATACATAGCATCATCATCACTAGCATGAATATTATTATTTTTATTTGAAACATTGAAATCATCATCATCAAGAGTATCTTCTTCATCCAAATTAATTGCAATAGAATCTAACATATGAATAGAAGCATCATGTTTGTTCAATTTCATTTTTTTTCAAATTAACTTTCTCCCTTGGGCTATGCATTGGTTGGTCAAAGGGAATCAAGGCATTAGTAGGTGTCTTAGGTGAGGAAAGGTTTTGGGAAGCATGATCATAGGCTCTAGCATATCATTTACCATGCGCGATAGTCATGAGAACATAGGTTACATTTATTTTTTCTTGAAATTTTGTTTGGTTTAGTATCAATCAACATTGATTCCTTTACTTCTTTAGAGGGGAGGAAGGATGACACCACACTAATTTGGGAGATAACATATGCATAATGTTGATAGGATATAGGAAGTGGAATAGAACCATAAGTAGAAGGTGTAGGAAGAAGTCTAGGTCCATGGAAAGGAGATGGAATAATCTTAGGATTGATAAGCTCACAAATCTTGTGGATTTTGAATTTATGATAGAATAGGAAAAGATGCATCTTCGAGGCTGGATTAGTTGAGGCATGGAAGGCCAAAAGAAGTCAAGGTCAAAGTTCCCTCAGCACATTAAATCCTGATTTAAACTATGACTAATCGTTATGATTTCTCAACTATAGGGAAATTTAAAACACATGTGGATAATAGAGACTACGAATTCCATGGAACTGAACCAAGGAATACCAATTATAACTTGAAAGTGATCGAAAGTTGGGATGACAACAAAAGTGACATCTAGAATTTTTTTCCCCAAATTTTAGTGGAAAATTAATAGAAATGTTGAAATTTTTTATCATCATATCAGATTTGTTATAAAAATATTGTTGCATCTATCTGTGTGTGAATGTTTAACACCTTCATGAAATTAGGATAATCAACTAAAATTCTATGAAAATACAATACAAATTTGATCTAAGAATTGAAATTAACATCCATGACATCTCATGGTTGTCTATCCAAGCTTGGTAAGTAGAGCTCTCAACTTATTCTCTACTAGTGACAATCCTAGAATGAGAAAAATGATAGTACAATGCTTATTCTAGCTCTCAAACTTTCAAATGTAATACAAAGATTGATTCAAATGCTCTCAATTGCTCTCAATTTCTCATAAATTTCCTATAATGATGATGCTTTGCAAATAAATTCTCTAGTATATTATTGCTCCCAAAATGACCCTCATTTATAGTAAATCCCAAGGGTAGGGGGTAGAGTTATTTAATCATGATTTAGCCTTGGTTGAGTCAAAAACTTTGCAATGTTTTTAAATGGGGGGACAATTTAAATGTTTGTCTCAAAGGTTTGGACAAAAAGACAAAATTGAGTGGATGAGATTCAAAGTTGAAATGTGTGATTGAGATTCACCTATTTTGGAGTGATCCATGTGCTTTTGACTCTCAATTCTCATTGGTTGCTCAAATGTTGTTGAAAGATATTAGGATTAATTAAATTCCATTAATTAATTAAATTAGCCATGTAAGGGAATGGGTTCAATTTGATTTTTGATTTAAAAATATACAATTAATTGATTAAAATCAAGTATATAGTGTTTTTGGTCCCTTTAAGCTTGTATTTAATTATTTAATGTCATTATTTGATTTTTCCTTTGATTTAATGATTTTTTCCAATTTTGATTTAATAAATGTCCATTTTAAAATTGATTTGATCTATTTTGATGAGAATTGTAGCATTTTGATTAAGAATTTGCAATTTTAATGATTTTAAGCACTTGTCCATTTTTTAGTGTCTACAAATGCCCCTCTTTGAATTGATGTTTGTAGAGTATTGATTCAAAGAAAATTTTAAGTCCTGATCACTTTTAGGTCTTGATTAACTGATACACAACTGATTTAGGTCTTGATTTGACACCTGATATGATTAATGATACTGCCTGATATGATTCAACATTTGATATGATATGCCCACTGATAATAGTTCAAAAATTTTGATGCCCCAGATTCAATGATGTTTTGATGCCAATTTTGATACTCTTATGATGCCCCCTCAAAAATGAAAACATATTGATCGCTTGATAGAAAAATATGATGAAATTGATTGATTAGTTGATCCAATATGTTTTCATTTCTAAAAAATATTGATGATATTCGAGTCACAACAAATGCCCTGGTGTGATTGATATCTTGATATAGGTCACTAGGTCAAAAATTACCTCAAAATTAGGTCAAATTAGCATAAATAGGTTGAAAAACCTAAATTTACCATTCATTTTCACTTTTGACTATTGAGATTTTTGCTCTGATCCTAAGATATCTAATCACGATGGTTGTGCCTATTCGAGAGCATCGGTTCAAGAGATGTCACCGATATTAGAGACCTTTGGATTATGGACCTCCAGTAAGTGATTCGAACCTTTCTAGTGCATTTATTGCAATGTTTTTAACATTTATTGAATTAAAGTTCATGATTTGTATTTTTAATTTTACAAAATGCCGCATAGCATAGGTTTAATAATGCTTAGGACCTTGAAGTACCACATCTAGGCATTTTAACGATGCCTCTGTGCAGTTTAATGCTTCTTAAGATGTTTGAAATGTTGCCTAAACATGTGTAAATGCCTCTTAGGCTAGGGTTGTAGGGCCAAATTATAAATGAAAAATCACCTAAAAAACCCTAGGTTTTAAATGACGCCCAGGCATTGTAAAATGCCACTTAGAGCCATAAAGTGTCATGTAGCAAGTGAAGTACCATGTATGCTTAATAAAGTGTCGCATATGAAATTTTCTTCACCACCTAAGGTTAAATGCCACCTCCGCATAGGCAAATGACACCTATAGGATTTTTTTGAAATTTTGAAACTCAAACTTGACTTTCTAATAAAATGTAATGTCTTTGGATGATTGATTGAATTTCCAAGATAGATAGGTCTATTGTAGTTAAGCAAAACAAGTGATTAAGATATCAGGATAATGGTACCAATGAATGTTTGATTATGTCAATCTCATCTGATAGAAAAATTGATAGTAGGATACTAATAGGTAGATAACTGATAGTTCATTCTCAAGACATAGAGACACAAACAAATGGTCCTAGGTTTGATTGCTTGATACTTTTATTCTAATAGGATTGATTGACTTAAAATGATTCATTGATATAGAATACTGATATGATTCCCTTGATTTTCAAAATAGGCACATTTTCGTAAGCTTTACATACAGACTGTTGCTTCCTAGATTCTAGACCTTGGTCAGGAGTTGACCCCACTAAAGTTCCACATCATTAAGATGTGTGACTTGAGTTTCCTCGATATCCTATGGTTCCAACTGAACCATGGTCTATTGATAGCTGTGGCAGAGCATTGGCACTCTAACCACAATACCTTTCATTTACCTTTCGGGGAGATGACTATCACTCTAGAGGATGTGTATAGATTGTTGCGCATTCTGACTAGGGGTGAGATGGTTTATTATGATTCAGTATATGACAACATAGTTTGTAGATGAGTGTTTGGAGATAACACCATTGATGATGACACCATCACGTGGGTGCATTTTGCTTCATTTCCCACTTTTCCAGCAGTTTTGGGTGCTTTGATAGGTGGATTACTGCTTCCTGATCGATGAGATCATGGATTTTCTGTTGGATGGGGCCGTATTCTCAAGGATTTTCTTACACAGCCTCAATGTTTTGATTGGGGCTCTTGCATTCTAGCACAACTATACCATGATTTACATGAGGTGGTGTATAGATCTAGTGCTTCCTTGTTAGCAGGTGTTGTGATATTGCAGTTGTGGGTATGGGAGCATCTTCCCATTATGAGACTATTGTTAAATTGTATTAGACGTCATGGTTTTCCTTATGCATTTCTATATAGTAGCATGGTTGTCCAACATCATCTAGGAAAGTTAGAGTACTAGTGCCATAGGATTGATGATATTGATCAGGTCATCTAGAGACCATATCTGGGCTGTGAGGGTTGGAGGGAGGATGATGATGAGCTCCCTTATATATTTTCTTCATATTGGATGATTGGTTAGTCGACCCTTATGATAGAGATATTTTTCTTTGGCCACATTTCCCGATAGTATGATAGGTATTAGGATATGCCGCAGGGTATGGCCTTATACGCTCGAGTTCAGGCGGAGCGATCAATGTGGGGGCCTCAGATTGATTTTTAGTTTGCTTGTGACTAGATTGCTAGGATGATGTATGTTAGATGGGATATATTAGAGCATGTAGTAGATGCTGGGATGTCTATAGAGTACAGAGAGTGGTGGTCTCAGAATAGATTTTTTAGATTTACTGATCCTATAAAGCCTATTTTGGATAGAGATGAGTGATCTGATGATGATGAGGGAGATGATGGTGGGGATGATGGTGGAAGACCGAGGCGATGATGAACTCATAGAGGATAGAGAGCTCCTAGAGCTATGGGCAGAGGATGAGATGGGCCACGTGTATGAGGTGGACATGTTAGGGCTAGGGATAGAGATGGTAGGAAGGTACAATAGGGACCTAGATAGGGACATGGACCTGGGTTTGTTCATCCTAGAGCTGTAGTAGTAGAGGGATAGAAGAGATTCTGGAGATGGGTACACATTGATGTTCCTAAATAGGCTCCCAGTGGACAGGATCCACTTGTTCAGTTACATCAAGCTTCATTAGATTAGCAGACATAGTTTCCAACATAGTAGGTGCCTCCACAGATACCTCAGTCTCAGGATATGGTTCAGACTTCTCAGGCTTCTCCTAGCATGGATACTATATCATAGGATGTGAGGAATTTACATATAGGTTTATTAGCTGTGGTCGACAGATTAGATCAGGTAGCGACTATGATGCAGCAGTTTATGGAAATGATGGCTCAAATGCCCAGTATTGCTAGTAGTAGTCAGGCTCCTCCTACTCAGGATAGATTAGGTGACAAGGGACCAGATGGATCAGGTGTTGGTGATGGATTGGGTGTCCTGACAAGATCTTGATGTGTTTATGATGGATCTATTCATTGATGACTTGTATCATGCTGATGTTTATTTGATCAGAACTTGACGTGTCATGTTGTTATTTGACATTATATCTTGCTATATGAATTTAATGGATCATTGATGTTATAAACATTTATATGATGATAGACTTTCCTTGATTCTCTTATGATGTGTTGATGTGAGATCATTTTTTTATGTAGTTATATATGATGTTTTATGATGCATTTACTTTTGATTATGCTATAAATGCAATGTGTCTTACATATGATATAGATAAATGAATGCAAATGATAATGTAATTTTTTTGATATGTTTTTTTGATTTTCACTGTATGGATGCAACTGTTTTATTATGGAAAGATGGATATGAATGCAACTATATTTTTTATTTTTGATGTATGCAACTCTTTAACGAAATGTATGCAAATGATGTATGAGTAATGAATCTTTTTTCTCTTCTTTTTCCGATATAAGGATAATGACTAATGATTAATGCTATGAATGAATGCAAAAGATAATCTCACATGATTGATTGGAATCAAGGATGATGATATTTAATTGAACCCCCTTCTTTTCTTATTTTTGATCAAGCTAATTAGCTAAACCTCTTTTCCCTTGGAAAAAAAAAACTACAAACAGGCACTTAATCTAACGTGAAAATGCAATGCAATGCAACTAATTGTCACTAGCTTTTAGTAAAGAAATGCCATAGAGAAATATTTTCATCATTGAGCATTGTAGGACCAGAAAGCAAGTACAACCATCACTGACCACATCATGATGATATGAATACCACTTTATATTTCTTTTGGTAACCCCTTGGGAAACTAGTACAACCCTCACTAGTTGAATGACCAACTATGGGAGTATGAATACCGGTTTCAATAGATTCAATGTTGCAATTGGATTTTGGTATTAAGATATGGAAAATCTAAATAGCCAAGGTATCCATTTACGTAAACAAAAAAAGGTCAATCCTCCCTCCTATGTGAAAGTCCTCGATGGTTCTTTGATGACAATGTCATTAGACGAATTCACATAAGTTGATGGATCTCCCTCAAGATAGTCACTCAAAGCCAAGAAAAATATCATGTATCCATCATCTCCAATCTAGTCAAAACATCATCGATTACCTAAAAAGATGTGATAAAAGTCAATAAAGATCATCAAAAAAACTTAAAGTGTTTTGCAATATATCAAGATTTTCAAAAAGAATTTCCAAACATTCTGATCTTTTAAGTGTTGTCAATTTTTAATCCCGAATAATAAAGTCAATGAAGGTTCAAGGATCAAGTTGTGGGATCAAAATACTTGGGTGTGAACAATGATATCCATCAAAGGTTCAACAAAAATCTCTCTCTTCTGAAGCTCTGATAATTCCCTCTGATGTGTGACCGAATGTAGTACTATTGAATCCGCTTGTACCAAAAATCCAATCCTTTCCTGCCCCCAAGTGATAAGTGTGATCGTGTGACTAACTTAGGGAAAATAGCCAATGCAACAATGCAGTTGAAAGGTTTTATTATGACTATGCACAAATGATAGATGCAATGAAGATTTACAAGTGAGATGATGGAAATGCAATATGTACATATGCAACTAGGAAAGACTTAGGGGAAAAAAAGGTGCTTGGTTGCCAAGTTTTCACCTTTTGGGTTTATTTCTCTTTTTTCATTTTTTTTCTACTAAGGCACCTATTGCTAGGTTTTCACCAAGGCACTTTTTTTTATCTTTTTCAAATTTTTATCTTTTTATCTTTTTTTCAATTTTAATTTTTTTGGATTTTTTGATCATTTTGATTTTCTCATGTACAAAAGTGATGCTTGAGTCATCAGATACACACTCGTCTGATACTCTTTCTTCTAATACTCTCTCATCTAATTAGGTATGAAACCTCTTTAAATGGATGCTATTAATGGGCTCTTGTAATTCTTCCCCATCACAATTGGCTAATTTGTAAGTCCCCGTTCCGAATGAAGAAACAATGACAAAAGGCCCAAGCCAATTTGCTTCCCATTTACCCTTCTTTTCCCTTTCTACCTAATTTTTAGGGTTTTCTCTTAGCACTAAGTCACCTACTTGAAAGACTCTTGGTTTGATATGCTTATTATAGTTTCTTGAAATCTTGTTTTGATACACTTTCAAATGTTCATAGGCTTGTGCTTGATGTTCTTCTAACAATTCCAATTGTTGAAGTTAGGCAACTCTATAATCCTCATTCATTACTAATCCTTGCAATGATACTCTTAGGAATGGTATTTAAACCTCCAAAGGTAGAACAACTTTGGCTCCATAAACCAATGAATATGGTGTAGCTCCTATAGGTGTCCGAATGCTAGTTCTATAAGCCCACAAAGTTGGGTTGATTTGTACATGCCAATCTCTTCCTGATTTGTTCACCGATCTCTTCAAGATCTTAAGGATATTCTTATTTGTAGCTTCGGCTTGTCCATTTCCTTTTCGATAATAAATGGAAGAAGAGTGATGTGTAATGTGGAAAGTATCACAAAGTTCATCCACATCTTTGTTCTTGAATTATTTTCCATTATCGGTGATTATGGCATAAGGAATACCATATCTGCAAATGATGTGATTAAGTATGAACATGGAAATCTATTTTCCCATAGCGGTGAACAAAGGAATGACCTCTACCCATTTAGTGAAGTATTCCATAGCCGTGATGATGTATTTGTGCCCATTGGAAGAAGGTGGATAAATTATGCCAATCAAGTCAAATCCCCATTGATAAAATGGCCAAGGTGTAACAAAAGGATGTAATTCTTGATCTGGTACATGTATCATATCACCATGATATTGACATTTGGTGCATATCTTAACAAAGTGGCAAGCATCTTTTTCTTAGGTTTTCCAAAAATACCCCATGCAAAGGATCTTCTTAGCTAAGTTTAAACCACTTGAGTGTGACCCATAAATGCCCTCGTGAACCTCATGTAAAGCTACCTTAGACTCTTCTTCCTCTAGACATCTAAGTAAAGTTTCGTCAAGACCTTTTCTATACAATGTGTCGGAGAGGATAATGTAACGAGCTGATTGTCTTATAAAGTGTCATTTTTGGGCTCAGGATTGGTTCAAGGGTAGCACTTGGTTTTTGAGGTATGTGTAGATAGGGCCATACCAAGGGGATTCATGTCCATTGAGTAAGGAAATAATTTGGGTATCGGGAAGGTCAAATGCTGGTTTTTCCAACTCGTCCACCAAGAATTCATACCTTTCATTCTGATCGGGCTTTTAGAGTAATGAAGCCAAGGTAGCCATTGCATTGGAAACTCTATTCTTCTCTCTTGGGATTTTCTCAAATGTTATCAACACAAAGTATTTTTTCCGTGCATCAATCATTGTCTTGTAAGGTAGTAGCTTTTCATCTTTTGTATTATACTCATCATTGATTTGATTGATTACTAATTGAGAGTCACCATACACTTGTAGCTCAGTGATATTCCATCCTAAAGCCATCTTGATACCAATGACTAAAGCTTCATATTCAGCTGTGTTGTTGGTACATGGGAACAAAAGCTTGTATGATTTGGGAATAGTATACCCTTGAGGGGTAATCAACAATATGCCAGCTTTGGAACCTCCTTGGGTATATGATTTGTCAAAGTACAACTTCCATGTCTTGGCTTCTATGGTGACAATTGCCAAATCAGGAAACTCCACTTGAATGGGATGTGTCGAAATTAATGGAATTTTAGCTAAGTGATCTGCCATCACTTGTCCTTTAATGGCCTTCCTATCCACATATTCAATGTCAAACTCACTTAATATCATGACCCATTTTTCTATCCTACTTGTTAAGGCAGTTTTGCTAAGCAAGTATTTTAGAGGGTCAATTTTTGCAATGAGCTTTACTTTGTGTATCAACATGTAGTGTCTCAATTTTTGAGAAGAAAAGACAACATCTAGGCATGCTCTTTCCATGAATGTGTAGTTTAATTCATACTTGATCAATGTTTGGCTCATAGTAGATAGCTCTTTCCTTTCCTTGATCATCTTATTGTACCAATAGAACTCCTAGAGACCTCTCAATTGCTGATATGTATAAGAGCAATGGTTTTCCTTTGATAGGTGGCATTAGAATTGGTGGATTAATTAAGTAAGTCTTCAACAAAGTGAAGGCCTTGTCACATTCTTCATCCCATATGAAAATGGTGTCCTTGTGTAGCAATCTAGTGAATGAGTGACACTTTTCAGCTAGTTGAGAAATGAATCTCCTTATTGATTGAAGTTTCCCTTGAAGAGACCTCATTTGGCTAATGTTTTTAGGGATTCCCATGTCCATTATTGCTTGAACCTTTTCAAGATCCACCTCAATGCCTTTTGTTGAAACCATGTAGCCTAATAATTTACCGGATTGAACACCAAAGGCACATTTTTTTGAATTAAGCCTTACTTTGAATTGTTCCAACCGGGTAAATATTTTCTCCAGAATTTGTAGGTGATCTTCTCTTTTATGTGACTTTTCCAATATGTCATCCATGTAATCCTCTAAAAAGGTGTGCATCATATCATGGAAAATAGTGGTCATTACCCTTTGGTAGGTAGCTCTGACATTTTTGAGACCGAAAGGCATTACATTCCAACAAAAGATACCGCAAGGGCATGTAAAGGATATCTTTTCCTGATCTTTGGGTGCAATCTTAATCTGGTTGTATCCGCTAAAACCATCCATTAATGAAAACATGGAGTGACTAGCTGTTAAGTCCACTATCGCATCTATGCTTGGAAGTGGGAAGTCATCTTTGGGACATACAAGATTGAGATCTCAAAAGTCTGTACATATGTGAATGGATTTTTCATGCTTAGTAACTGGTACAATATTAGATATCCATTCTGCATAAGCAATTTCTCTTATTAACCCCACCTTCAAAAATTTCTCCAGTTCTACTTTGACTAGAAGAGTTGTATGGGGATGCATCTTCCTCAACTTTTGCTTGACTAGTTTAATCCCTGGTTCAACATTCAAGTGATCCATGATGAAGTCTGGATCTAGTCCCAGCATGTCGGCATAGGACCATGCAAAGTTCACTTGTTTTTCTTGGAAAAATTTGATGAATTCCTTTCTCTCCAAAGGTGTAAGTGAAGCTGCTAGATGTATGAATTTGGGCTCCAATTCTGTTCCAATGTTAACTTTCTCCATTGGCTCTATGAGAATTGGTGATCTTACCTCTTCATGTTTGGGTAGGGTATCCAACCTCTCTTCCTTAGGTGCCACAGTTGGGTTTTCACCATAGGAAACATCCTTTATCTTTACTTTTTTTGGTTCTAATGCTACCACATGGTGGTTTTTACCACTAGAACTTTTCATTTTTTAAGTTTTTTTTATTTTTTTCTTTGGATTAAGAGGTTGGACCCCTGCCCTTTCCATCATGTTGGGATTAAATTCTTCGGTGAAAGAGGGTTCAACCACATTTAGGTATTGGTTCATCACTTGGTCATTTGGAAAGTAGAGTAAGTCACTTGGTTTGGTTAGGTCCCAATCAATAAGATTAGGGTGCATTAAGGGTAAAGATTCACTTGGAAAATTTTCATTGGCCCAATTTAAGGACATGACCTCATTAGGTGGTTCATACATTGTATCATTAAGGTCAATAATGTGAGCTTTCTCGAGATGGTCCATGGAAGAAGGATTGCAGTCCTCTTCACTTGAGTCCTCGAAGACTTCTCTAGGAAAGAAAACATGTGGGGTAAACCTACTATACAAATCATCCCACCACAAAGGTATCCAAGGTTCACCTACCCACTGATAATTATGTGCTTTCCCTATGTTAGATTCCTATGGCTCAGGTTGCATGTGTATAGGAAGTATCTCTGAATCTTCACTAGCTTGAGTATTGTCCTCTAAGACTTCTATGGGAAAGAACGCATGTGGGTTAAAATTCAAATTCAAATCACTTGTCCATGAAGGTACCCAAGGTTCACCTATCCATGGTTGACTAATGTGTGCCTACCCTATGGGAAATATCTTCAGATCTTCATCAACTTGAGTTTGTTCTTGAGGAACATTGGTATAAGAATGTATGACAACAATTTCTTTTTCATGGAAAGAGTCTTCAGATAAAGAATCCCACTCATATTCTCTAGAATAATCACTATCAAAATCATATTCTACCATGTTTATTTGTTCATAACCATCATGCATTGGGCTAGAACTTTCTCCTTTGTATTGGTAACCTACCCCTGATTTTTCTTCTTTTGACCTCCAAGAAGGTTCAATAGGTTCCAACAAACCTCTATTCCTCATACCTAAGGGTCCTCTTCCCTTATATCCCATTTTTTGCATAATCTCAAACCCTTTTCCATATTGGTTAGTTTGAGTATTGACATGTTGAACTCTTTCTACGAGATTGTTTGAGGTATCACTCTCATCTTTGTAGAGCCATTGTAGAACCTCATCCTCTTCTTTTTCAAATGCTGATTTGTCACTCTCTCTTACAAAAAGAGAGTTATATTTGTGAGGAATATGCTCTTTAGAAGGTTTTCCATGTGTTTTTGGAGAAGTAGGAAAGTCAAATAGAGAAACATAATATTCCCCTACTCCCTTATAACTAATTCTACATTGTTTTTGAAATGTGTGCACCATTTCACTCATTTGTTTATAGTGATCTTCTTTGGCTTTGCCTTTCTCCTCTTTAGTAGGTTTAGCAATTTCCACCTTTGGTATGGATATTCTATCTAAATTCTCATTTGAACTTGGACCCTCATAACTCACTTTTTCCTTTCCTTTAGTTGATGTAGTTGAGTTAGTTTGAATAGGGTTTGCAGTGGAGGTAGAATTTGATGTTAGCTTGGGATCAACACCTTTAGTTTCTTCAATAGTAGCATTTGGCACAATCCCTTCACTGTTATATGGAATAAATAATTCATGAAGAGGCTTCAATGTGCTATAATATTGAAAAGGATTTGAATCCCCTCCAATTGTGATTTCTTCTCCCATGTACAAAAATTTGATACATTGGTGATAGGTAGAAGGAACCGCTTGACTCTCATGTATCCATGGCCTCCCCAATAAGATATTATAAGTTAACTTCACATCTAAAACTTGACATAAGGTGTCCTTTTTGATAGGACCAACTTGAATAGGGAATACAATCATGCCTTTGGAAGATCTCTCCTCCTCATCATAAGCCTTTATGGTAATTTTCTTTTTAGGATCAATGGATGACTCGGATAAACCTAAAGACTTGACAAGGTTTAATGTGCAAATATTTAGACCAGCTCCAAAATCTATAAGAACTCTCTTAACCCTATGCCATTTAATGAGGACTTCTATATGCAATGGAAAATTTTGAGGATGAGTGATGGACATGTCATCCTGATCTGAAAATGAAAGGCAATGTGGTGTTGTGAGGTGTCCCACCATGTTTTGAAACTTATCTTCCTCCAAGTTAATAGGAATGTTAGTCCCCAATAAGGCTTGTTCCAAGATCTCCCTATGATTTGGAGATAATTTTAACAGCTCCAAGATAGAGATTTGAGCTAGAGTCTTTTGTAATTGGTCCACCAAGCTATATGACTTTATTGTTGTAGATGGTTACTTAACCACAATACTTGATTGTCTAGGACCAATAGGTTTAGGATCTTCCCCTTGTAGGGTAATCCTCAAAGTTTAAATGGGGGGACAATTTAAATGTTTGTCTCAAAGGTTTGGACAAAAAAACAAAATTGAGTGGATGAGATTCAAAGTTGAAATGTGTGATTTAGATTCACCTATTTTGGAGTGATAAAGATGTTCTTCAGTTATAAAACTCACCTTGAAAGTAGGATCTATAAGGACACCTCGAGAAAGGAGATCATTAACCTTTGCAACAATGTAAAGAGGACCATCAAATGCTTTAATAATCTCACTAGGATTAGATGTAATGCAAAGCTTAGGTTTGTGTTTGGATTGATAAATAAGGTTGAAAATGTTGTTGGCTTTAGTACACTCAACATAATAGTCAACAACATGGGTGGAGGAAGAAGGTAGATACTGAGTAGACTCAATGGTATTGGTAGAATGAGAAGGTAAAAGATTGGTATAAATTTACAAGCTTTGGTATGGACGTGCTACAAATTTCTTTCCTTGTTAATTAACACCCTCAATAGATATAGAATTAGAATCAATGAGGTCTTGAATAACATGTTTCAAATAGAAACACTTCTTAGTATCATGGTCAAGTTAACGATGGTAATAAAAAAAAAATTTATGATCAAAGGAATTGGGAAAAGATTTGGATGTGGCAATTGGTCTAATGGGAGGAATTTTAAATTTTTTTGCATTAATCAACTTCAGCATCACATCATGAAAAGATTCAGAAAGAGGTGGAAAATTATGAGAAGGTCTAAAAATAGATGTCAAAGGAGCCACACCTTTAGATGTTGCTGCCACTTGCTCGTCAATGTTATTTGATGAATTATTGAGCTTGATGAAGCCCTTAGGTTTTTGAAATTTTTGAAAGGACTAGGATGAAACATCATTCTTATCAACCAAAGCCATTGGGGTGGTACTCTAAAATTGACTCACTTGAAGCTAATAATTATGAAGCACTACACACAATTGAGTAAAAGAAGAGAATTTAGAAAGAAATATCTTATATCTAATGTCTTTTTTGTAAATTAGAAATGAAAATACGTTGAATATCAACATTGGGCACAAGATAAGAAATATAAGCATGAAAATGTTTAAATCTACCAATGAAATCAATCATTTTTTTTTAACATATCATTTACAATATATTAAATTGGTGAAAGAAATCGTTAGAGTTTTAGATGATTTTACAACACCCCCAGGATCGAATGCAAGACCAAGATAACTTACACAAGATATTGGAAAGATAATTGCATTAAGATGAAAGAATGATATTATTGATAATGGACATAATTAAAATATACATAATAGGCCTCCTTATATAGGGAAGGCAATAAGAGACAATGATAAGGAGTTGATAAGCTATCACTTATGCTAGGTGTAATCACATGTCCACCGAATGTGGATCATCCTCCGTTATGTAATAAAGTATGTGGAATAGGATTAGGATGATAATGTGATATATGCACTAAAGGTCAATCTCATACCTAAATTGGAAATTCTCCTAAACCATGTGCTTAATTGAGGTGAAAACTCCTAGGTGTCTCAATGAAAAACTATGATGCAATGCATTATCCTAAGTAAGATTAAGTAAAGTATAATTAGAAATATTTAATTACACCAACAACCACCTTTGAGTGCAACTTAGGGGAATGCACTTAAAATCACAATGCAAGATGGGTCCAAGCTACTAGGCCATGTTAGGTACCCATGTACACTATGCAATGCAATACATGAAATAAAAATCTCTCATAAAGTGGAGAAAGAAGGAAAACCTCATGGTAAAAAACATCCCCTAAAAAGAGAGAAGAAAACAAGATGCATGGATGGATGGAGTACTCAAGACCCCCAAGAACTATATACATCATGTATATATAAATAATTATCCCCCCATAAGAAGGATATTTGGATACATGATACCCCCCCCCACAATGAAGTAACTCCCATGTTGATGAAGAGTACCTGCAAACAAAAGATAAGCCAATGCTTACAAGAAACATGTCTCCTATTAGGAAGAAATAGATACATAAAATGATGAAGAAGCTAATCCATATGAAAATGGGAGGAGGAATAAGATGAAGGTATCCATGTATAAATATCTAAAGACCGAATAGGTCTCTCCAAGATCAAAGAATCTATCACCTCATGTGATAAATCAAGTGAAGAAGGAGAAGAAACAAGAGTGCCAATCTCCAAATAAGGTGAAGAAGTGTCTCCAACTGTGATGCTATCATCAAAGGGAAGAGAAAACCCCTTAGGTATGTCTTTCAAATCTGCAATATGAGACTCCACAAACAATGAACCAATGCTCAACAAATAAGAATCCCAATTAGGAAGACAAATAGATATCTCTTGCAATGACTCACTAGAATCACCAACAAGAGATGATTGTGTGATCTCAACTGGAGAAGTAGGAGTTGTAGGAGGAGTCACTAGGTCATCCTTCCTCTCAATTGTTGCAAGTTCTTCAATCTCCTCTAAGGTATAATCATCATAGTGAATGTTATCCACATCATCAAGAGGAATGAGGCAATCTGAAGCAAGATCATGTGGGAATGGAGGAACATGTGGATCACCAAAAGTCTCCCAAATGATTGTCCAAATTATGTGTGGATACTGAACACCTCTAAATTTGGGGTAAATGTCATAGAAGAGACACAAACTGATGCTACTAATAATCAAATTTATAATATGAGCATTCTTTTCTCCCTAGACATATTGCTTCCCTTGTGACTTTGGCTTAGGAATGAGTCCATAAAGATGAGGAAAGAGATTAAGCCATCTACAATGTGTGATGATTCCTTTTTCCCATGACTCATAATTATCCTTAGTCAACATTACTACTGCAGGATGTGTTTCATAATCCATGATTCTATTAATGATACACTTCTCTCATTGAAAATTGAGATCAAAAAATTATTACACTCGTCAATTAGGTTGTAATAGACTTAGTCACTATGAAAAAGACCAAGCTAAGGCTTATGCATTACAATTACAAAACTAAGTCAATTTTTGAAAGTACAATTTCTAATCAGTCACTCAAATCTGATTCTAGATCTAGAAAATACATAAAAAATTATGCACTTTCAAAAAAAATTACACCTG
This sequence comes from Chamaecyparis obtusa, assembly GCA_027943335.1. Classification (NCBI taxonomy): domain Eukaryota; kingdom Viridiplantae; phylum Streptophyta; class Pinopsida; order Cupressales; family Cupressaceae; genus Chamaecyparis; species Chamaecyparis obtusa. Next base: position 272,327 of record BSBK01003530.1, on the reverse strand, counting down.
AAAAAGAGTTTATATGAGCACAAACAAGGCCTTGGAAATTACAAAAATTGAGATTTATAATTTTTAGAACAATTCAGGAACAGAGATTAGAAACCACCTACACCATTGTGTAGATTGTGAAATTCTACCCCAAAACAAAAAAAATGCTCGAAAAAAGGAGTCCAAATGATTGAGATATTGATGTTTGAAAGTCGCCTTTGAAATTATTTTTTCTAAATCTCTGTCGCCGCACTTCCAAAATTCAAATGGCTCTAGATTTGGCATTAGGTGTGCAATTTGGATGAAACAAAATTTGATTTAGGATTTTTTGGACCATCTCCATATGATGCCAACCTCTGATTTGCACCAACAAGCTCCAATATTGACTTGCAATAGAAAGCCACAAAATACAAAACCAAAAATTTTCTCCAAATAGACTATGTAATTGTGATGTCCAAATACCTTATTCTACACCCACAATTGAATCAAGCCAATATTGATATTCTTGAGAAGAGGTCTTCACAACTTGAGAACTTTGATACCATGTTTGAGTTTTGGGTGACTCTACAACACCCCCAAGATCGAATTCAAGACCAAGATAACTTCCACAAGAGATTAGCAAGATAATTGCATTAAGATGCAAGAATGCTATCATTGATAATGGACATAATTAAAATTTACATAATAGGTCTCCTTATATAGTAAAGGCAATAAGAGACAATGATAAGGAGTTGATAAGTTATCACCTATGCTAGGTGTAATTACATGTCCACCAAATGTAGATCATCCTCCATTATGCAATAAAGTATGTGCAATAGGATGAGGATGATAATGTGATATGTGCACTAAAGGTGGATCTCACACCCAAAGTGGAAATTCTCCTACATCATGTGCTTGATTGAGGTGCAAACTCCTAGGTGTCTCAATGACAAACTATGATGCAATGCATTATCCTAAGTAAGATTAAGTAAAGTGTAATTAACAATATTTAATTACACCAATAGAAACATTAGGACCAATGTTGTTTTTAAACTATTAGATAAAAGCATTAGAATTTTTTTGAAAGGAATCAATGGAATAAGGAGGCAAAAAACAATACCATTGCAAGGCTTTTTCTCGAAAGGTTCTAGTAAACAATTTATCCACGAACCTATGATCATGAGAGAAATAAATACACAATTTTTGAAAGGTTTTAACATGTGTCAAGGGATCACCCTTACCATTATAAGTATCTAAATGAGAAATTTATATGTATTGAGGGATAATGACATGAATGATGTCTAAGGAGAAAGGACTATCAATGTCACAAGTAGAAATGTTGAACTTGGATTGAGTCATGGATGTAATTTGTTATTACATGGATGAAATAGTTTGAGCTAAACTATTGATAATAAATTTAGTAGAAAGAGTGGTAGGAGGTATGTGTGAAATATTTGTACCATTATAGGAAATTAAAGAATTGGTAGAATATAAAATGGAACACTATTGTAATTGGGAATGGATGAAGGTAAATAAACATATGGAACACTTGAAGAAGGAGAAACAATAGGATTAGGAATTATAGCATGTGTAGGATTAATGTTTTGAATGGAAGTGATTATGAGAGGTTGAGCATAAGTGGACATACTAGGTATTGAGGTAGGAATAGGAATGAATGTCTCAACATTAGTGGTAGGTGGAGTGAAAAACAAATTCATCAACACAATCTCTAATAGGTTTGACAATGTTATAAAAAAGATGAAATATACTACACAAGATATTAACACCATATTCATCATTGTGAATTATCTTCCTCAAACCCTCTACTACAAAGATGACCTTGGGATTTGAGTTCTCATTTCCTAATCATTGATCAAGTTTTTCAAAGTTGTGGGAAATATTTTGCACTTGTATACAAATAACTTTTAAGGTCTCATCTTCATCTTGAGAAGAGTAGGAAGAGTTGTTCTCAACAATAGGAGGAATGTCATTAGTACACATGTTTGTCCCATCAATATTCCTAGGATACATAGAGGACTTAGGATCAAAGGAACTTATTAATTCTATGACTTCTCTTAACTATAATATTATAGGCAGGAATAAATGTAATAAGTTTCATGAATAACAAGATGAAAGATCAATATATCCAATGTAAATATGTAATTTTTAAGATATATAAAAATATTCATTCAACTAAGCACAATTGCACATTTAATAAAAAACATATTTAAACATCAAATCAAACATTAAGATCAATTCATAAAGAGGATCAAACACAAAAATTAGGATGGAAATTTCATGCATTGGGTTCAGCAAAAATGTACATGGTAAAAAAGGAAGAAATGCAAAGGGGTAGATTACTCCTCCATTTCCAAATTGCACACTCATAAGGAAGATGTCCCAATAGGATCAAGTAGGATCCAAGGGCTAAATTAGACATTGATCCTTTTCTAAAAATGTGTAAATTAAAAATGGACAGGAAATATGCCATTTAGAAGGAAAAATGGATAAATAGAGATAAAATTTGAAAAAAAAATTATAACTGTTAGAGTTTAGGAAGGCATGAACAATAAAAAATATTAAGATAATGTAGAAATAGAGAAGACATAAAAACAAATAACACAAATATTTAATGTGGTTCACCCAATATGGGCTACATACACCAAAAAAATAATCGTTCACTAATTTTATTATCCAATGACAAGAAAATTATAATTTTATAATTTCACATTACACTACCACTTATATATAGGCCTTTTAGGGAGTTTACCAATGGCGATTAAAAAATTAACCTAAAAAATCTTGATGAGTTAACCAAAAAAATCCCTCAGGGGTCATGCCCCCAAACCCCTACTATTGGGGGCTACCTCCACTAAACCCGTGTTTGAAGCCTGACCCAAACCTAGACCCTAGAAAGGATACATGGTGAGTGTATAGTACTTTCTTGATCAGTCACCACAAACCAAAATTATCTCAATTAGAGACTAATTAGGCTCTACATTAAACAATAACTAACTACAAGAAACTAGAAATGAGATGAATCAAGGTCTAGACTATTATAGTGACATAGGATTTTAATTTGTATAGGAGTTTAAGGGTATATAATAGCTTGGGAATTTTTGTTATCTCTATTTGAGCATTAGATGTTGTCATTAGTATCAATTAGATCAATTGGTAATCTAAGCTGATCAGTTGGGAAAGATGGAATAAGAAGCTATAGAAGCTAGTCAGTTGAACTTATAAAGCCTTCATACCGAGCAGTCACAAGGAAGAACTGAAAATCAAATAGATACAGGTCTAATTGAGTATGTTTTGATGAGCATTAGACTATACTAAGCACTGAGTCTATGAACACCAAGAATTCTACACACCAAGCATCAGGTTATTCACTGAATCAAGAATGCAATATTTACCAAGTTATTCAGCAAAATGGCATAGTAATCAGTAATGGCACATATCTCTATGAAAATAGTGTACACAGATCCATAAACATTTTATCAAGATTGAGGCACATTTATTATGGATGTAATCATTAATTTTTGTGATGATTCCTATGTAATAGTTAGATCTAGGATATTTTTGTACATTGTAGATTTTAGGTTTCCTAAGATGTTGTAAACCTAATTAGGTCAAAGAAATTTTCTATATAATTGTAATTGATGTCATTTTGACATATCATTAAGGAAGGAGATCATGAAGCAATAGCCACTTACAGGACATTAGAATTCAGACAAGGGTTTGCATGAATGAGCAGTCATCAGAAATAGTATTCAATTTATTAGAAACATACAAGGCTACCGAGCATAACAAAGAGCAGTATACTACAAATCAAGGTGAAATTTATTTAGTATATCATAGATATGATTCAGACAAGTTGAAGTTATCATTTACAGATATATTTTTTTATCTTCTAACAATTATATAAGGATCATAAATCTCCAAATAGAGTAGACATAACAGTCTATTGTAAATCTCTTAACCGAGTGCACACTTATTTGGTGTTGCTAAAATCCTTTCACGAGGTAGATCTAATTGATCTCATTATTAATCCTAATAGGGTAAGATCACTGGAAGTGATCACACTTTTAGCCTTAACCGACATACATTATTTACTATAGTAGTGAATAATTTGTGGGTGTCATCCCCACTGCAATTTTTACCTTCTAACAAGGGTTTCTATGTAACCAAAATACTTGTGTCATGTGTTACATTTCATGAATGATTTATTATTTGTTTTCATCCACTTTACATTTACAAGTTATTTGAATGTATGTTGAAAACAATAGAATCAGTTGGTTAGATAGGTCCACAAATATTGCAAATTGTTAATTCAGTAAAAAAATTTGAGGGTATTGATTCACCCCTCCCCTCTCAGTACTTTTGTTAGAATAACTGAGAAGGGGGGTGAATTAGTTATCCATAGTCCCAATCATAAAATGTATATCCAAAAATAATTTACTAAAACTTTTGTAGCTCGGTAACATAAAATAGTATTATGTCTGTGCTTTTACCGATTACCAGTTAATAACATATAGTGATTATCGATCAAATCCAATATGCAACATGTAAATTATGACAACAAACAATCATCACGGTCAACACATAACACAAGAGATTTAACATGGAAACCCTGTAAAGGGGAAAACCACCTGGGACCAGCAACCCAAAAATTGTTCACTCTTTTGAAGTGAGGTTGGTGAAGACCCAACCCTATTAAAGGTTACAAACACACTGTGAGGTGTGACCTTGTTAGAGGATTTTAGACCAACCGTTATCGTCCAACCAGCATTCACTATGGGGTTGATAGGATAACAAATGTACACTCTATGAATGACATTACAAGACTTTCTAGTCCACTCTGTTAAGAGATTTATCTATTTGCAATGGTTAAAATGTAATAGCAAGTGATCTGATTACAACACAAATTCAATTGCAGATTTTCAGATCTATGTTAAGCTCATTCAAATCCTCTGATCAATATATCAATTCTATTTCAATCAATATTCAGTAACTTAATGTCTCTCAGTTATAGCTTTCTGATGCTCGATAATCTCTGCAGTTTGGTTCTCCTTAACCAGTCTGATTAGGCATGCATGAAGCTAGTTCACGTGATATCTCTACAATCTCCTTCTTCTGACATGAGTTTCATAATGAAACCCTATTCTCTTAAATAGACAAGTAAACCGTTTTAATTCCATTCATCAGATTTTGTCACTTAATCTCCTTTGTTGATTTTGTTGCTTTAACCTTCCTCGGCTGATGTGTCAGTAACATGTTTTATTTCAATCCCTTAGATCTTCTTCAAATTATGCTAGCTGTTGATCTTCGTAACAAACATTATCTTCAACTCTGTAATCATAACACTTTACAGCTCATCAACTTCTATCGGCTAAACTAGTCATTTAGTTTTTTCTTCTACTTGGTTAACAAATAAATGCATTGGTGAACATAAGCTCAGTTTATACTATGCTCAGTATACACTACACTGCGTTAGTATATATTGAAATGCTTCTTTAACGAACCATACTGCTTTGTGCATTTTGCTCTATCCTTCATCATAGATGAATGTAACATAATCAAGTCAATAACATAAGGTCATAGACTCATTCATAAGTTACCCAATGTATTCCTTATCCTTATCTATCATATCCATCTTCCTCATGTAGATATATCTATTCTTCATCTCTTTTCTTCTTCTTTCTATAGATGTTTGGGTATAGTAACTTACAAGATAAGTATTGTCAAAACTAATTGACATCAATGACAACATATTATTGATTTAATTAGCTTACATATCTAATCAACAACTCAGTGATCTCAAATCATAGATCTTCAAGTTATACAATTTATTCAAATTAGTTGTAGTGTCTACTGTGAACTACATACATTAACTCACCAATCATGGATTCGTACAGTGTCCGATTTACCTCAGTAGCTCCATCTTCTTTAGTCAATTTACATCCAGTAGCCATTGGTGTTCCCACAGGTTTAGCATTTTCCATGCCAAATGTCTTCAATATTTCTTTTATATATTTAGATTGTGTGATGAATATACCATCATTCTGCTGAATCACTTGTAAGACTAGAAAGAATTTAATCTCTCCAAACATAGACATTTCAAATTCACTTTTCATTTCATCAGCAAATGACTTACATATGTGATCTTGTCCTCCAAATATTATGTCATCCATAAATATCTCAGCAATCAAGATAGTATCATCAGAATTTCCTTTCATGTACAGATTATTGTTCTCACTGGTTCTAACAAATCCAATACTCAACAAATAGTTATGCAGCCTCTCATACCAAGCTCTTGATGCTTTCTTTAAACCATATAAATCTTTATGTAGTCTACATACCATATCTTTGTTGTCTAGATCAATGAACCCTTCAGGTTGTTCTATGTAGACTTCTTCTTCAAGTATCCCATTCAGAAAAGAAGATTTAACATCCATTTGGTAAACTTTAAACTTCTTGTGTGCAGCATATGCAAGTAACATTCTGAATCCTTCTAATCTAGCAATAGGTGCAAAAGCCTCACCATAATCTATTCCTTCCTCCTATGCATATCCCTTGCATAGTAACCTAGCTTTGTTCCTTGTTACCTCTCCATTCTCATTAAGCTTGTTTCTGAATATCCACTTAGTACCGATAACATTCTTGTCCTTAGGTATGGGTATTAAACTATAGGTTTTGTTCTTCTCTATCTGTTATATTTCCTCTTTCATTGCATTAACCCATTCATCATTTTCCAATGCAACTTTTACATTCTTTGGTTCGTATTCACAAACTATACATGTACCTTATCTTATTTTACTTCTTGTTTGCATGCCAGCTTGTTTGTCTCCAATGATTTGTGTCTCAGGATGATGTCTTTTAACAAATCTTGCTAGTATCCAATCTCTTCTTTCTTGTTCATGCTATGCAGGTTCATTTTCTTACTTCGTAGGTGCTTCCTCCTCGTCAGTTTCTCTTTCCTATTCCTCGGTATTGTTTTCCTGTTGATCAGTTGTCATTGTCTATGGCGTCGATAGGTACTATGGTTGTTCAATGTAGGTGAATCAATCATAGTCTTCCGGTTCCTTTGTGCTTTCCTCTACATTCTTATCATCAAACTCATCAACCCGAACATTAGTAATTTCAATCATTTTATTAGTTACTTTGTTAAGACAATTGTATGCTTTACTTTTAGTGGAATATCTTAGAAATATCCCTTCATCACCTTTTTAGTCAAACTTCCCATTTCTTTCATCTTTTAGAATAAAGCATTTACTTCCAAAAAATCTAAAATAACTTATAGTGGGTTTGTGGCCAAACCATAACTCATAGGGTGTTTTATTAGTGTCCTTTAGATGTACTCAGTTTAGAACATAAACAGCTATGCTAACTACTTCTCTCCAGTATGTCTGAGAAACATTCTTTTGTAACATCAGTGTTCTTGCATAGTCAACAATTGACCTATTCCTCCTTTCAACTATTCCATTTTGTTGAGGTGTCCTCAGTGCAGAGACCTATCTTTTAATACCATGCTCATTACAAAAGTTAGTAAATTCATCAAAAATAAATTCACCACCTCTGTCAGATCTCAAACACTTCAATTCTTTACCAGTCTCTTTCTCAACTTTTTCTTTATACCACTTGAACATCTTAAATGCATCTGATTTTTCCTTCAAGAACATGACTATCATTAATCTAGTATAATCATCAACAAAAAGAATAAAATATCTATCTCCATAGTAACTTTGAGTTCTCATAGGACCACATAGGTCGGTATGCACTAACTCAAGTAATTTGTTTGTTGAATAATCTTTTCTTTTGAAACTAGATTTTTTCATTTTACCTTTCTGACATTCATGACACATAACATGATCAGGCTTAGATAAATTAGGCAGACCTCTAACCTTTTTCTTTTTACTGATCTTAATCATGTTATCAAAATTCACATGACATAACCTTTTATGCCACAACCATGCATCTTCATCTTTCATCATTAAACGAGAAGACTGATCACTATCAAGATAAAACAAATTACCTCTCGATTGTGTTCCAGTTCCAACAAGTCTTCCTTCATCATCAAATATCTTCACTTTCTTGCTCTCAAAGGAAACTTGGTGGCCTGAATTGTTCAGATGTGCCACACTTAGCAAATTATAGTTTAGTCTTTTTACCCAATAAGCATTGTCACGTCTAATTTTATCATTTATCATCAGGGATCCTTTTCCTCGAACCATACAAGGTGCATCATTACCCATTCTAACAGATCCTCCATTATGTTCTTCAAGATGATCAAATTTTTCTTCATCACCAGTCATGTGATGTGTACAACCACTATCTATGATCCATGTATCATTTTTATTAACCTTAGAGATAAGTGCTGTCTCTGCATACCTTTCATCTTCCTCTGAGTCATCCTTCATTGGAACAAATACTACCTCCACATCTTCATTAGTTTTGGTATCGGTGACATCTTCTTCTACAATGTAGCACACCTTCTTACCTTTATCATTATTTTCTTGGTTGTCTTTGTTGTAGTGTCGGTAACTTTTGTTGCCTCTTCTCCCATAGCTTCCTTCACTAGATCGATATTTGTTTCTGTCATCATCTTTCTTGTGTGGACATCTAGCAGCAATATGACCAACCTCTTTATAGTTAAAGCATGCTAAAGGTAATTTACCTCTATATCTTCCTTTACCTTTAGGTAACCTTTTGTCCATAAGAGCTTCAAGCTCATCAAGCTCATCATGAGTATTGCTATCACTATCATGATTCTTATTTCTGCTACTAGACTTACCAATCTTCAAAGAAGACATAAAAGAAGATTCAATAGATGGTACAAAACTATTATCAAAGTTGTTTAGTTCAAAGGTTGTAAGCTTACCAATCAGATTATCAAGAGTAAGGTTGTTACTAGATGCAGACCTAGTTTCATGAATTGTAGATATTGTGATTGCATAAACCGGCAATAAGGTTCTGAGAACTTTTCTTACCACTGTCTCTTCATCAATAACACCATCAGATCCTCTAATAGCATGAACTACCTCTTTTAGTCTATTTATGTATTGCACAATATTTTCTCCTTCCTTCATTTTCATATCATCGAATCTTCCCGTTAAGATTTTAGCTCTGGCTCTTTTGACATTCACATCATCACTATAAACTTGAGCAAGTTTATCCTACATCTTCTTAGTAGTAGTACAATCCTTGATATCTTCAAATTTGACATCTGTATAGGTAGCCACAATCTCCATCATAGTAACATTATGTTCATGCGTGTCTCTTAGTTGATCAAGGTTCAAGGGACCAGTGGGTGGTGAAAGGTATCCATTCTCCATTAGTGTGAAGGCAGAATTCCCAATTCCAAATACATGCAGCTTCATTCAATTTTTCCATATTGTGAAGTTATCCTTGTTTAGCTTTGGTACTTCCTTCTTATACATTTTGAGATCTTTGTGCTAAAGTCCTTAAAACTCTATTCCAAGCAACCAACAATGTGATACCAATTGTTAGAATAACTGAGAGGGGGGTGAATCAATTATCCATAGTCCCAATCACAAAATGTATATCCAAAAAAAATTTACTAAAACTTCTGCAGCTCGGTAACATAAAATAGTATTCTATCTGTGCTTTTATTGATTACCAGTTAATAACATATATTGATTACCGATCAAATACAATATGCAACATGTAAAGTATGACAACAAACAATCATCACCGTCAACACATAACATGAGATATTTAACATGGAAACCCTGTAAAGGGAAAAACCACCCGGGACCGACAACCCAAAAATTGTTCACTCTTCTGAAGTGAGGTCAGTGAAGACCCAACCCTATTAAAGATTACAAACACACTGTGAGGTGTGACCTTGTTAGAGGATTTTAGACCAACCATTATCATCCAACCAGCATTCACTATGGGGTTGAAAGGCTAACAAATGTACACTCTATGAATGACATTACAAGACTTTCTAGCCCACTCTGTTAAGAAATTTATTTATTTACAATGGTTAAAATGTAACAATAGGTGATCTAATTACAACACAACTTCAATTGTAGATTATCAGATCTATGTTAAGCTCATTCAAATCCTCTGATCAATATATCAATTCTATTTCAATCAATATTCAGTAACTTATTGTCTCTCGGTTATAGCTTTTTGACACTCGGTAATCTCTGCAATTTAGTTCTCCTTAACTAGTTTGATCAGGCATGCATGAAGCTAGTTCATGTGATATCTCTGTAGTCTCCTTCTTTTGACATGAGTTTCATAATGAAACCCTAGTCTCTTAAATAAACAAGTAAACTACTTTAATTGCATCCATTAGATTTTGCCGCTTAATCTCCTTTGTTGATTTTGCCGCTTTAACCTTCCTCGGCTGATGTGTTAGTAACACATTTTATTTCAATCCCTTAGATATTCTTTGAATTATGATAGCCATTAATATTCATAAAAAACATTATCTTCAACTCTGTAATTATAACACTTTACAGCTCATCAACTTCCATAAGCTAAACTAGTCATTTAGTTCTTTTCTTCTATTCAGTTAACAAAGAAATGAGTTGGTGAACACAAGCTTGGTTTATACTATTCTTGGAATACCTACACTATGTCAGTGTATACTAAAATGATTCTTTAACTGACCACACTTCTTTGTGCATTTTTCTCTATCCTTCATCATAGATGAATGCAACATAATCAAGTCAATAACATAAGGTCATAGACTCATTCAAAAGTTACCCAATGTATTCCTTATCCTTATCTATCATATCCATCTTCCTTATGTAGATATATTTGTTCTTCATCTCTTTTCTTCTTCTTTCTATAGATGTTTGGGTATAGTAACTTACAAGATAAGTATTGGCAAAACTAGTTGACATCGATGACAACATATTACTGATTTAATTATCTTACATATCTAATTAGAAACTCAGTGATCTCAAATCACAAATCTTCAAGTTATATAATTTATTCAAATCAGTTGTAGTTCATCAACTTTATCTTTCCTATTCCAACAATTGGTATCAGAGCTAGATCTCTTATTTGGAAGTTTAATCACTGAAGAGGAAATATCTAAGGATGGAAAGATAGAAGTTGGACAAGACTATTGAGAATCAAAAGATTCAGATGCAAATCTTCATTGAACAATACAAGAAAGAGAAGGATGAATTGAAGAAGTTAATGGTTTAGAGAAACGATATGGATGTTTAACAATGTGAGAATGATTATCATGAAGAAGATATTGATGATCCATTTGAGATTTTCAGATCTAGTTCAGGAAGTATATATGACTTATCTGAAGGAGAAATTTCTGATTTATCTGAGAAAAATCTTCATCTGACTGAACAAGTTAAAGCCCTATAGATTGGTCAAGAAGCACAAATGGTAAGGATGATTGATGTGATGAATAATGCTAGACAAGCTGAACAAGAGAGAAATTTGGTTGTTGAAGACACAAGATAAATGACTGAGAAACTACAAGAGAAGGAATCTGAGATACTGAGACTTATCAAGCATCACTTTGAGACATCTAATCAGATGGTTGTTGTAAGTTAGGAAATCAACTGAGTGAAAAGTGATTTGACAAGGAAACTTGAACATATTGGTGAACTAAGAGAATAAAATGAAAGACTGAAAAATGAAGTGAAGATGCAACAACAACATAATGAAATGATGAAAAAAGTTGAAGATAGTTCCAAGAAAATTGTTGAATTTATGATCAGTCAAAGAGGACTTGGAAGTACTACTAGATTAGGCTATACCAAGAAAGGAGAATCATCTAAGAAAGTTGATCAGATGAATACCCACAAGAGTCAAAGACCTAAGAAACTATCATGCTATCACTATGGTAAACTGGGCCACACATCAAATATTTGTAGGAGTGAAGCAAAAGGTAATCCTAAAACCACTCCTAAGTTTAATGGTCATTGTTATAGTTGTAACAAGTATGGATATAAAGAACATTAGTGTATATCTAATTTCAACAGGACTCATAACAAACCCTACATGGAGAAATATTGTTGCACTTGCAAGATACATGGACACACCTCACAAGAATGCAGAACAAAGATGAAGCAAGTTTGGACACTGAAAGAACAAAACAAGATGAACAAACCCCCACTGAGATAGCAATAAGTATTATACATGGTGATATTCCTATATTGGTTCAAGTAGTTGAAATCTTAACACAAAAGGAACCCGAAGGCTCAATCCCTGAGCAACATAAGGATACAATAGGGGAGCAAGGAACAAGCACACAAGGCACTGCAAAAACAAATGAGCCTAACAAGAAAGAGGCTGACACACAAGAAGATACTATGGAGACCACACCCACTAGCACTACATCAGAGGCTCCAACCCAACCGACTGAGACTCAGGTCATCAAGGAGCAGAAGATGGATAAAACAGTGTCAATCAAGTAAGACACGACAATTGTAGAGGTAAAATCTCTAGTTCCATTTGTTAAGTCATCTCCTCAAGAGTTTAAGAAGAAGAAGAAGAAACATGGAAAAGGGCCAGTCACTCTAGATGAAGTAATTGAGATTCCTGACTATGACCCAAGGACTTTGGAACCCAAGGAATTGAGAAAGTATGGAGAGTTATGCACAAGAAAGGCAACATAGGAAAAACTAAGGAAGGAAAGTAAGAGCAAGTATATTCTAGAGGATGCAAGAGACATTCTACAATAGGTCATCCCAAATGTCCAAATAAATGAAGATACACCTATTTTGGACCAACTTTCAACTCTTACCAATCATATCAATTCCCCAAACATAGATGTTGAGAAAAGGATAGAAGAAAGGGCAGAGTCTAAAATACAATTCAAACAAGAAAAAAAGAATAGCCAAGAAGTGGCAATCAATAAGGTAAAACTTTCTGAGGTTATAACTGAGCTACAATCAATAACTTAAAAGATAATACAAATTTTGTTTAAGTTATGCACTGTGGAAACATTCACTGCCGATTTCAGTGGGAAGATCAAGAAGCTAGATGCAAACATCTTAGCTAGTGAAAATGCTTCTCTCACCAAGACAGATGCTTTTCATAAGCATATCCTTAAAGTACAAGAATTAAGGTGGTTGAGAGAAGATCTAAGGAAGCATGAAGAAAATATAAGTGACCAAGTCACTAAGCTACAAGTTGAGTTGCTTCCTCATCTCAAGATCATGGAGAGACACATTGTGAAGGCACAAGCCTTAGTCGCTACACTAGAGATATCAGTTTTAGAGAATATATTTGATATGAATGCACAAGTTGGTCTTGAGCACATTGCTCTTACCAACTTGAAAGAGGAGTGGGAAAACCTCTTGGATTCATTGAAGAAAACCCACCAACACATTTTTTTATAAGTTGTAAGTACATTTTTTTTTTCTATTTTTGGCATTAATCTCAAAAGGTAGAAATAATCATGTATATGCCAATGTACTTCACTACATACCAGGAGCATGCACCGAGGGGGAGTTTTGTAGAAGAGTTAGTATATGTATATGTATACATGTATATATGGAGTTAGAACATTTTTTTTAGAAATTTGGCACATATACATTATAGTTTTGATACTAATGCCAAAGAGGGAGAATGTTATCTCTATTTGAGAATTAGATGTCATTAGTATCAATTAGATGATTTGGTAAAAGATGGAATAAGAAGCTATAGAAGCTAGTTAGTTGAACTTACAAAGCCTTCATACCGAGCAGTTAGAAGGTAGAACTAAAAGTCAAATAGATATAGGTCTAATCGAGTATGTTTACTGAGCATCAAAGTATACCGAGCACTGAGTCTGTGAACACTAAACATTCTACACACCAAGCATCAGGTTATTAACCAAACTAAGAATGCAGTATTTATCGAGTTATTCAGGAAAATGGCATAGTAATTAGTAATGGCACACATCTCTCTGAAAATGATTAACACAGATCCATAAACATTTTACCAAGATTGAGGCACATTTATTATGGATGTAATCATTAATTGTTGTGATGATTCCTATGTAATAGTTAGATCTAGGTTATTTTTGTACATCGTAGATCTTAGGTTTCCTAAGATGTTGTAAACCTAATTAGGTCAAAGAAATTTTATATATAATTATAATTGATGTCATTTTGACATATCATCAAGGAAGGAGATCATGAAGCAGTAGCTGCTTATATGACAACAAAATTCAGATAAGGGTTTGCATGAATGAGTAGTCATCAAAAATAGTATTCAGTTTATCAAAAACATACAAGGCTAATGAGAAGAATAGAGAGCAGTATACTACACATCAAGGTGAAATTTATTCATTATATCATAGATCTAATTCAGACAAGTTGAAGTTGTCATTTACAAATATTTTCTGTTATCTTCTGATCATTATAGTAGGATCATAAATCTCCTAACTAAGTAGACTTAATAGTCTATTTTAAATCTCTTAACATAGTCCACACTTATTTGGTGTTGCTAAAATCCTTTCATGAGGTAGATCTAATCAATATCATTGTTATTCCTAACATGGTAAGATCACCAGAAGTGATCACACTTGTATCCTTAACTGGCATAATTTATTTACTGCAGTAGTGAAGAATTTTTGGGTAACATCCCCACCATAATTTTTACCTTCTAACAAGGGTTTCTATGTAACCAAAATACTTGTGTCATGTGTTACATTTCATGAATTATTTATTGTTTATTTTCATGCACTTTACATTTACAAGTTATTTCAATGTATGTTGCAAAAAATGGAATCAATTGGTTAGATAGACACAACTATTGTAGATTGTTAATTCAGTAAAAACTTTTGAGGGTACTAATTCACCCCTCCCCTCTCAGTACTTTATCTTTCCTAGTCCAACAATTGGTATCAGAGCTAGATCTCTTATTTGGAATTTTAATCACTAAAGAGGAAAGATCTAAGGATGGAAAGATACAAATTGGAAAAGACTATTGAGAATCAAAAGATTCAGATGCAAATCTTCATTGAACAATACAAGCAAGAAAAGGATGAATTGAAGAAGTTACTAGTTCAGAGAAAAGATATGACTATTTGGCAATGTGAGACTGATTATCATGAAGAAGATATTGATGATCCATTTTAGATTTATGGATCTAGTTCAGATAGTATATCTAACTTATCTGAAGGAGCAATTTCTGATTTATTTGAGAAAAATCTTCATCTGACTGAACAAGTTAAATCCCTGTAGATTGGTCAAGAAGCACAAATGGTAAGGATGATTGATGTGATGAATAATGCTAGACAAGCCAAACAAGAGAGAAATTTGGTTGTTGAAGATAGAAGACAAATCACTGAGAAACTACAAGTGAAGGAATTTGAGATATTGAGACTTACCGAGCATCACTTTGAGATATCTAATCAGATGGTTGTTGTAAGTCAGGAAATCAAATGAGTGAATAGTGATTTGATAAGGAAACTTGAATATATTAGTGAACTAAGAGAAGAAAATGAAAGACTAAAAAATGAAGTGAAGATGTAGCAACATCATAATGAAATGATGAAAAAATCTGAAGATAGTTCCAAGAAAATTGTTAAATTTCTAATCAATCAAAGAGGACTTGGAAGTACTACTCGATTAGACTATACCGAGAAAGGAGAATCATCTAAGAAAGCTAAATAGATGAATACCCACAAGAGTCAAACACCTAAGAAACTATCATGTTATCACTGTGGTAAATTGGGCCACACATCAAATGTTTGCAGGAGTAAAGAAAAATGTAATCCTAAAACCACTCCTAAGTTTAATGGTCATTGTTATAGTTGTAACAAGTATGGACATCAAGAACATGAGTGTAGATCTATGTTGAATATGACTCCTAAAAAACCCTACATGGAGAAATAATGTTGCACTTGCAACATGCATGGACATACCTCATAAGAATGTAGAACAAAGATGAAGCAAGTCTAGACATCAAAAGAACAAAACAAGATGAACAAGTCCCCACTGAGCCAGTAGTAAGTATTGTACCAGGTGATCTTCCTATATTGGTTCAATCAGTTGAAATATTAACACAAAATGAAATCAAAGGCTCAGTCCCCAAGAAACATAAGGATAAAATTGGGGAGAAAGGAACAAGCACACAAGGCACTATAGAAATAAATGAGCCTAAGGAGAAACAGGTTGACACACAAGCAAATACTACCAAGACCATACCCATCGAAACTACATCAGAGGCTCCAACCCAATCAACTGAGACTCGGGTCACCAAGGAGCATAAGAAGGATAAAATAGGGTCAACCGAGAAAGACAAGACAACTGTAGAGGTAAAAGCTCTAGTTCCATTTGTTAAGTCATCTCCTCAAGAGTCCAAGAAGAAGAAGAAGAAACATGGAAAATGGCCAGTCACTCTAGATGAAGTAATTAAGATTCCTGACTGTGACCCAAGGACTATGGACCCCAAGGAATTGAGAAAGAATGGAGATTTGTGCACAAGAAAGGAAAGTAAGAGCAAGCATATTCTAGAGGATGTAAGAGACATTCTACAACATGTTATCCTAGGTGTCCAAATAAATGATGATATACCTATTTTGGACCAACTTGAAACTCTTACCAATCATATCAATGCCCTAGACATAGATGCTAAGAAGGATAGAAGAAAGGGAAGAGTCTAAAATATAATTCAAACTAGCAGAAAATATCAGCCAAGAAGTGGCAATCAATAAGGTAAAGCTTTCTGAGGTTATAACAAAGCTACAATCAATAACTCAAAAGATAATACAAGTTTTTGTTACATTATGCACTGTGGAAACATTCACTGTCGATGTCAGTGAGAAGATCAGGAAGATAGATGCAGACATATTAGCCAGTGCAAATGCTTCTCTAACTAAGCCAGATACTTTTCATAAGCATATCCTTAAAGTACAAGAATTAAGGCGGTTGAGAGAAGATCTAAGGAAGCAGGAAGAAAATATAAGTGACCAAGTCACCGAGCTACAAGATGAGTTGCTTCCTCATCTCAAGATCATGGAGAGACACATTGTGAAGGCACAAGCCTTAGTGGCTACATTAGAGATATCAGTTTTAGAGAATATATTTGATATGCATGCACAAGTCGGTCTTGAGAACATTGCTCTTACCAGCTTGAAAGAGGAGTGGGAAAACCTCTTGGATTCATTGAAGAAAACCCACCAACACATTTTTGATAAGTTGTAAGTACTTTTTTTTTCTATTTTTGGCATTAATCTCAAAAAGGGGGAAATAATCCTGTATATGCCAATGTACTTTACTACATACAGGGAGTAGGCACTGAGGGGGAGTTTTGTAGAAGAGTTAGTATATGTATATGTATACATGTATATATGGAGTGAGAACTTTTTTTGAGAAGTTTGGCACATACACATTATAGTTTTGATACTAATGCCAAAGGGGGAGATTGCTATCTCTATTTGAGCATTAGATGTTGTCATTAGTATAAATTAGATTAGTTGGTAATCTAAGTTGATCAGTCGGTAAAAGATGGAATAAGAAGTTATAGATGCTAGTCAGTTGAACTTAGAAAGCTTTCATACCGAGCAGTCACAAGGCAAAATCGAAAGTCAAATAGATATTGGTCTAACCGAGTATGTTTACCAAGCATTAGAGTATACCTAGCACCAAGTCTATGAACACCGAGCATCAGGTTATTCACCAAACTGAGATTGCAATATTTACCAAGCTGTTTAGGAAAATGGCATAGTAATCAGTAATGGCACATATCTCTATGAAAATGGTTTACACAGATCCATAAACATTTTACAAAGATCGAGGCACATTTATTATGGATGTAATCATTAATTATTGTAATGATTCCTATGTAACAGTTAGATCTAGGTTATTTTTGTACACCATAGATCTTAGGTTTCCTAAGATGTTGTAAACCTAATTGTAATACCCCAAAAATGGGCTATAGGACCATTGACCTCCTACATCAACATATCGATCAAAATCAACATAAAATTCCTAACCTAAGGCACATCGGCACATCAAATCATCAAAACCCTAATTGATCCTATTCTAATTCTACATGGGGGAATATTCTTAAATATTCCTAATTTATCCTAATTATCTTTAATTAAATATTATTTGGCGATAAATGACATTATTTATCTTAAAGTTAATTAATAAAATATGTCAAATATTTGATTAATTGAGTTTAATTCTACCACTTAATTATTTAATTAGATTTAATTACATTTATTCCTAATTAATATTATTTTTATTTGACAAAAAATCAAAATTTTGAAAATAATCAATTGAACATTTATTTAATTGATTAAATCAAGTTGTCAAATTTAATGATATAGTTTTGGGATAAAGTTTGATTAAATGATTGATTAACCCATAAATCAGTTATTTTATTAAAAAATCAGTTAAGTTGAGAATAAATCACTTGGAATATTAAATAAATTCATTATTACCCATGCACATTCAGAAAAAGTAGTTAACTTTAAATCAACAAATCAATTCAATTTGTTAACTTTTCGAACTCAACATGTGATTGTGAGTTGAAAAAGTGATCTAAATTCTTGATTTGAGTTAACAAGTTGTTTTGCATGTTTTTATGAGTTAACTCTTTCTGATTTTCTGATAACTCAACAATCAATCTGAGTTGATCAAGGATAGATTTTTGGCTTTTTCCATGCATTATCAAACCCTGGATTTCTATATAATTGAGGTTCAGTCCTTCACAAACACACTTGCGAATTTGGAGAATCTAGCTTGATCGATCTGGCGATTTGTGAGATTGTGCTATTTCTTGGATTCTTGTTTTCATTCATTTTTCATAGCAATTCCATATCATTCATAGATTAGATTGCATTCATTTCAATTCATTTTTAGATCAATTCTCATACAGTTTTTCATACATATTGCATATAAAAATAAAAAAAACATTACTCTGCATTCATCTTTCATCCATTTTTCATCATTAAATCCTTCATTTAGGTGTTGCATTTTCACTGATCTCGGTCCAAATCTGTGAATATCATACTCACACTTACTAGAAGGCTATAAATCACCTGGTTAGAAATAGTTGTTTATTTGCAAATTTTTGGATTTGCTAACCTCTAATGTTTTACTAAAGTGTTGTGTCTCTAGCTAGGTACAATTTTCACACACACATTTCTGGTGCCCATCATGGAGCCCTGCAACGGGTTTCCATTCTGATTTTATAATTTTTCTGACACTTTTATTTCAAAGCTTTGATTTTTATTTTCTATTTTGTACAATTTCGTACAATATTCTATAGATTATTGTATCGGGATACTCTATCTTTCATACGACAGATGACAATCTGAAGTGTCATGCTGGTTGTATGGGCATTATCGTATGAGAGCTAAAGTGTCATGTGTGCAAGAACCTACTATTGTATCATTTATGTACTATCATATGGGAAGTAGTATATTCTCATACAAGTATTTATTCTAGTATTGCATTGTCGTATCAAAATTTTGAGTAGTCTTTCAGATTTGGATTTTAGATTTTGATTGATAGCTAACCCTAACAATTGATGCTTGCTAGTTTCTGATTATTTTTGACAGCCTAATGCATTTTTGCAGGATGAGAGACGAAGACTGAGCATAGAAACACATGCTTTTGACCTCTTCTTGTCTTGAATTCTAAGCCCATCTTTTGCAGATAACCCCATTTTTTAGAAAATGCTGGTCAAAGACAGCTCAATCAACCAAATTTCTAACAGGTGGTTTTGCAGGATGCCTAAATCATCTATAAGAAAATATTATGTTTTCTTAATTTTCATTTCATTTTCATAGGCACTTAGCTAAATAGGTATGTGTGTCCATTTCTATTGAGGAAAATACTAAGTGGATTATGCTCTTCTCCTTCTTAGGAGAATCAGAAACCCAAAAGGTGTCTTCCTTGGTACCAGTTTGCATACTATCTTTGGATTAATATTCTTGGCATATCTTGGATAGGGAAAAGGACAAGGTTAGGGGATTATGCTCTTCTCTTTTAGAGAACCAAAAACCCAGATCCTGTGGTCCCCAACCTCACATTTTCTTTAAAACTTTAGAGGGCCTATCGGAGAGATAAAAAGCTCCTGGGAATGACCCAAGTGGGGACAAGTCTTACGCTAACTCTTCCACCCCACTATAAAATTTGACACTTCCTTGAGGTTAAAGCCTTAGAAGACATAGTTGTGTTTGTTCTTGGCCTTGTGCCATGAACACACTTTGATTTTGTGTAGAGAAGAGTCACATCAATCTTGCTAGTGAGACTACACTTGTCAAAGTGCTCATAGGGTTAACATCCTTAATCCTACTTGTGGGACTATGGAAGATAGTTGTGAACAGATGCCTTTATTAAAAGCCTAAGTTATTTTTTCCACCGATCCACCCCTAAAGGATTTGTAGTGCTTGTGCGAGGTGAATAGTAATCACCCCATGAAACTCATCATATCGAACCCTCTTCGATACTTGAACTTGGCTAATATGGGCTTCAAAATCCATTTTGTGTTGTTGGACCTGCATATTCTGAGGATTCCATGAGTGTCTTCCTAAGTCAACAAGAAAGTAATACATCTCTTCTCCTAGCTAGGGTAAGATAGGTGTGATTGATTCATTGAGTTAGTTCCCTCTATTTTCTATGATTGTGAGCCTATTGCTATGTTAAACAACCTCAAACAATCCAATACACAGATTTTCAAAACCAAGAACAGAGATATTTGAAAACAATCTGAGAACAAAAACACCAAACAACTGAAAACTTGCAAAAATCTGAGAGAAAATCCTTTTCTAGTACAAACTGTCATCCTATAAATCCAACCATTGTACAAGTTTTGTTGTGAATTCTATAAATGAAAAATTATTCATCCTTTGATAAAATGGTAGATAACACCATAAAGATCAAAAATGTGCTTGTACGTAAGGGAGATGTATCACTTCATAAAGAAAACAAGTATGAATCAGGATCTAGCTCCAACAAGGACAAAGGAAAAATCTGGAACAAGAACAAAAACATCATCATAGATGGTTTTGTTGATCATATCAGTGCTCCATCTAAAGCACCAACATTCAATCTCACCATTGGCACCCAAGCCATAAAAGCTTCTGAGATGAAAGCAACCAAACCAGCTAAAAAGTCAACTGATTACAAACCTTGGGTTACAAAACCAAAGCATGAGTTCACTCCTCTAGGTGAGTCCTTGGAATCTACCATGAAAACTCTCTTGGTGAATAATATCATCATGTTACCTAAGATAAAACCATATGATCCTGAAGTCAAACCTAAATGGTGGAAGGAGACCGATTTCTTTGATTTCCATCAAAACAAGGGTCATAAAACCAATAACTACATGCGTCTAAAACATATCATTCAAGATAAAATTGATGCTAGAGAAATTTTAATTGATAACCATAAATCCAATAATGATCATACACCATTCACGAAACCTTTTCCAAAGCATAATCAAGGAGATTCATCTTCTAAACCTAATATGGGTGCCAAAGTCAATTACGCTTACTCTGGTAGCAATGATGTTATCAACATCATATAACCATGCCTATCTAAACACTACCATGTCATCACTATTGTTAGAAAGGAAAGAGATAACCAAACAAATAATGTAGTTACTCGATCTCAAGCTCAGGAAAATCTCTAAGGATAAACCTCGAGTTCATCAAATGCCCCAAAGGTCCTATTTAATCTAGCTTCTCTATCTAAACAAAGGACTACTTCCAAATCTTCCAATTCTAAAGAGTCCAAAGAGATATCCTATAGTATTATCCAGCAAATGCAACATACCAATGCTAAAATCTCTATATTCAAGTTGCTTCACATTTCTCCTACTCATCATGCAATTTTGGACAAAGCTATGGCTAGCTCTAATTTTCCTAAAGATCTTGATCTTGACAGATTCCAAACAATGGTGAGTCACCTGACATCCCCTCAGTACATATCCTTTTCAGAAGAAGATGACAACTCACTGAGTCACCCACATAACTAACCCTTACATATTGAAGTCTTAATCCAAAATCATCGTGTCAAACATGTGTTGATAGATGGAGGTACTGGTCTAAATATTTGTTCCTACAAATTGGTTACATGACTGGGATTGTCATAAGATGCTATTGATCCTAAAAAGAAGATAACCATAAAAGTATATGACAAATAAGAAAGAAATTCCAAAGGAGTCATTGTGTTACCTATTAGAATAGGACCTGTCATCAAAGATATTACTTGTTAAGTACTAGATCTTTCCCTATCTTATAACATTCTTCTAGGAAGACCCTGGATACATGAGATGCAAGCTATTCCCTCAACTTACCATCAATGTCTAAAATTTCCCTATGATGGATTAGAGGTCACCATACTAGCAGAAACATCAACATCTTGTAGCACATTGAAGGAAAGTGTCGATAAACTTGTTCCACACAACAGAGAGTCTCCTACTAAACAAATAGACATAAATTCTACATCTAAAATAGGAGACCTATCAAAAGGAGTCAAGATCAAATATATTAGAATGGGAGAATACACAATGGAACCGGTCCTATCCCTCACATCTCTCCCACTTTCAACCAAATCTTATGGAGAAACCTTCAGAAAAGGTGAAAGCGATATCTAAAGAATCCAAGGTCATATTTGATGGGAGTTTTGTCACATAACAAGTATCAAAACAAGAATCAGATGAGGAGGAGGCTATACTAGCATGGTTATACAAAGATGAATCTCAATCACAGACAGTTCAAAAATGTGACTCTAAAACACCAAAGATTCCTATGAAGTCATATGGACCAGGTCACAAGCTAATTTCTAAAATGGGATATTCAAGAAAAGGACCTTTGGGAACAAGAGGAAAAGGCATCATAAAACCCATTGAACACTATGGGAGAACAACCAAGGATACTACAGGACTAGGGTATCATAAGAAGTATTTCCATCTTGGTGGGAGTTCCACACATGTCCTAGAACAAATAGAGCCAGACATTCAGCAAAAGGAACAAGCTAAACACTCAGACAGTGATGATTTAGATACAAATGATGTTTTTCCTTATGAGTGCATACCTCAACATATATTAGACCTTCTTGAAAATGAAAAAGAACCTAAAATAATCAATGTAGTAGACACACAAGAACATACTACTAAACAAGAGACACTCGCAACATAAGAATCGATTGATCCTGAAAACAAGAAAGAGGAAGAAGGAGAGACTATGACAATAGCGGAACATTTGGGACACAATAGTGATTCTGAGATGGATTCCCATGAATATGAATTCCACTTAAACTCTAAAGGTAATCCTACTTGGGGAATCCGTCCTGACTTCACACATGTTCTTAACTTTCCCAGAGATCCAGATGAAGAATCAAATGACTATGAATGGGGAATTGTTCTAAAAGAGGATGAGCTTATAATAGAAAAACACATAGTGTCATTCACTAACACACACCTATGTCCGAAATGAGCCTAGAAAAAAATGACAGATCTCATGAGTCTGATTCACTTATTACTAATGTAGGATCCAACGATGATGTTGATACGCTTAACAAACTGAACATCTTGAGTAGTAATATCATCCTTGAATTTGAGAGTTGAATCAGATCCAATGATGACAATACTATATGTGTAAACATAGTTACTCCATCCTTTCCCACACTTACCATCCAACACCTTGAGCTTATCGACCAAACATCTACTGATCCAAGCCAAGACATCCATACCTTCCAATCAAACTATGCTCTCGCTTGCTACCTAAATGCAGCCAAACCCATGATGACTTCCATTAGTGAACCTAGCATTAGCATGACAAAGTTGAATATCAAATATCTCAGTCAAAAGAATAAAAATAAAAAGAACAAGAGTTCTAAGGGTGAAAACCACTATGTGGCAATCTCAAAACCTAAAATAGTAAAAACAAAAGATGTATCTGAAGGTGAAAATCTCTCTGAGGTGCCTAAGGATGAGATATTTGATGTCCTTCTAAGTCATTTACATGACAGGTCTCTAGTATTGATAGAGCTAACTCAATCTATCAATTTGGGTACCATAGAAGAACTGCATTTGATTCATGTAGCACAATCTCTGTCAAATGAAGAAAAGAAAGCATTTACAAAATTCCTAACAGAAAAAAAAGATCAACTTTACATGGAAATATTCAGATATGCTTGGATTAGATCCTGATCTCATAATATATCATCTCTCCATCACTCCAGGAGTCAATCCAATCAAGCGAAAGTTGCAAAAAATGCATCCTCATGTGGCACTCCTTGTCAAAGTTGAGCTAGAGAAACTGCTAAAGGCCAGATTTATCCAAGTTATAGATTATGATGAGTGGATCTCCAACATAGTTCCAATTTCAAAACCAGACAAATCTATTAGATTATGCATAGACTTCAGATATGTAAACAAAACATGCCCTAAGGATGACTTTCCGCTACCAAACATTGATATGATAGTGGACATGACTGTGGGCTTTGAGATGTACTCTTTAATGGATGGTTTCTCTGGATATAACCAAATTAAGATTTCTCTAGAAGATCAAGAGAAGATAACTTTCATGTGTACATGGGGTACTTTTTGCTGGAATGTCATGTCATTCGGTCTTAAGAATGCTGGTGCTACATATCAAAGAGCTATGACATCAATTTTTCATGATATGATGCATCATACTATGGAGGATTATGTTGATGACACCCTAGCTAAATCAATGATGAGATCTGAACATCTAGCTGACTTGAGAAAAATACTAGATAGAATGGAAAAATGTAGTCTCCAACTAAATCCTAAGAAATGTGTTTTTGGTGTCACTTCAGGGAAGCTTCTAGGGTACATTGTTTTGAAGAAAGGAATTGAATTAGATCTGGTGAAGGTCAAATAAATCATGGAGATGCAACCTCCTAAAAACATCAATCAAATGAGGACCTTACAAGGAAGAGTACAATCAATCAAGCATTTCGTATCTTAGCTAGCGGACATATGACAATCTTTCAAAAAGACATTACATAAAGGTGTGACCTTCACATGGAATGAGGAATGTAAAAAGAACTTCAATCACATCAAGAAATATTTGTCAAATCTACCTTTTCTCATGCCCCCTATACAAGGGAAGCCATTGATATTATATGTCTCCACTACAGATACTTCACTGGGGGCATTGCTAGCATAGCATAATGAAAACAAGGAGAGGGCTATCTACTACATTAGCATAACACTGGTAGCTTACGAGAAAAACTATTCCATGATAGAAAAGGCATGTCTCATTTTCATCTTTGCATC
Source organism: Chamaecyparis obtusa (assembly GCA_027943335.1). Classification (NCBI taxonomy): domain Eukaryota; kingdom Viridiplantae; phylum Streptophyta; class Pinopsida; order Cupressales; family Cupressaceae; genus Chamaecyparis; species Chamaecyparis obtusa. Next base: position 247,166 of record BSBK01003530.1, on the reverse strand, counting down.
ACAAAAGCTATGACACTACATGTTTGCTCATACTATGCAATTGATAGCTAAAATTGATCCACTAAAGTACTTATTGAGAAAAGCTTCCCTCACAGGTAGATTAGCTAAATGGGTCATGTTATTGAGTGAATTTGACATAGAATATGTTGAAAGAAAAGCTATCAAAGGAAAAGTGATTGTAGATTAGTTAGCTAATGCTCCAATGTTCGATGATCACCCAATGCAGATGGAATTTCTTGATTCTTTTATCATGCATCTATCTTCAAGAGTATGGAAATTATTCTTTGATGGATCCTACATACAAAATGGATCTAGAGCAGGCATATTGTTCATCACACCACAAGGTTACTCTCTTCCAAAGGCATTCAAAATCAAATTCCCTTGTACCAACACCATAGTTGAGTATGAATATTTACTAAATGGTATGAAAATAGCATTCAAATGGAGAGTAACAAAACTACACATTCATGTAGACTCACAACTAGTCATACACCAAGTCAATGATGTGCATCAAACAAAAGATGAGAAACTTGTTCCATACAAATGCATGGTAGATGACCTAAAAAAGTATTTCATATCTATCATGTTTGAACAGATTCCTAGAATGGAGAACAAGGCTCCTGATTCCATGGCAACGCTATAATCTTTACTACAGTAGCCTGAACATGAGTTACGCTACGAGTTCCTAGTGGAAGAACTATCATTCCCTGCCTATGATTTTCTAGAAACCTAAATGATCTGCAATGTTATTGGTCATGATTCATCTTGCTACAAAAACATATACTCCTACCTTCAAGACCAAATCAATCCTAATACCTTTAACCGTCATGAAAAATGTTACATAATCTGAAACGTATCACGGTATGACATCATTGGTAATGATTTATACAAATGAAGACTAGATGGTACACTTCTTAGGTGTTTAGAATGTGAGGAGTCACAATGCGCATTAGAGGAAGTCTACAAAGGTATTTGTGGATCACATTCCAATGGTTTGACACTAGCTCAAAAAATTATTAGGGCTGGGTACTGTTGGCCAGACATGGAAAAAGAAGCCATCAAATATGATAAGAATTGTCAAAAATGTCAAAGTCCATGGAAACTTGATTCACGCACCAGGAAGAGATTTGATTCCCTTTACAACACAATTTCCTTTCCAAAAGTGGGCATTTGATCTCATTGGTGTTATCTATCCTCATTCTTCTAATGGTCATAACCATATAATAACAACTACAAACTATTTCTCATACCCATATAATAACAACTACAAACTATCTCACAAAGTGGGTAGAAGCAGTTCCTCTAACACAGGCCACAGGTAAATAGATATCAATGTTCATACTGAATTACTTAATTTGTAGATATGGTATACCACACTCCATTATCATAGACAATGGTGGCCAATTCAAGAACAAGGACCTAGATACCTTATGGTCTAAATTCAAAATTACTCAACAATCATCATCTATTTACTATCCTCAAGGGAATAGGCAAGCTGAAGCATTCAATAAGAACTTATTGAAAATCTTGCATCGAACAGTCAATAAGATAGGAAGAGACTGGCACCCAATAATCAATCCAGCTCTTTGGGCTTATAGAACAAGTATCAAAATTCCCACTGGAGCTACTCCTTTCACTTTAGTTTATGGGTCTAAAGTGGTACTAACTATTGAGGTTTAAATCTCATCACTAAGAATTGAAATGCATGGTCTAGTAACTGATGATGATTGCAGAGTATATAGGTTGCAAGAAATTGAACTACTAGATGAGTGCAAGAAAGCTGCATATGATCATCTTAGAGTATATCAGAAATGAATGTCTAGAAGCTACAACAATAAAGTCAGACACAGAGAATTTCAGGTTGGCAATCTAGTCTTGAGAGAAAATACTAAAAATCAATCCCATCAAGAATGCAAGGGGAAGTTTGAACCCAACTGGCTGGGTCCCTTTGTTGTAACTGCTACTTTTGGCTTTGGAGCCTATCAACTCTCAACGAATGAAGGAGAATAGCTCCAAGAACCAATCAACATTCTCCATTTGAATAAATTCTATGCCTAAGGCATTCAGTCTGTGGAAATGTCTTGAAAAAATCATAAAAAAATCAGAAAAAGTCGTAAAAAAATGATCATCCTGGTGAAAACCTAGCAATAGGCACCTTGATGAATCACAAAAAAATTGAAAAAATGGAAAAATACAAAAGAAAATTGAAAAGATAAAAATACAAAAAAAGAAGAAAATGAAAAAGTGCCTTGGTGAAAACCTGGTAAACATGCACCCTGTAGAAAAAATAGAATCTCTGCCAAGATGGTGAAAACCTAGCAAACGGGCGCCACTTGTATCAAAATGCTACATTTATCAGCACAATCTTGGTCTTTCCCAACTTTCAATCTGCTTTAGTTTGTACATATCTCCTTGTTTGCTTTTGCATCCTATTTTCAATAAAGTCATTCAGTATACCAAGCTCAACAGCATCTGCATCCTATCAATGTTTCAAACTTGGTGACAATAAATGTCATATCCTATGGTCTCCAGTATACCTCAGATGGGTCATATCCAATCAAAGTCCTTCCAAGCTACATCTGAGTCATTTTGTCTATCTCCCTACCAGAAAAGTATTTTGCACATCAAACAATAACCAAACAAACAAAAAAATCTTGGCACAAACTCTTTTATCTCCTTGTATGCTTACTGATTCGCATTGAGATTTCTACATATTCTATCCCTTCGAGCTCCTTGATGATGTCCCTTACAGGATTTAGAGATTGATGAATGGGGGCATAATCTTTTCTTTGTCTTTTTTTTGTATGTGAAAATCTAACAACTTTGGAAATTCTGGATTGAATTGGTGTCCACTATAAGTGCCTCCATCATGTATTGGATGGCCATGTGTACCTCGACCATCGATACCCAGATGCTTCAAGGAAGTCTGATCTAACGATTGTCTTTTTGAGTGATTTCTTGCTCCAACTATGAAACACAATTCTATCCAAGGATGTGAATGATAAAGGGTCACTGTGGGTAATTCACATTGGAATCAGAATGAACTCCCAACTTTTTGGTGTGTTTGTATGCAAGGCGTATTCAGGTCATCACAAAATTTATGTTCTGATGCTTATACAAATTGCAAAATCAAAATGGACATGATATTCAGGTCATCATGTCTTTTTGTGCCTTGGTGCTTATATCTAATCTGACATTTCTGACTAATAGTCAATATTCATATGTCTATGGTTGTCTAGCTAGTGGACATTGTATTGACTATCCGGTTACCTAATAAATTTAGTGATGATAAAGACCAACACATGATCAGTGACTAAGTCATAGGTCTTGCATTTCATTTGTATTTTGCACTTTTCATGGTCGTATTTCTCATGGTTTTCCTATAGATCAAATGCTTAAATTCTCCCAATTTTCACTAAAATACATAATGCAAGGACTAAATATCATCTGAAGGTGATGTAGGAGCATCTCGAGTCCTTGGAAATCTTGTGTCACCAAAAAGAATTTGAGTTTTGTCTATGTTTCTCAATTTCTGCTTTGATCGATTCAGTTGGTAGTTGGTCGGTTTTCTTTGGTTACCGAGTGTCATTGGTTATCCCCTGGGCGGTCGATTATTTCACTAGCGCTCGGCGTTGTCTGTCTGCTTCTCAATTATCTTGCTTATTGACGGGTTTAGTTTTGTTTCCTATTGTGGCTGACTTGTGCATTTATATTGGATCATAGAATTAATGCTGGAATCCATCATTGGGAAGTGTGTGGTCCCATATTTGACCGTTACTTCCATTAATTATGGATCTAAAGGCCGACTCAACTTGGTAGCTTCTTGTATAAATGTAGATGTTTGGTTCTAGTTTAGGAGTCAATTTTGATAGAGGATGGTAGACATTAGAATTGAGATTGATAGTAGATCCTCGCATGTTTGAGGACTTCTATAATTCATTGTAATATCAGGCCCTAACTGGGAAGGCCTTACAGCCTGGCATGTATGATTCAAATTGATGATAAAAATAATTGAAGCATCTAGCTTTCTCTATCTCACTCTTGTTTTTTGTGGCTTTCACATATGTGTTGCAGGCTTGGATCATTAGGGTGCACCATCCTTTGGACCCTCTTGCTCCCTGCCTTGCGTCAAGTGGTATTATAGTGATGTGAGATCTTGATCTAGGTATGCAGATCTAGGTTTGCAGGTTCCTCTTGAAGCCCTAGTGAATTTTTGTGGGGTAGCAGATTGTGATCTGACTTGTAATTACAAAGGGTTATCAAGATGGTTCATGGGAGGCAAGATGCAGATCCAGGATTGGTAGATATGCTAAGACAGATTGCTGCTAGATTCAAAGCACTGGAAATAGCCCAAAGAAGAGGTAGACATCTTGAAGATGTTACTGATGATGAAATTGAAGAAGAACAGGTGAATGTAGAACCTACTCCTGTTATGGATCAAGGTGAAGAAAGATTTTTGAAGGCTTTGAGAAGTCTGAAGTCAACACCACATTTTAATCCTCCTGAGTATAGTGGAAAGCTGGATTCTGATGAATTGGTGGATTGGATCACTGAAATGGAAAAATATTTTGAGTATGAAAACATTCCTAAGGATAAGAAGGTGAAGATTGCAAGCACAAAGTTGAAAAGTCATGCATCCTTATGGTGGGAACATCTAAAGATGGATTGAAAAAGGAAAGGTAAAGACAAAATCAAGGTATGGAGTAAAATGGTCAATAAATTGAAAGGAAAGTTCTTACCCTGTGATTATCAGATTAACCTAGTTCAGAGAATGCAAAGTTTGAGACAGAAAGATAGCTTGGTAAAAGAGTATACTGAGGAATTCTATAGATTATATATTAGATGTAGACATGATGAAGATGATGTGGAAAGAATCAAAAGATACTTGAATGGTTTGAGGGTTTCCATCCAAGAGGAAATTAGTGTTGTCACTAAGGATTGCACCCAATTTGCTAAGTGTTGAACCCAACAATCCTGTGAAACATGGGACAATTCTCAGGTTGTGGGTAACCTATCCAAGAATAGACCTCCGGATTAAGGGCCAGCTTCCCTTTGGATCACTTGAAAAAAACTTACTAACTTTTAGGAGGAAAGGGAGAGAGTGCATAAAAATAAACAACTGCAACTAAATGAAAACAAAGATGATCCACCAAATTTGAAAGAAGATCCACAACTGAAATAAGTTTACTCCAACAACAAAACAAACTTGAATCACAACTTGATTCCGCTTCCTTAAAATCTTAATGAAGCCAGGTACTTGAAATACAAAAAAGGAAGAAAACTCCACAACTCTGATATTCTCAATTGCACACAAGTTACACTATTGAATTAAAATGAATTCCTGATAACTAACTTGAATCAACATGCAGATTAAGGACACAACGACATCACAGTAGTCCTACATGTGATTCAAAAGAAAATCTGGAATTGTAGGAGAACAAGAAGGATCAATTTTATTTCTAAAAAGAAACTAAGTACAATTGTGTCTCTGAGAGCTACAACACTCCTATTAGAGAGAAAATAATGAAGAGCTAACCTCAATCACTGAAAGTGAGAGGTATATAACTAAAAACCTAGGAATCTACATTCAAATTCCACTACCTCCTAAGAATAGAAAAAGAGTCAATAAAAGAACCATGAGGCTATATCATAATTCGAATGCCATATTCCTAGATTTCAAGGGGGTGAGGAAAGTGGGGCCCTAAAAATAGATGGTCAAAGGAGACCACTCTATCCACTAAGTCATGCACCAAAAGATTCTGACAATGGAATGTGCAATGACTATTACATTTTAAAACTAACCCCTATATAAATAAATACCATGGATTTATCATTTATCTTACATCAAACAAATGAATCTCAACCCAATTAAGGGGAAAGCATATTTGATGACCCATTACACCCATAAAATAAATCCATCTATACCTAGCACAAAACTTAGGATATCAAGAAACCAACCTAATGATTTCAAAATATCCTATCAAAAGAAAAAATCCCCATGCTCAAGCTTGAATACATAGTATCAAATAAAATGACCAATCAAAATCTTGACCCTAGAAAGGGGAGAAAAAATCCAATAGTCATAAACTTCCCCACAAATCAAAATTGGCGCCTAGACTTCTCCATTTGGCATCTAGCAAGATGCTATTTCCACTGGCACTTCACTGGACTCAGATTTTGGAAATAGAAGCTTGAGACTCATGGAAATATAGAGGTAGGTGTTTGGTTTTGAACTCATCTTTTCATCTTTTGGTTTTGATTTCAATGACTATGATTGTATTTCTTCCCTGTTACTTCTATCTTACTTTGCTTGTATGCTCGGCTCCATAGAGGGCACTGTGATGGCAAGTTTATTTGTGTTTGATTCTTGCACTATTGTATGCATGCCTTTGAATGTGTATTTGATCATGAATATGGCATTCCTTGGTATAGATTCATTGCTACTAAATTGTTTTATAATCATCTCAAGTAGAGCACAACATTGGTGTAACTCTTGGTTATTGACCATAGCATTAGCATACATTGCTGGTTCGAAACCCTATTCATACTGTACTATTTTTTATGCTCATGGCATCATTTTCAAGATGTTATTTCCACTGAGAGGCCCAATGAACCATGGGTAGGGCACTGCTATATTTGTTGATCCTTTCATTTGTGTTCACGGCTTGCAAGCTGGGACACCATATGATGTGAGCATTGGGCATCAAGTTTTATGTATTCACTACTCCTTATATGTTTAGCCTTTGAAGTAACACCAGGCCTGCACATGTTTTTTGATTAGGGCATCATGTATTCAACATATCAATGGCAATGTACTCACTTGTTTTTATTGTGTGTGACCTTCAGGGGTGATGCATTGTTCACTATTTTTTTAATGTGCTAGCCCGCGGGTTGCTATATATGAAACTAGGGCACAAGCCTGCTATTGTATATCATGTTGCAGGCTTTTCCTCATTGTTTCCTTGAGATATGGTGACTATTGTGTTCCATCCATATCACTCTGATGCTATGCCATTGTTTATTCTTCTTCATGTGTAGCCCGATTGGTGTAAAGCCTGGTTTTGATGCTTGCGGTGTTGTCATTGTTAGCTTTGTGACTTGATATTGCTGATGCCAATGGGGCCACAAACTCATTATGGTGATGCCTAAATGCTATTCCACTACTATATGCATGGTTGGATGGCATTGTGATTCTTGGAAACTCACTATTGATTACCATGCCTACCCATGAATACGAATTATTGGTTTCCTTAGACTTTGCTATTGATATTTCACACCAATATTCTATCCATGACTTGAGCACCAATTTGTTTTGGACTCTATATTTTGGAGGAAACCTGATGATCTTCGGTTAGGGGCTTGTCCTTTAATTCTCACTGGCATTTGCTTCATTTTATTGGGGAAACTAGGGCACTGTTGTTATTCTGTTGGATTCATTGGCTCGTATTTGGTTCACACAATGACATTGATGCATTCACTGTTATATGAATCCTGGGCATAATTGTTCATTTAAATGTTAGCATATATTTATCATCCCTTATTGCTTTGAATCTTGGCATCATTGCTATTTGGATCATAATAGCATGCAATATGTGCATTCCCACTGTCATGCTTCTTTTACATTGCAATGAAATGAATCCTTACCGCTAAGAAGCACCCTCAAATGACTCGTAAGAGGAAACCTAGGTTATGTTTATTTTTTATTTTTTTTCTATTGTTCAATCATTGTTGAATATTCTCTTATTGTGGATGCATGATGTACTCAGAGTATGATATCGATTACATGCTTGATTGTTCCACTGTATATTCTCACTAGTGAAAGCCCGCAGGCTCATGGAGGCATGTTGTATTGTATTGGTGCAAGCACTATTATTTTATTATTTGTAAAACACAACATCATTTGAATACTTATGGGGCCCGTAAAGGTAGACCTTTCACCATTGGTCTTTACATTAATGAATAGAAGTGTTTCATTGATATTCATTGCTTCATTGATACTATTCCATGCTTGGGTGACATGTTGATTGTTGAATCATACACACTATAGCCCTTGAAAGAGGATGTTATTACACAAATTTTCACATGTTCACCACAAAGATCCAAAATATTGAATGCAACCTTGAAGCGTATTATGTTGTGGTGTGCCCTTTTTCTTTGACATGCAGATTTACACTCTTATCTCTCTTGTTTTGACAATGATTCATTGTGCTTAATGATATCTATTTGATATTCTTGGAAGATTTCATGTCATATTTGTACTTTGCATTACAATGCCCTGTAGTCACTCTACCATTTGCACCTCATGACTTTTCTTTGTTTCCATGATTCTATTTTCATGATCCTCATTGATGCTGCATCATTTGGATGTTCTTTTGTTTTTTGTTGTGGGTGCTCTTGGCCCTTGATGCGATCACTGATAGAAAACTTGAGGTTTTTCTATCATGATCCACATCAAGGGCCCAAGTCATTGATGGGATTTGTTGTTGGATCAGCTCCTCCTATATCTACACATGAAACAAGCATGTCAATGAAAACATGGTGCCTCTTTTGTTTTTGGGAGCCTTATACACATGTCCTGAGCATAGCCTTTGTTAGAGGTGCATGACTGAGTGTATGTATACATTATATAAATACTGTGATACCATCTATTGCTTAGATCCATTGGATCTAACCATATCCCCTCTTCTCTTCTTGCAGGTTCTAGATCACAGGAGCTCTCTCGATAGGACTAAATCTGGACACCACTACCAAGCAATGTCTGGTACCTCAGTATTTAATTGATTTTCTTTATGTATATATATACTCATTCATTCAATTATGGTAACGGCTATGCTCATGGCCTATGTTAGCTTAGATAGATGTTTTTCTCTTTTGAGTTCTTTTCCTTTTGTACAGCATACATATTGCTGATACATGCATGTGTAGTCTTTAGATGCAGAAGTTTATTTCCTTTCTCTTTCATGTAATCTAAAAAATGAAATGAACACAAACTTAAATAAGATCACCTAATAACACAAACTAGGGGACTGTAGCATCATCTAGTAATTAGGTCTCCAATCTAAGAATGAGTAAAAATATGATAACATTCTGGTGACCTCTTTGGAGTGCTTGTCTGCTAAGCATCCTGACCAGCTACCTTAAAGATCCATTGGGAACATAGTCTTGCAAGCTTCAACTGAACCTAGCTCCTTTTAATGACCAATCCTTCTTGCTGACAAAACCACTAACTGCTAGAGATAACCTTTTTGGCTTAAAACTAGTCACACCAAAATGAACACTAAACTGAACAAAACTTGTGTCAGGCACTTAGGGAACACAAAAAACTAAAACTTCTAACCTATTAATGTATAGGGGGAGAAATAAACCTCAAAAACAAGCCTTGAGGTGAATCCCATTCATTGGAATGGGAAAATCCTCTCCATCCATACTAGCCAGCTGAAAACCATTATGGGTTTTGCATCCAATCACCATGAAAGGCCCACTCCATATCAAATCAAATTTAGTATGCCTCCCTGGTTTGTATTTTGCTTCATCCCACTTGAGGACAAGGTCCCCCTCCTTGAAAACTTTAAGTGTGGCTTTCTTATCAAAGTTTCTCTTCATCTGAGAATGATGAGCTTCTAGGTTCTCTAGTGTTAGTTTTCTTGTTTCTTCAAGCTCAACTAATTTAGCAAGCCTGACTTGCATAGCATCTTCTTCCATAAGATCAATTTCCTTGATTAAACTCCAAGTAGGCAACTCAGTAGACAAAGGAATCCTAGCTTCTTTTCCATAAACAAGTGTATAGGGTGAGTTACCTATAGACCTCTTAAGTGTTATTTTTTCTTCCCTTAAGGCCAACTTCAGCTTGTTGTGCCAATCCCTCTAGTTTCCTTCTATAGTCCTTTTGATGATTCTCAGCAAGTTCTTGTTTGTTGATTCTACCTGACCATTACCCTGAGGGTAATAGTTAGAAGAGGTACTCAGGAATATATTATTCTTGAGTGCCCATTATGAGATTCTAGTTCCTGGGAATGCCATAGCATTGTCTGAAATGATAGAATCTGGAGTACCAAATCTAGACACAATGTCTTGGTAGAAGTTTAGGACAGAAGTCTCATTTGCTTCCTTTAGTACTACAACCTTTGTCCACTTGGTAAAATAGTCTATAGAAGCAAGTATCCATTTTTGTCTAGCACTGGATGGGGGGTTGATGGGTCCAATGAAATCCAATCTCCATTTGGAGAAAGGTTGCTCCACCTTGATGGGATGTAGATGGAGGGTTGCTAACTTCTATTTTCCAGCAAATAGAGCATAGTTCTTGCACTTCCTTACCCAATAAAATGCATCTTTGTATGGGCTAGGCTAATATTATCTAGCTCTGATCACTTTTAGGGTAGTGGTTCTGGCTGCAAAGTGTCCTCCAGAACCTCCATCATGAAACTCTTCCAGTATTTTATCCACTTGGCTAGTTTCAACACATCTCAACAAGACACCACTATGATCTCTCCTATACAGAACATCATCAATAATGATAAATGGAATAGCTTGGAGTCTAAAGTACCTTCTTTTACTCCTTTCAAGGCCTTGAGGGCACTGACCAGTTGAGAGATAACATTTCATCTCTTTTGTCCAGCTTGTATTCTGCTCTGCATTCAGGTTCATCGGGACAACTTCCTTCTTTTGTTGGTTTGGGTCTTTTATTCCCTCATTGAGCTATTCACATAGCCATTTTCCTCTAATCATCTTGGTCTCTTTAATCTGAATGTCATACTCCATGACTTTGGTGACCCAACCAGCCCTCTTGTGGCTTAGGTCTTTATTCAGCAGGAAATCTTTTATGCAAGGATGAGCAACCATTAGGTGCACTATGTTATTGGATAACAATTGTCTAAATTTTTGTAAACTCCTCATAATTGCTAGGACATGTTTTTCTACAAGAGTGTAATTAAGTTCATAACCATCTAGACCTTGGCTATAAAAAGCTACTAGTTGTTCTTGCTTCTCAACATTCTACTAGACTAACATGGAAGAGATACTATCGGTGTCCCCAAAACCATATAGGATGAAATCTTTAGAAAATTCAAGGTTTACCAGAGTAGGATCAAAAGCAATCACTTCCTTGACTTCTTCAAAACACCTCTTTCCTTCATTTGTCCAATGAAAGGTTGAGTTCTTCTTCAGCATCTGGGTCATAGGTTTCAGTAGTGCTGCAACATTTGGAATGAATCTTCTCAAGAAGTTGATTCTTCCAAGGAAACTTTGTAGTCCCTTCTTGTGAGCTAGCAGGGGTAGTGCCATGATGGCCTTTATCCTCTCAAGATCAATTGTTATCCCCTATTTAGAAACAATGTGCCCTAGTAATCTGCCTTCATGGACAACAAAAAAGCATTTCTTAGGATTCAATGAAACTCCAAACTCTCTGCACCTCTCAAAGATCTACCTCAGATGAGCTAGGTGATCATTAGTGTCCTTTGAAAAGACTGTTGTATCGTCCAAATAAACTAGCATGAACTTGTTCATCAAACTAGCAAATGCCATCTCCATGGCTTTCTGAAATGTAGCACTAGCATTAGATAGCCCAAAAGGCATCTTCCTGTATGCCATGGTGCCCCATTTGGTGGTAAATGTTGTCTTATATTGGTCTTCTTCTTTAACTAGGACCTGGTTGTAGCCAGAAAAGCCATCTAATAGAGAAAATTTGTCAAACCCTGAGACATACTGCAAAATCTATTCCATGGAGGGAAATGGGTGATGATCTTTGAGTGAGGCTCTGTTAAGGAGTCTAAAATCCACACATAACCAGATTTTTCCATTCTTCTTCCTAACTGGTACTAGGTTGGAAACCCAAGAGGTGTGTTTAATGGGAAAAATAATATTGGCTTCAATCATTTTCTTCAACTCTGTTTTCATCAAGACCTCTAACTTAGGATTGATAGGTCTCTACTTTTGTCTCACTAGTTTGGCATGGGGTTCTAGCTCAATGGTGTGCTGGGCTAAATGGGGATCAAACCCTTTTAGATCATAGTATTCCCATGCAAAAACATCACTAAACTCCTGACATAATGAAACAAAGGCTTTCTTTTCTAGTTGAGTGCATACCTTTCCTAACTTAAGGGATTTGTCCTTGAGAATTTCTACAGACTGGTAATGTTCTTCTTTGACTGTCATATTGGCTTTGTCTCCTCTGAGCTGATCATCAGAGTTAAAAATGGACTCAAGGGTGACCAATCCCTTGGGTAGCTTGTTACTTTTCAACTGTAGCATCTGGTCATTATACTAGTGCTCATGCTTGTTCTAGTTAACTTTAGAGAACTCAACTTCTTCTATCAAAAAGTTTAAAATCTGCTCATCATTTTCAAAAACTTGCTAGCTCACCTGATTGTTTGGTATAGATGGCCTTACCAGAACCTTTACATGCTACGATTTAGGACTTGTGATCTCTTTTGGAATATCATATTCTGCTCCCATGGCAGCCAACTTGTTTGCCTATTTGTTCTGATTTCTTGGGACAACAACCAAATTAAAAGCACAAAAATATTCTATTAAATCCTAAACCCTATGCTTATACATCTTAAGTGTATCATTCTTTGTGACATTAGTGCCATGAATTTGATTAACCACTAACTCACTATCACCTATAACTTTTAGGCACTTGATTCCTCTTTGTCTAGCCCATTCTAAACCATGAATCAAGGCCTCATACTCTATTGTATTGCTAGTACAGTTGAAAGAAAAGTGAACTGTAGAGTAATACCTTTTCCTTTCTAGAGAAATTAGGATAGCTCCTCCTCCCGAACCAACTTTGCTTCGGGCACCATCAAAAAATAACTGCCATAAATCACCATTCTAATCTCCAGAATGGTTATCTTCCTTCTTCATCAAATCTGGAATCATAGCACCTTCTTCATGAATGATATACATTCCAATACCAGAAATCTCCATGTTTCTAAAAGGGTTACCCTCCTCCAAATCTCTTTCAACCCACTCATCTAGGACAATATTAGAAATCTTTTCAACAGTGGTTTTAGGTTCAGAATCACTTGGATCTTGTTCATGAAACATCAAATTGGCATTTATAGGGATTGGGGTATAAGGTTCAACATGAATTTTTGCAAAAGCCTCAGACTTGATTCTAACCCTAGTCCCATACCTAGTTCTGAAATATAGGTGGGACCAATCGACTGAGAGATATCCCCCTAACCTGGTAATGAACTCTCTACTTAGACAGATAGCAAAGTGAGGAGGTAGATCTATGATATAAACATCTTGGGGAATGGATAAGTTAGAACATTCATGTAGAGTGAGGCTTAGGTCCTTAATGACTCTAATGGTGCTAACTGATGACCCCTCCAATTGAACAATAGGCTTGTCTATTGGCTCATAAGACAATCCTAGGAGGTCTGCTAACTGTTTAGAAATCATAGAACTACTTGCTCCTGAGTCTATCATACAATTATGAACCAAGAAGTCTCCAAAAATAAGAGTTACATAGAAAGGAGGGGGTTTAACCTGTGGGGCAACAATGGGCTGCAAGCTGGCTTCTTCAGTTTGCTGCTCCTTTCGAGGTGTTTCAGCCACTAGGACCCCAGGTTGTTCTGAAATAGCTTCTTGATTTGATGAAATCTTAGCCAACTCGCTAAGTATTAGCTCCTTTTGTCCAGGGATCACCAGGGTGTCCATTAAAGGCACATTAATAGAGGTCTTCTTCATATGTTCCACAATATTAAAAGATCCCAAATTTACTTTAAACTGCCCTTTTGGTGCAGCAGTTTCTATTTGTGTAGACACCAACTGTGTAGCTGCCTTGACTGGTTCCTTAGCTTCTTTTGACTGGTTTAGGACTAGAGTTTGAACTATCTTGGGTTGTGGATTCACAACAAGAGCTTGTTGACTAGTAGAGGCCACTTGTTCAACCTCCAAATCCTTCTTCTTAGACCTTGTGTTGGCTGCAACTAGAACATAGTTCAGATAATCATTTGTGGAAAAACTCATTCCACAAAAATAATCTTTCTAAAAATTAACCAGTGCTACCTTAGGTGTCTGCAACTCATTCAGGGTAGCAATTGGGTCTTGTTGAATCTCTGGTTCTTGAACCATCTCCTGTGGCATCATGACATTGTTCTACACCATGAGGGCTTGAGCATAGCCATTAGGACACATCCCTTGGATATGTTTCTGATTACATGGGCAGCCCCATTGATATTCTTGCGCCATGTTATTTTGAGCTACAGGAACTAGCTCTCTAGAAGTACTAGGAGTGTTAGGATTATAAGGCTGGCTAGATTTCTGGTTATAATTTCTTGCTTGTCCTTGTTGGCCCTGATGGTTTTGGGGTCTATTTTTCTAGTAATGATTTTGATAGGGTTGCTGATAAGGCTATTGATAGGGTTGTTGGTAAGGTTGGGACTACTGCTTCTTCAAACTAACTAGCTCATTAGTAACAGTTTGTAAGGCCTTTTTGATCTCATTCAACTATTGGGATTGATTCGCAACTGGGCTAATAGCTTGTTGAGAAGGAGCTAGGAGAGGCGGAATAGATGCCAAGGCTAGAATTTCTTTAGGAACAAGATGAAGCTCGGGAAAAATAGGCATTGGAGGTCTTGGGGCTATCTTTCCTACTTGGATTAGGCTATTTTCAGCTCTTATGGCAAGATCATATGCTGCTGGTAAATTCATTCCTCCCATGGATTGGATCATAATAGAGATATCACTATTAAGGGCTCTTAGATAGTAAAGAAAAGCATTTTGGCTTGAAGGCCTTACTGTGGCTGGTATTCTATTCCATGTCCTTTGAAATCTAAAATTGAAATCCATCATGTATTCTTGGGGTGATCTTTTAATAGTAGTCAAATGCTCAACTAATGAGAGGTGATTTGATTTATCTTCAAATTGATTGGTCAAGGCTTGACCCAATCCATCCCAATCAGCTATAGAACCAACTGCTAAACCTCTAAACCATTGCAAATCTTTGCCTTTGAGGGAAGCTGCCAACAACCTCACAACAACATTATCCTGGGTTATATTATGAAGGGCACAGAGGGATGCTACATCTCTTATGTGCTCAATAGTGGAGGTCTGATCCTCTCTTGTAAAAATAGGCAAACTTTTAAGAGCTGATATAGGTATGTCATTATGCTATTGCAAATTCAAGGGGCTGCCTTGATTGAAGGCAACAAAAGGATGTTTCCTAGCCATTGGAGGATTAAGGGGAGCTTGAATTGCTGGTGCTGCTTGCACTGGCTGAATTTGGGAAGTGGTTGCAGGAATGTGAGCAAGATTAGGAGTAGGATTTGTAGATTTTGATGCACTAGTTTGGGCTTCTTTAGACCTCTTTTTGATAGATGGCAGCTCCGTATACAAAAAAGGATTCTTACTCTACCCGGTTGGGATCCCACTCATAAGCTTAAGTACTGATTTACATGAAACAAGATTAGAGTCACCAAGTATGATTTCAAAACACTGTCACTGCTCATACCACATAATAAATTGCATAAATCTTCTTATAAATCTGACTCACTGAGTCTTCTATCCCACCAGGCATGCCAAAAACTATTGTCACTAAGGATTGCACCCAATTTGCTAAGTGTTGAACCTAGCAATCCTATGAAACATGGGACTATTCTCAGGTTGTGGGTAACCTATCCGAGAATAGGCCTCCAAATTAAGGGTTGGCTTCCCTTTGGATCACTTGAAAAAAACTTACTAAATTTTAGGAGGAAAGGGAGAGAGTGCATAAAGATAAACAACTGCAACTGAATGAAAACAAAGGTGATCCATCGAATTTGAAAGAAGATCCGCAACTGAAATAAGTTTACTCCAATAGAAAAACAAACTTGAATCACAACTTGATTCCACTTCCTTAAAATCTTAATGAAACCAGGTACTTGAAATACAGAAAAGGAAGAAAACTCCATAACTCTGATATTCTCAATTGCACACAAGTTACACTATTAAATTAAAATGAATTCCTGAGAACTAACTTGAATCAACATGCGGATTAAGGACACAAAGACATCACAGTAGTCCTGCATGTGATTCAAAAGAAAATCTGGAATTGTAGGAGAACAAGAAGGATCAATTTTATTGCTGAAAAGAAACTAAGTGCAATTGTGTCTCTCAGAGCTACAACACTCCTATCAGAGAGAAAAGAATGAAGAGCTAACCTCAATCACCAAAAGTGAGAGGTATATAACTAAAACCTAGGAATCTGCATTCAAATTCCACTACCTCCTAAGAATAGAAAAAGAGTCAATAAAAGACCCATGAGGCTATATCATAATTCGAATGCTAGATTCCCAGATTTCAAGGGGGTGAGAAAAGTGGGGCCCTAAAAATAGATGGTCAAAGGAGACCACTCTATCCACTAAGTCATGCACCAAAAGATTCTGACAATGGTTTATAAAACACCACTGTCAGAATTTACAATGGAATGTCCAATGACTGTTACATTTTAAAACTAACCCCTATATTAATAAATACCATGGATTTATCATTTATCTTAAGTCAAACAAATTACTCTCAACCCAATTAAGGGGAAAGCATATTTGATGACCCATTACACCCATAAAATAAATCCATCTATACCTAGCACAAAACTTAGGATATCAAGAAACCAACCTAATGTTTTCAAAATATCCTATCAAAAGAAAAAATCTCCATGCTCAAGCTTGAATACATAGTATCAAATAAAATGACCAATCAAAATCTCGACCCTAGAAAGGGGAGAAAAAATCCAATAGTCATAAACTTCCCCACAAAACAAAACTGGCGCCTAGACTTCTCCATTTGGCATCTGGCAAGATGCTATTTCCACTAGCACTTCACTAGACTCAGATTTTGGAACCAACAGCTTGAGACTCATGGCAATAAAGAGGTAGGTGTTTGGTTTTGAACTCATCTTTTCATCTTTTGGTTTTTATTTCGATGACACTGTGATTGTATTTCTTCCCTGTTACTTGTATCTTACTTTGCTTGTATGCTCGGCTCCATAGAGGGCACTGTGATGGAAAGCTTATTTGTGTTTGATTCTTGCACTGGTGTATGCATGCCTATGAATTCATATTTGATCATGAATATGGCATTCCTTAGTATAGATTTCCCTTTGCATAAATTTTACTTGAGATTCCTCGGTATAGATTGCCCTTTGCATGCCTAAATTTATACTTTGAACATGTGAAAATTCATATTGTACTATTTTTTATGCTCATGGCATCATTGTCAAGATGTTATTTCCACTGAGAGGCCCAATGACCCATGGGTAGGGCACTGCTTTATTTGTTGGTCCTTTAATTTGTGTTCATGGCTTGCGAGCTAGGACACCATATGATGTGAGCATTGGGCATCAAGTTTTATGTATTCACTACTCCTTATATGTTTAGCCTTTGAAGTAACACTAGGCCCACACATGTTTGTTGATTAGGGCATCATGTATTTAGCATATCAATGGCAATGTACTCACTTCTTTTTATTGTGTGCGACCTTCAGGGGTGATGCATTGTTCACTATTTTTTTAAGGTGCTAGCCCGCAAGTTGATATGTATGAAACTAGGGCATGAGCCCGCTATTGTATATCATGTTGTGGCCTTTTTCTCATTGTTTCCTTGAGATATGGTGACTATTGTGTTCCATCCATATCACTTTTCTACTATCCCATTGTTTATTCTTCTTCATGCATAGCCCGATTGGTGTAAAGCCTAGTTCTGATGCTTGCGGTGTTATCATTGTTAGCTTTGTGACTTGATATTGTTGATGCCAATGGGGCCACAAACTCATTATGGAAATGCCTAAATTCCAATCCATTGCTATATGCATGGTTGGATTGCACTATGATTCTTGGTAACTCACTGTTGATTACCATGCCTACCAGTGAATACAGATTCTTGGTTTCCTTAGACTTTGCTATTGATATTTCCCACCGATATTTTGTCCATGACTTGAGCACCAATTTGTTTTGGACTCTATATTTTGGAGGAAACCCGATGATCTTCAGTTAGGGGCCTGTCCTTTAATTCTCACTGGCATCTGCTTCATTTCATTGGGGAAAATAGGGCACTGTTGTTATTCTGTTGGATTCATTGGCTCGTATTTGGTTCACACAATGACACTGATCCATTCATTGTTATATGAATCCTGGGCATAATTGTTCATTTGAATGTTAGCATATATTTATCATCCCTCATTGCTTTGAATCTCAGCATCATTGCTATTTGGATCATAATAGCATGCAATCTGTGCATTCCCACTATCATGTTTCTTTTACATTGCAATGAAATGAATCCATACCACTGAGAAGCACCCTCAGACGACCCGTAAGAGGAAACCTAGGTTATGTTTATTTGTTGTTGATTTTCTATTGTTCAATCATTGCTGAATATGCTCTTATTGTGGATGCATGTTGTACTCAGAGTATGATATTGATTACATGCTTGACTGTTCCACTGTATATTCTCCCTGGTGAAAGCCCGCGAGCTCATGGAGGCATGTTTCATTGTATTGGTTCAAGCACTATTATTTGTTTATTTGTAAAACATAGCATCATTTGAATACTTATGGGGCCCATAAAGGTAGACATTTCACCATTGGTCTTTACATTAATGAATAAAAGGGTCTCATTGATATTCATTACTTCATTAATACTATTCCATGCTTGGGTGACATGCTGATTGTTGAATCATACACACTATAGCCCTTGAAAGAGGATGTCATTACATAAATTTTCACATGTTCACCACAAAGTACCAAAATATTGAATGCAACCTTGAAGCGTATTATGCTGTGGTGTGCCCTTTTTCTTTGACATGCAGATTTACACTCTTATCTCTCTTGTTTTGAAAATGATTCATTGTGCTTAATGAGATCTATTTGATATTCTTGGAAGATGTCATGCTCATATTTGTACTTTGTGTTACAATGCCCTGTAGTCAGTTTGGCATTTGCACCTCATGACTTTCCTCTATTTCCATGATCCTCATTGATGTTGCATCATCTAGATGTTCCTTTGTTTTTTTCTATGGGTTCTCTTGGCCCTTGATGCGATCACTGACAAAAAACTTGAGGTTTTTCTATCATGATCCGCATCAAGGGCCCAAGTCATTTATGGGATTTGTTGTTGGATCATCTCCTCCTATATCTGTACATGAAACAAGCATGTCAGTGGAAACATGGTGCCTCTTTTGTTTTTGGGAGCCTTATACACATGTCCTAAGCATAGCCTTTGTCAGAGGTGCATGGCTAAGTGTATGTATACATTCTGTAAATACTGTGATACCATCTATTGCTTAGATCCATTGGATCTAACCATATCCCCTCTTCTCTTCTTGCAAGTTCTAGATCACAGGAGCTCTCTAGATAGGACTGGATCTAGACACCACTACTAGGCAATGTCTAGTACCTTAGTATTTAATTGATTTTCTTTATGTCTATATATACTCATTCATTCAATTCTAGTAATGGCTATGCTCATGACCTATGTGAGCTTAGATAGATACTTTTCTCTTTCGAGTTCTTTTCCTTTTGTATAGCATACATATCACTGATACATGCATGTGTAGTCTTTAGATGCAAAATTTTATTTCCTTTCTCTTTCATGTAATCTCCAAAATGAAATGAACACAAAATTAAATAAGATCACCTAATAACACAAACTAGGGGACCGTAGCATCATCTAGTAATTAGGTCTCCAATCTAAGAATGAGTAAAAATATGATAACAATTAGTATGGACAAGTTGGAGAACATTGAAGAGGCTTATCAATTTGCTTTGAAGGCTGAGGAGAAATTGAACAAGAGATTGGAACAGATATAGAGAGGTCGAGGTGGTAAATTCCATAGATGAAGAGGTATATCTAATGGTGAAAATAGTAGACCTAAACCAGGAAAGACAAATTTGGACAAAGGCAAGACCGAGTGGAAAGGTGAAAGTTCTAGAGGCAGAGGCAGTAACTACCGAGGTGGTTATGGTAGATGAAGTTTTTGAGGAACTTGTTATAACTGTGGAGAAGAAGGACATAGATCTTTTGAATGTACACAAGCTAGTAAGAAGGCTAGTAGTAGTAGAAATGCCTTGGTGCAAGAAGAGTCATTGAATGAACCTGAGAAGGAAAATAATTGTATGGTAAGGAGAGCACTGTGGAATGAAAGAAAGAAGGAAGATCCGGTAAGGAAAAGTTTTTTCAATACCAGATGTAGAGTTTCTGACAAATTTTGGAAGGTAATTATTAATAGTGGTAGCTTGGAGAACCTGGCATCTGAAGAGATGGTCACAAAATTTCAGTTGGAAAGGTTGGTACATTTGAAGCCCTATCAGATTTCATGGATCAAAGATGAGCATACACTCCTGGTAAGTGAACAATGTTATGTGAATCTAAAGATTGGAAAGTACTTTGATAAGGTGTTATGTGATATCATGCCTATGGATTGTTGTCATATTTTGTTGGGTAGACCTTGGAAATATGATAGACATGCTATATATGATGGGAGATTACATAAGTATACTATTGTGGCTAATGGAAAGAAACAAATCTTGTTATCATTGATGGAAGAACCTGTTAGTAATGTTTGCACATCTGTGAAAGTTTTCTTGATGGAAGGAAGGAAGTTTGTTAGTTCTTTGAAGAGGAATGATGTATGTTTTGTTGTGATTCCTAATAAGCCGAGTGAGAAAATAGAGGATAATGTCCCTGAGGAGATTGATAAGTTACTCACCGAGTATAGTGATATCATTTCTGATAATGTACCTGATGGTTTGCCACCAAAAAGAAGCATTGATCATTGTATGGATCTAATCCCTGGAGCTAGTTTACCAAATAAGGCACCTCATCAGTTGACACCTACTAAGAATCAGGAATTGAACTGACAGATTCAATATTTTCTAGAGAAAGGTTTGATCAGAGAAATTTTGAGTCCTTGTGTAGTACCTATTTTATTGGCACCAAAGAAAAATGGATAATGGAGAATGTGTACCAATTCTAGAGCAATCAATAAGATAACAGTGAAGTATAGGTTTCCTATACTAAGAATGGATGATATAATGGACAGTTTGACTGGAGCAAAGTATTTCACAAAGATTGATTTGAAAAGTGGGTATCATTAGATCAGAATCAAAGGTGATGAATGGAAGACTTCTTTCATGACAAAAGAAGGTTTGTATGAGTGGTTGGTTATGCCTTTTGGTTTAACTAATGCACCGAGTACTTTTATGAGGTTGATGAATGAGATTTTGAAGAAATTCTTGGGTAACTTTATGATTGTATATCTTGATGATATTCTGATATTTAGTAAGACCAAAGAAGAACATTTGTTGCATGTTAGACAAGTTTTGTAGAGATTGAAAGTGGAGAGCTGATAAATTTGAAAAAGTGTTCATTCATGAAAGAAGAGATTGTGTATTTGGGATTTGTTATTTCAGCTAATGGTTTGAAGATGGATCCTGAAAAGGTTGAAGCTATTTTGAATTGGCCTACACCTGTGAATGCTAGTGAGGTAAGATCATTTCATGGTTTGGCAAGTTTTTATTGAAAGTTTGTAAGGAATTTTAGTTCAATTTGTAATGCTATGATTGAGACTATGAGAGGAGACAAAAGAGAATTCAAGTAGACACATGGAGCTGACAGAAGTTTTGAGACCCTGAACCATAAGGTTTTTGAATTACCTGTTTTGGCATTACCTGATTTTAGTAAAGTATTTCAAGTAGAATGTGATGCAAGTGGAAGTGCAATTGGAGTTGTGTTGAGTCAAGAAGGTAAACCTATTGCTTTCTTTAGTGAAAAGTTGAATGATGATAGAAGGAAATATTATGTGTATGATCAAGAATTCTATGCTATTGTTCAAGCACTGAAGAAATGGAGACATTATTTGATACCGAGTGAATTTGTGTTGTATACTGATCATAAAGCTTTATAGTATTTGGGTAGTCAAAATAAGTTGAATCAGAGACATATGAAATGGGTTGAGTATTTGCAAAGTTATACATTTGTGATAAAGCATAAGAGTGGAGTCACTAACTGAGTTGTCGATGCATTGAGTAGAAGAAGATCTTTGATGACTGAGATGAAAATTGAAGTTCTTGGTTTTGATGAGATGAGAGATTTGTATGAAAATGACCCTAATTTTTCTAATCCATGGAGAAAGTGCAGAGCACCTATTCAAGATCAACAAGATACTAAATGGGATGAATATTTTATTTAGGAAGGTATGTTGTTCAAATTTATTCAATTGTGTATATTGAGAGGAGTAATGGGATCTACTTTGATAAAAGAGAAACATAATGTGGTTTGGCTGGACATTTTGGTATTGATAAAACATGGAATTTGCTGAAGGAAAAGTACTATTGGCCTTAGTTGTATAAGGATGTTTAGAAATTTGTGAAAAGTTGTGGAATTTGTCAAGTTGCAAAAGGAGTAAGTCAGAATACTGGATTGTATACACCAATTGTTGTTCCTGAGAAACCTTGGATTGATATCAATATGGATTTTGTTCTTGGCTTACCGAAGATAGTAAGAGTTAATGATTCTATATTTGTTGTTGTGGATAGATTTTCTAAGATGGCACATTTTATACCTTGTAGAAAGACATCAGATGCAGTACATGTAGCAGATCTTCTCTTTAAGGAAATTGTCAGATTACATGGATTATTGAGGAGTATTATCTCTAACCGAGATAGTAAATTTGTTGGTTACTTTTGGAAAACACTTTGGATGGAATTTGGCACTGAATTGAAATATTGTTCTACATTTCACCCACAAACTGATGGACAGACTGAGGTTGTGAACAGAAGTTTGGGAAATCTTTTGAGATGTTTAGTTGGAGACACACCGAGTAATTGGGAGTTTGTGTTGGCACAAGCAGAGTTTGCATATAATAATTCAATGAATAGGAGTATTGGAAAAACACCATTTGAGATTGTGAATGGCACACAACTAAGAGGAATATCTGATTTGAGAGACATTGATGATGAGAATAAGAGAAGTGCTAAAGGAGTAAAATTTGCTCAGTATATGAAGACATTGCATGAAGATGTGAAGCTGAAGCTAGAAAACAATAATCAGAAATACAAAGACAGAGCTGATAGATCAAGAAGACATAAGACTTTTGATGTTGGTGATGAAGTGATGGTTCATTTGAAGAAAGGTCGGTTTCCTGTTGGAACATATGGAAAGATGAAGATGAAGAAGTTTAGACCTTGCAAGATTCTGAGAAAATTTGACAGTGGAAATGCATAGGAGATTGAGTTACCTGATGACATGGACATATCACCGATTTTCAACATTGCTGATTTATATGAGTATCATGAACCTAATGAAGAAGTGACAATACCAACAGAATATCCTAAGAAGTAGAATGATGAAGTTGAACAGATTTTGAAGGAAAGTGTTGGCAAAAGTAGAAGAGGAAAATAGTAAATGGAATATCTAGTTAAGTGGGAAAATAGACCAATGGAAGACAATTCATGGATTTCATAGTCTAAGTTGGATGCAGTTCAAACCAGACCTAACAAATGGTTTGGAGAATCATTTCAAAATAACCCCAGGTGTCTAATGCAGGAGCATCTTGGGCGAAAATCTTGTGTCACCAAAAAGAATTTGAGTTTTGTCTGTGTTGCTTAGTTTCTACTTTGACCGAGTGAGTCAGTAGTTGGTCAGTTTCCTTTGGTTACTGAGTGTCGTTGGTTATCTCCTGGGTGGTCAGTTATATCACTGGCACTTGATGTTGTCTGTCTACTACTCAGTTATCTTGCTTACCGACGAGTTTAGTTTTGTTTCCTATTGTGGCTGACTTGTGCATTTATATTGGATCATAGAATTAATGCTGGAATCCATCATTGGGAAGCATGTGGTCCTTGATTTGACTATTGCTTTTGTTAATTGTGGATCTCAAGGCTGACTCAACTTGGTAGCTTCTTGTATAAATGTAGATGTTTGGTTGTAGTTTAGGAGTCAATTTTGATAAAGGATGGTAGACATTAGAATTGATATTGATAGTAGATCCTCACATGTTTGAGGAATTCTGTAATATTCATTATAATATCAAGCCCTAATCGAGAAGGCCTTACAGCTCGGCATGTATGATTCAAATTGATCATAAAAATAATTGAAGGATCTGGCATTCTCTCTCTCACTCTTGTTGTTTGTGGCTTCCGCATGTGTGTTGTCAGCTTGGATCATTAGGTGCACCATCCTTTGGCCCCACTTGCTCCCTGGCTTGCATTAGAAGGTCCCCTTAACTAATTAGCAAGCAGTCATCATCCTGGGTTACATACCCATTTTGACAATGACAATGACTAAGCACTTATCTTCTTCATATACCTACAAAAGCATGTCATGTGTATCGCTGCATTTACATTACATTTTATTTCATTAATCCATTGCATACATGCATGAGAAGCCATAATAGCATACATTTGCATTTATTCATCCACTATCTTTTATACACTAAATTTGCACCTCTGATCTCAAGCTCTCGTAGTCTTGATAATCCAGTATAACATGGGAATCATCTCAAGGTTTTTGGACCTTTTGCTAACCAAGATGAGACCTTCAGATTCTAGGCTGGTTCCTCTTGGATAATCACCCTGATTTTCTCTTAGACAGGAAATGTAAAACTTTGAGGGGAAAGGGATAGAAGGAATGCATGAAAGGGAAATGACTGAAAGCAAATCTATCCTACTAGGTGATAAACTGAAAAAGAAATGAATACAATACATTAGCCAAAATCAGCATGAAGGCTCTTAGATCTAATTGAACACACTCTCTCTAAACAGGCTTGCATAAGTATTTCACAAAGGGGCCAGAACAAATGACACGGGCTATGACCTGCAAGAAAATGTTCTCTTTAGCAAAAGGGTACAGGAATGAGACAGAAAGATAGGGGCTGAACTATACCCACAAACTCAATCCAATCAGATCAATACACAATAGTACACATGTGAGCTAAAAGAAAGAAGGGCTCTAGAACTCCAAGGGCTTCTCCAATGAAACCAATATATTACATTCAATAAGAGAAATACAGATAAGGGAAAAACTAGAGGGCAAAACAAATGCCACAGATAGCCTCTGTAAAATTTGAGATTTCAATGAAAGGTTACAAACTATAAGAGCCAGGGGGTAGAACAAATGCCACAGGTAACTCCCAAGAAAGAAAAAAAAACTCTTTTATGGATTGCAAACTCTGAGCACTAAGGCTCCAAAAAAAACATTATATACATCACTCAACTGCACGCAGGCCGGAGTCTCAAAATTAACGAGGGTTACAGATTTTACAATATAATAATTGTCCCTAGTAGTCAAAATCTGATCATAAATAAATTCTGCAACAACATGGCCGATCAAATATCTAGTTTGCATGCCCAACTCTGCACTACAATCAACCTGCAGACAAAAGACCTTGATCCATCATTCCTTTCTGCACAAAGTAATGCCATGAATGCACACTGGTACCTTGCCAGGATAAGAAATGACCCTTGACATCTATCCAAACCTCCTTCATCAACTCTGCAACCTGCAACTATCTTCAAAAATTCAATTTTGAGCTACCCTACCGCTTTGCACATTATCCTTAGAAGAAATCCCGCAAAAAAAATAGGCCGCACTGCCTTTGAAATAACAATGGTCGCATGATCGCATATGGTTAGAAAGCTGCATGTGATCATGCGACAAGCCCTTTAGGATATTCCACTTAGCCATGCAAGACACCTGGACCTGCAAGGAAAGCCACCTTAGCATCCCCACAACAGCACCACAAGAAAGGCTCAAGAATCCATCGATGGTCGCATGATCGCATGCGGTTAGGAATCTGCATGTGAACATGAGACCAATGTTGATGCTATCCGCTGATGGCTTGACTGCAAAAATAACCCTGGGTTACACTCTGGGTTCACTTTTTCCTTAGTCGCTGAACCACTCGATCCTTTCTTAACCCCAGGTCACATCCAGCGACCATGCGACAACCTTAGCCACGCAACCGCAAACTTGCCTTACCAATCCTGGACCCAAACTGCTTTTTAAAAAAAACATTGGTTGCATGATCGCATGAGCCCAAAAGACTTCATGCGATCATGCGACAAGCTTCTGAGATACTGCCCTGCACCACCACATAGATGCTTAGGCCCGTAAAATGTTCCACTTGTCAAACTTTTCCACGTGCCCCAATAGGAGCCAACCACATGACTGGACCCATGACCACACCAACTGAAAAACCCAGAAGAATCGAATGACTATTGCATGATCGCATAGGATCGGAAGGTCCCATGAGATCATGCACCAGCCATTGATCTTGGATCAACTGGCGCTTCCAGTGACCATCGAACCCACTGATAGTCCTGACGTGTCACCACCAGAACCTGCTACAAACCCCTACCATCACCTAGCCAAGGGCCCACCACGAAGGCTGCCGAAGCCCCTGCAACAACCTTTGCTGACCACCTGTCACATGATCACATGCGGCCAAGAGGTCGCATGCGATCATGCGACCAACCGTAAGATGCTAACTGCTGGACCACAAACTGCCACCATCGAAACCGTTGACAATTTGTCACATGGTGGCATAGGCTTGAAAGAGCCCATGTGATCATGTGACCAATCAGAAGATGCTAGCCACTGGCTACCACCTTGACATCTAGACCCGTAAGATCCACCACCAGCCGGCCAATGAAACATGAACACATCCAAGCCAAGGGCCCACCGCCCAAACTGCAAGCTTTTATCAACGTGGCTAATAGTTTTTTGCATGTTCGCATAGCCTAAAAAGAGGCTATGTGATCATGCGATAGACTGCTAGCATTCCTCAACAGGACCGTCAATAGTTAATCACATGGTCACATAAGGGGAAAAGAACCTATGCGATCATGTGACAACCCGCATAATCAGCTTCTTGAAAACCAACTAGGCCCCACCTGTCGGAGTTGCGCACTTAGGGTCAAAAACACAGAGGAGTCAAAAACATAGAGGGTTTTTGAGCGAAGGTCAAAAACACACTAAGCTTTCAGAGCGAAGGGTAGAAACATCTTGAGCCTTCAGAGAGAAGGTCGAAAACACACTGAGTTTTCGACACTTGAGCATTTCTTGGAACAAAGGACCATGGCCAAAAATGAATGATAGGGAATTTTGGGTAACATTTTGGCAACCTCTGTGGGATGTCAGCCTACTAGACATTGGACCAGTTGCCTTGACAATCCATTGGGCATAGGAGTCACTACAAAGCATAAAAACTTGGTGGAGAGATGAAACTAAATTGAAAGACAAACCTGTGCACATGCACTTCTTGGGAAACAGGAACTAACCTAGAAAGTAGGGAAAGAAAGCAAGAAACATATTTACAAGAATTTACAAGAAGGACCTACAAAGAGGGATTAACCTCAAAGCAAGGCTTCAAGTGGAAACCATTCACTGAGATTGGCAGGGCATCTCCTTCAAGGGTTGAAAGCTAAAAAGCATTAGATCCTCTGCACTCTGTTATAACAAATGGTCCATCCAAAAGGAATCAAACTTTGTGTGCTTGCTAGGTTTTGACCTGAACTCATCCCATTTGAGAACTGCATCTCCAACCTTGAAGTTTCTAGCCTTGGCTCTTTTATCAAAGCTTCTCTTTGTTTGACTCTGATGGAATGCCATATCTTGCATTGATTTATCTCTGATCTCTTCTAGCTCCATCAACTGGGCATATCTGATTTGCATAGGATCACTTTCTTCAAACAAGGCATACTGAGTGGCTAAGTCCAAAGCTAGTAATTCAGTTGAAATAGATAACTTAGCCTCTCTACCATACACCAACATGTATGGGGAATTACCAATGATTTTCTTTGGATTAATTCTACCTAACCACAAGGCAGATCTCAATTTGGTATGCTAGTCCCTTTGACTATCTTGCAGGGTCTTTCTGATTATTCTAATCAGATTCTTATTTGTTGATTCTACCAAACTATTCCCCTGAGGATAGTAATTGGAACTTGTATTCAGATAGATGCCCTTCTTGACTACCCACTCTGAGACTTTGAGGCCTGTAAATGCTAATGCATTGTCTGAAACTATAGAATCTGGAATGCCAAATCTATGAATGATGTCATCATAAAAACTTAAATTAGCACTCTCATTAGCTTCTTTTAAAGCAACTGCCTCTATCCACCTAGGGAAATAATCAGTTGTAGTGATTATCCACTTGTGTCCTCCACTAGATGGAGGGTTAATCATGCCAATGAAATCTATACCCCACTTCATGAAGGGCTGCTATGTTTTGATTGGCTGTAGGGGTAGAGTTGCAAATCTTTCTTTCCCTACAAAAATAGCACATTTGATGCATCTTCTAACATAATCATGACTATCTTTGAAGATAGATGGCCAATAGTATCTAGCCCTCATGCTCTTAAAAGCTGTAGTCCTAGGAGAGAAATGGCCACCAGAAGCTCCATCATTAAACTCCAATAAGACATCTGCAACCCTTTTCGAATCTATGCATCTTAGAAGGACACCATTGTGATCCTTTCTGAAAAGAATTTCATCTATCAGCACAAAAGGAATAGATTATAACCTGTAATACCTCCTTTTTGCTGAATCTAGGCCTGCAGGATATTGTCCTGTCTTCAAATAATTGATCATATTAGGCAACTAGCTAGTTGCCTTGGCTTGCTCTCCTGTAGAATGCATCACCAGAGATGTATCTATGTATTCCAATTTCTTTGAACTTCCATCTTCTACCAGATGCTCACAAAGACCTCTTCCTCTAACCAACTTGGTAGTCTGAATATCTGTCATATTCCATCACCTTAGTGATCCAACCAGCTCTTTTTTCATTTAGGTCCTTAGAAAGCAAAAATTCTTTGACACTTGGATGAGTAACCATCAAATGCACCTTGCTATGGGTCAACAAATGTCTAAATTTTTTGAGTCTCTTTACCATAGCAAGAACATGTTTTTCTACAAAAGAGTATCTTTGTTCATACTCCTCTAAACCTTTGCTAAAGAAAGCAATAGGCTGCTCCAATCCTTCATCATTTTCTTGAGTCAACATTGTAGATATGGCATCATGACCCCCATAAGCATAAAGGATAAGATCCTTACTGAAATTTGAGTTTAGGAGAGTAGGATCTTCTGTTAAGGCTTCTTTAATAGCTTGGAAGTTAACTTTTCCTTCTTTGGTCCAACTGAAGGCTGAACCTTTCCTCAACATGGATGTCAAAGGCTTGAGTAACTCTACAATGTTAGGCAAGAATCTCCTAACAAAGTTAATCTTTCCTATGAAAGATTAAAGACTTTTCTTGTGATGTGGTAATGGTAGTTCTAAGATGGCTGAAATTCTCTCAAGATCCACTGTAATTCCTTCTTTGGATACTACATATCCCAATAGTTTTCCTTCATGAACTGCAAACACACATTTCTTGGGATTAAGGGATATCCCAAATTCTCTACATCTTTCAAAAATCCACCTCAAATGTCTGATGTGGTCTACTGCATGCTTTGAGTAGATAGTTATGTCATCTAGGTAGACCATCACAAACTTGTACATGAGGCCCTTAAAGGCCATATCCATCACCTTTTGAAATGTAGCACCTACATTTGGCAAACCAAAGGGCATCTTTTGATATGCCATGGTTCCCCACTTGGTTGTAAATGTAGTCTTATATTGATCCTCTTCTTTCACTAAGATTTGATTATATCCTGAATAGCCATCCAACAATGAGAATCTCTCAGATCTAGAGACACATTGTAGAATTTGTTCCATAGAGGGTAGTGGATGGCGGTCTTTTAATGAGGCTCTGTCCAAATCCCTGAAATCAACACATAACCTCAGCTCCCCATTCTTCTTCCTGATAGGAACAAGGTTGGAAACCCAACTAGTATGTTTGATGGGGTAAATGATGCCACCTTCTATTAGTTTGAGTACTTCCTTATGCATAAGTGGTTTGAGCCTGGGATTAATAGTCCTTTGCTTTTGCCTTACTGGTTTAGCATTGGGCTCCAATTCAATAGTGTGTTGAGCAAGGGTAGGATCAAAACCCTTGAGGTCTTGATACCTCCATGCAAAGACATCACTGAATTCTCTGAATAATTTAGTGTAAGCTTGCTTTTCTGAATTAGTGTTTACTTTTCTAAATTGTAGGCTCTTACCTGGCTCCAACTCTATTTTAGCACAATGTTCCTGCTAGACTACCAGGCCAGCTTTATTTTTCTTGACTTCATCATCCTTGTTGAAGATAGTCTCTAGGGTGACAAGACCTTCAGGCATCTTATTAGATCTAAGTTGTATCACTTGATCACCATAGTTTTGTGATAACCTCTTTTGATTGTGCCTTGAAAAGACATCTTCTTCAAACAAGAACTGTAGAGTTTGTTCATCATTGTCAAACACTTGCCAACTAATATTATTATCAGAAATTGAAGGTCTGACAATAATCTTGATGTGTTGTTGATCTGCTTCTTTTGAAATGCTATTGGGGATGTCAAACTAAGATCCAATAGCAACTAACCTATCAACATTTTGATTTAATTTTCTAGGGATAGCAATGATATTGAAAGCATGGAAATCTTCAATTGCATCCAAAACTCTATGTTTGTATGCTTTCATGACATCATTTTTGGTTGCACTCATCCCTCTTACTTGGCTGACAACAAGTTCACCATCACCATATACTTTTAACACTTTAAGCCCTCTTTTTCTAGCCCATTCTAGTCCATTAACCAAACTTTCATACTCTACAGTGTTGTTGGTGCAGGAAAAACTGAATCTAAAGGTAGTGTAATACCTTTCTCCTTTTGGGGACACCAGCATAGCACCTCCACCAAAACCATGTCTACTTCTAGCTCCATCAAAAAATAGCTCCCAGACTTGACTATCTCGATCATCCGAATCAGTGTATTCTTTGAGAAGGCTTGGTTCTATGGCTCCACTTTCTTGAATCAGATAACTCCCCAAACCAAAATCCCAAACAAGACTCTCTTGGATCTCTGAGGTTCTTTCATCTAGGATAATATCAGGGATACTCTCTATTTTGGTGCTTGCTTCACTAATGGTTGGGAAATCATTGTCATCAAATATAGGACAATTAGTATTGATGTAATTGGACACATATGGCTCTATATGATGTATTGCTAAGGCTTCTGATTTAATGGTGACTTTGGTACCATACCTTGTATGAAAGAGCATGTGAGACCAGTCAAAAGAAAGATAACCTCCTATCTTGGCTGTGAACTCTCTTGAGAGACATATGGCAAACAATGTAGGGAGATCTATGATATATATGTCAAGGAGAATGGAAAAATTAGGACTAGCATGGAGAATTAGATTGGTATCCTTGGCCACACCTATAGTACTGACTGAGGATCCATCAAGTTGTGTAACCTTCTTTTGGAAGGGTTCATATTTAAGTCCTAATTGATCAGCCACTTTCTTGGGCATTACAGTGCTAGTAGCTCCACTATCTGCCATACAATTATGCACTAAAGATTTCCCAATAATTAAAGATACGTAAAAGGGAGGTGGCTTTAAATTCCTACCTTGCATGGTATTGGCCTTGGAGTTTCTAGTTGGAGTCTCCTTTTCTTGATCAGTGTTGACCAACACTAGTTTTGCAGTTTCTTTTGTAGGTTGAGGATTTTCTGCCTCTCTCATGGCCTTCCCCAAAATTTCAGGTTGTCCTAGAATAGACAAAGAGTCCCACATAGACATGGTGACATTCACCTTCTTCATGTTGTCTACAATATTATAAGGTGCCACAGTGTGTACTCTTTGTTGTGCTTTTACTATGATGGGTTCTCCCTCTTTTGGAACTTGGCCTTCTTTGCTTGTGAAGATAGGGGCCTCCTTGGATGTGATAGGGGCAACTTGCTGTAGTGGCTCTACAAATGTAGTGGCCTTAGTACCAGAATCTGATCTCTCCATGTCTTAGGCTCTTCTCTTTGCTCTTGTGTAGGCAAAAAAAGTAGCTTCATCATTGACTCCATTGAAATCTAGTTGCTCCCAATTGAAAATAGCAGTCTCGTTCTCTTGTGTTTCTTGTTGAGGAGCTGTCCTACTAGAAGGAGCTTCTTCTTGAGCTTGTGAAGCATTTTGAACCATTAGTGCTTGGTTCATCCATCCATTAGAACACGTAGCCTGATTGTGGGGCTGATTGCAAGGGAAACACCATTCATTATCCATGGCCATATTGTTTTGACTAGGAACCATATCCCTGACTGGATTTATAGAATTAAGAGGTGCAGGGTTATATGGTTGGAATGGTCTTTGATTAAAATTTTGTCTTTGCCCTTGATAGCCTCCTTGGTATGATGGCCTATTTTGTTGATAAGGCTGTCCTTGATTTTGGTATTGCTAATTAGGACTTTGGCCTTGTGATTGGAAGGGTGGCCTGATGCCTTGGTTTTGTTTCTTCAAGTTTGTGACCTCTTTGGTAAGAGTCTGCAGCAAGTTTTCCATTTCTTGTATACTAGTTTGCTGACTACTCTTCACCTCTTGCAACCCTTGGGAGAAATTTGTTGCAGCATGCTCCTGACCACTGGTACTAGTTTGATGTGCTGATATTATGGGAATAGGGGTAAATGGGGGTACTTGTGTAGGTGCAATTGGCTAAAGACTAGGGAAGATAGGCATGGGAGGTCTTCTCTGTATCATGCCCGCTTGGATCAAACAATTTTCAGCCCTGATAGCAGTGTCAAAGGCTTGGGGTAAAGTGGTACCACCCATAGACTCGATCATGATAGAAATTTGTTTATTTAGACTTTGCAAGTAGTACAAGAAGGCATGGTCAGCTAATGGTCTTACAGAGACTAGGATTCTATTCCATGTTTTAAGGAATCTACTATTATAATCTATCATTTGCTCTTGAGGGTCTCTTTTTATAGTTGTTAATTGCTCAACCAGAGATAAATTATCTGATTTATCCTCAAAATGCTTGCTTAATGCATCCCCTAATTCATCCCATGAAGTAATAGAACCAACAGTTAAAGTTCTAAACCACTCTAGAGCCTTACCTTTCAGAGATGCTGCTAATAATTTGGTGGCCACATCCTCTTGAGTAATGTTGTGTATGCTGCAAATGGTGGTCACATCTCTTATGTGCTCAAAGGCTATTGTCTGTCCCTCCCCTGTGAAATTAGGTATACTCTTTAATGCCACCAAGGGCACATCATGATGCACTACAAAATTTAATGGGCTCCCCTTATTGAAAGGTGCAAAGGCAAAATTTCTAGCCATTGTAGGAGGTGTAACCTAAAGATTAAACACTATATGAGCTGTATTTGCTAGACTTGGATTTTCTTCCTCTTCTAGATCTCTGGTCAGAGATTTGCCTCTTCTTTTGAAATGAAAGAGGAAAGGTCTCCTCTCTAAAGTATCAGGAGGTGTAGATTGGACTCTTCTTGTAGGAGATTCTCTCTGAGTTGACCTGCTTTTGTAGCTTCTTTTCAAGGGAAACTCTAAAAATTCAGCAAGCTTTGAGCTTCTAGTCTCGATCTTTCTCATAAACCTTAAATAAGGTTGGCCTGAATCTTTGAAACTAGTGAAGTCACCAGATATACTTGATAGAACAACCTCTAAAGGTCTGTATTATGCAATCTGCATATCAGAGATGACAATTTTTAACTAATGAACTTTTTTACTGTCCCACCGGGCGTGCCAGAAATGTTATGGCGACTGAATTTGCACCTTTGATCTCAAGCTCTCGTAGTCTTGATAATCCAGTATAACATGGGAATCATCTCAAGGTTGTGGGACCTTTTGCTAACTGAGATGAGACCTCCAGATTCTATGTTGGTTCCTCTTGGATAATCACCCTGATTTTCTCTTAGATAGGAAATGTAAAACTTTGAGGGGAAAGGGATCGAAGGAATGCATGAAAGGAAAATGACTGAAAGCAAATCTATCCTACTAGGTGATGCACCAAAAAAGAAATGAATACAATATACTGGCCAAAATCAGCATGAAGGCTCTCAGATCTAATAGAACACACTCTCTCTAAATAGGCTTGCATATGTATTTCACAGAGGGGCCAGAAAAAATGACATGGGTTGTGACCTGCAAGAAAACGTTCTCTTCAGCAAAAGGGTACAGGAATGAGATAGAAAGACAAGGGCTGAACTATACCCATAGACTCAATCCAATCAGATCAATACACAATAGTACACATGTGAGCTAAAAGAAAGAAGGGCTCTGGAACTCCAAGGGCTTCTACAATAAAACCAGTATATTACATTCAATAAGAGAAATACAGATAAGGGAAAAACTAGAGAGTAGAACAAATGCCACAGCTAGCCTCTATTAAATCTGAGATTTCAATGAAAGGTTACAAACTATAAGAGCTAGAGGGTAGAAAAAATGCCACAGGTAACTCCCAAGAAAGAAAAAAAAACTCTTTTACGGATTGCAAACTCTGAGCACTAAGGCTCCAAAAAAAACATTATATACATCACTCAACTGCACGCAGGTAGGAGTCTCAAAATTAATGAGGGTTACAGATTTTACAATATAATAATCATCCCTAGCCATCAAAATCTGATCATAAATAAATTTTGCAACAACATGGCCGATCAGATATCTAGTTTGCATGCCCAACTTTGCACTACAATCAACCTGCAGACAAAAGACCTTGATCCATCATTCCTTTCTGCACAAAATCATACCATGAATGCACACTGGTACCTTGCTAGGACAAGAAATGATCCCTGATGGCTATCAAGACCTCCTTCATCAACTCCACAACCTGCAACTCTCTTCAAAAATTCAATTATGAGCTACCCTACCGCTTCACACATTATCCTTAGAAGAAAGCCTGTGAAAAAAATAGGCCGCACTGCCTTTGAAATAATAATGGTCGCATGATCGCATATGGTTAGAAAGCTACATGCGATCATGTGACAAGCCCTTTAGGATCTGCCACTTAGCCATGCAAGAAACTTGGACCCACAAGGAAAGCCACCTCAGCATCCCTACGACAGCACCATAAGAAAGGCTCGAGAATCCATCAGTGGTCGCATGATCACATGCGGTTAGGAATCCGCATGCGAACATGCAACCAATGTTGATACTATTCGCTGATGCCTTGACTACAAAAATAACCCTAGGTTACACTCTGGGTTCACTTTTTCCTTAGTTGCTGAACCACTCGATCCTTTCTTAACCCTGGGTCACATCCAGTGACCACGCGAAAACCTTAGCCATGCAATCGTGAACTTTCCTTACCAATCCCGGGCCTGCACTACTTTTTGAAAAAAACATTGGTCGCATGATCGCATGAGCCCAAAAGACTTCATGCGATCATGTGATAAGCTTCTGAGATACTACCCTCCACCGCCACATAGACACTCAAGCCCGCAAAATGTCCCACTTGTCAAACTTTGCCATGTGCCCCAATAGGAGCTGACCACACAGCTAGACCCACGACCACACCAACTGAAAAACCCAGAAGAATCGAACGACTGTCGCATGATCGCATGGGATCGGAAGGTCCCATGAGATCATGTGCCAACCATTGATCTTGGATCAACTGGCACTTCCACTGACCATCAAACCCAGTGATAGTCCTGATGCGTCACCACTACAACTCACCGCAAACCCTTGTCATCACCCAGCTAAGGGCCCACCATGGAGGCTATGAAAGCCCCTACAACAACCTTTGCTGACTGCTTGTCGCATGATCACATGTGGCCAAGAGGCCGCATGCGATCATGCGACCAACCGCAAGATGCTAACTGCTGGACCACAAACTGCCACCACCGAAACCATTGATAGTTTGTCACATGGTCGCATGGGCTTAGAAGAGCCCATGCGATCATGTGACCAACCAAAAGATGCTAGCCACTGGCTGCCACCTCGACATCTGGACCCGCAAGATCTACAACCAGCCAGCCAATGAAACATGAACACATCCCAGCCAAGGGCCCACCACCCAAACCACAAGCTTTTATCAATGCGGTTAACAGTTTGTCACATGTTTGCATAGCCTAAAAAGGGGCTATGTGATCATGTGACAAACCGCTAGCATTCCTCAACAGGACCGTCAATAGTTAGTTACATGGTCACATAAGGGGAAAAGAACTTATGTGATCATGTGACAACCCGCATAATCAGCTTGCTGAAAACCAACTGGGCCCCACCTATCAGAGTTGCACACTTAGGGTCAAAAACACAGAGGGGTCGAAAACACAGAGGGTTTTCAAGCGAAGGTTGAAAACACACTAAGCTTTCAGAGCGAAGGGCAGAAACATCCTGAGCCTTCAGAGAGAAGGTCAAAAACACACTGAGTTTTTGACACTTGAGCATTTCTTGGAATAAAGGACCGTGGCCAAAAATGAATGATAGGGAATTTTGGGTAACACTATCTATCATTACATTGCATATTCATACATTTGAAAGAAAACATTGATTACATAATCCATACTCTCCATGATAAAAGAAATATTTCATACATAAGTATCAC
Organism: Chamaecyparis obtusa; assembly: GCA_027943335.1. NCBI lineage: Eukaryota > Viridiplantae > Streptophyta > Pinopsida > Cupressales > Cupressaceae > Chamaecyparis > Chamaecyparis obtusa. The sequence goes on along the minus strand of BSBK01003530.1, from coordinate 210,788 downwards.
ATAATATTACATCATAAACTGAAATGACAAGTACAATGATGTCACAACCAAAAATCAATCTCATATATATTAGAATATCGATAGAGTACAAGGGGGTGCACTAATGGCACTATATACAAAGGAATGAGCTACAATGAGCTATGAGATATAATCAAAATGTCAAATCAACTATCTGCCTGGTCCTCGACATTCGATGCAATGCCTCCTCTGGCAGGTGGATCAGGTGGTGGCTCAGCATGTGGAGCCCTATCTCCCTCAGAATCTATCATATACTGGGAGTATGATGTCATCCTCTACCCAAGATGCACAATAGAATCATACGCTGAAACATAATAGGTTGCATGACCTGTCTGGTGGATCACCTCAACCTGTAGGCATCTAACATCAACCTCTCAATCACACAGCTATTTCTCACAATCTCAGAGTTGGACCTCTAATGTCACATTGTGGGTCCTCTGATCACGTAACTATTTTTAGAGTCACCTGATAACATCCTATGGTGTCAATCTCAAGCTTGGATCTACCTCAGATGCTACTATCTTTGCCTCCTCCATAGGCTGATTTGTACTAGCCTCTGTACGTGCCTTACGGTGATGAATCTCTACACCCACATCAAAATTAGAAGCATCCTATGCATCCTCCATCAGAGCATCTTGTTGAGCTCCTAGAACCTCATCAGTACTACCAATCCCACCCAAGGTACCACTCTCACCTCTAGAATATCTACGTTGTAATACTACAGGTCTACCTGCTGGAACTATCTATGGCCTAAGAGGTCTCATATGTCCTGATGGCCTAGGAGGGGTCATCACTGCTCTGGGCCTAGGTGGTGTCAGATGCACCATTGGTATCTTCACCTCTCTCTACCTTTGTCCTCTACCCATAGGGGCACCTGTAACATCCTCAACATCCTCCATGGTAGGAATAAGCTCTGTGGGATCAGAGAAACTCCTCATCAGATGCTCTGCCAAATATGCAATGAATACATCAATAACTCCAACATCATCCACCTATGGTTTGTAATCCCAATCTCTACTAACAAGCCCGTGGTACTCAATGCTGCAATCTGCATAAGAAAGCCTACTTGACCACCCCAGACCAATCTCTTGCACCAATCATGTGTAGAAAGAAAAATCTTGTGGTGCATCGTGAATGATGCCTAACTAACACCAAACATGTGTAATAATAAATCAGTCAAGGACTGTGGTTGACCATCCCATCAAGACCTGACTCTAACAAAAATATCCAAACTGGACATGAGTAGCTGGCCATGCCTCAATTTACAAATAAGGTCTCCAAATGACAAAGGTCATATTATCTAGCACACACCACTAGTACTCAATGTGACCCATCTGGACCTATGTAATGTACCTTGAATATCTGTATATTAATGGCTCCTAAGGTTGTTGCTCATCACCACAGATTAATCAACATATAGGGATGTGCTCCCAAGCCCAAATCTGAAGAACTAACACACCAAAAGAAAATGTCTTCCCCTCATGGTAGATGATCTCATGCATCTCAGAGAACATATGTGCTAATAAGCACTAACCCCATTTGAGCTCAGAAGAACTCATCATTAGACGTGCAACCATCAGAGCCCATCCCATAAGAAGATCATTTTGCTAAAAGTTAGACATGATGATCCCTTTGATCATCCTAGCTATGATACACTCTAATCGGTGGGACACTCTGTATCTCTGAACCAATGTCTCCCAAGATATCTACTGTGCTATCTGCTCATCTACGCCAAATAGAGTATGAAATACCTATAACCCTGTGTTACTCACACTGATGTAATCCGGGCGAGGGCCATGGAAAGATATCTTGAGGATCCTGTAGACATCCTCAGGTCTAACATTGATCTCCCCTATTGGGAGATGGAATTTTTGCGTCTCTGAATTAAAATGCTCTATCAAGGTAGTCAGAAGGCTGTGATTTACCTGAATATCAGGTAACTAGATCAAGAACTCAAAACCACAGGCTGCTAGATGGATTCTCATGGGGTCGGGCAATGATAAACAGAGTCTCTGTGTAGTGGGGTGTGAGATGCGAACATGAACATCTAGGTAATGGACCTACACAACACAAAAAAAAGACACCCTATCAGTAATTTTCTTAGAAATCAGACTAAAGGAATAGAAAATGAGAAATTGAATACTTTAGAAGGTGCATTAAAGGCTACCAAAATCAGCTACGAAATCAAAAAAGTTAAAAATTTGGCTTAAGGGCTTAAAAAATGGTCATTTTTTTTCATATGATAATTCAAAAAATTAAAGACTGGCATGAAGACTCGTATGGGTTTACACATCTTCCCATACTACACTTTATGGTCATATGACATTGTGTATGTTCCCGCATGACACTTGAGAGACTCGATGAAATGTCGTATGACAAATTAGTCCCTCTCATACAAATTATAGATATATCCTACACGACACTCTACATGGAATTGAAAACTTGTATGAGCCCTAAAAGACTGTCGTATGAGTTTTCGTTTGCAAAAATTAAAAATTTCAAAAATGTGCTAAAAGATCCTAAAAAGCATAAAAAGATGCAAAAATTGAATTCATAGAGAGGCACAGAGGTCCACTTATGGGATTACTATACTGCTAAGGTCTCTGGTATCATCGACTGTGCTCAAATTGGTGTGAGGAGATAGGAACCTTCATTTTCACTCAGAGGGCTCCACAAGGTTTATAAAAGTCAAAGGTGAAAATGATTTGAAAATTAACCTTTTGGGCCTTATATAGGTTTTGACCTAATTTTTCAAAGTGCTATGTTTTGCGTGAAAATTGCACTACTGGCTAATTTGAACGTTTTGAACCCATTTTCAGGATCAAAATCAAAATATGAGATCGTTTCTATTGTCAAAATCACAATTTAAAATTTTCAGACCCAGGATAACCAACTGCTTGCATAATCAACCTTCATCACCTCCCAGAAATCTAGTATTCAACTTAACTGTTTATCATACATCAAACTCTTCAAAATTAGAACTTGGTCAACCATGGTCAACTCATGATCAAACCTAGTTAAACTTGGTCAACATGACCTCCAAACGATGCAGAATGCATCTTCGGACATGTGTAACCACTTCTAAATTTGATTACATCACCTCTAAACCATTTCACGTTGGCTTTCTTGTTGGATTTTGATTTTCATCCCGAAGGGGGCATGGCATTACACATCATTTGTCAAACCTATCAAATCAAATTTCTTTCAGTAATCAAGATAACAACCATGTCTAGTTGCTGACTCATCAAAGTCCTCATCGCTTGGGGCACATCACTTGGGGCATATCAGATTCATCAAAATTCATATCAATCTAGTATTCTCTTTATCTTGGGAACTATATTAGCTTTTTGTAACCATTGGTTCAGTTGTGTTATTTCCTTGATTCTTTGTAATTGAAGGGTTCGGATTTGACATCATTTTGATTCCTTTGGACAACAGGTCTAGAGTCAGGACACTCACTTCCTTGTAATCATAGGTTCAGAATCAGGCATTTTGACACTTCTTCATAATCACCAGTTCATTGTTGATGTAGTTAACATCATCTCGATTCTTTGGTCAACCAAGACCTAAATCAACATCTTCAAATATTTCAATCCATTTCTGTCTTAGAATCAGTTAATCTATTAGAATTAGTTTCTCCACCACATAACTGAGTTTGCGCATTCATCAGAAATAGATTAATCTTTGAACCACTGTGCTTCATATAATAATTCAAAGAGGGGCAAAATGTAATACCCCAAAAATGGGCTATAGGACCATTGACCTCCTACATAAACAGATCGATCAAAATTGACATAAAAGTCCTAACCTAAGGTACATCGGCACATCAAATCATCAAAACCCTAATCGATCCTATTCTAATTCTGCATCGGGGAACATTCTTAAATATTCCTAATTTATTCTAATTATCTTTAATTAAATATTATTTGGTGATAAATGACATTATTTATCCTAAAGTTAATTAATTAATATGTCGAGTATTTGATTAATTGAGTTTAATTCTGCCACTTAATTATTTAATTAGATTTAATTACATTTATTCCTAATTAATATTATTTTTATTTGACAAAAAATCAAAATTCTGAAAATAATCAATTGAACATTTATTTAATTGATTAAATCAAGTTGTCAAATTTAATGATATAGTTTTGGGATAAAGTTTGATTAAATAATTGATTAACCCATAAATCAATTATTTTTATTCAAAAATCAGTTAAGTTGAGAATAAATCACTTGGAATATTAAATAAATTCATTATTATCCATGCACATTCAGAAAAAGAAGTTAACTTTAAATCAACAAATCAATTCAATTTGTTAACTTTTGAAACTCAACATGTGATTGTGAGTTGAAAAAGTGATCTAAACTCTTGATTTGAGTTAAAAAGCTATTTTGCATGATTTTATGAGTTAACTCTTTCTGATTTTCTGATAACTCAACAATCAATCTGAGTTGATCAGGGAGAGATTTTTGGATTTTTCCATGCATTCTCAAACCCCAGATTTCTATATAATTGAGGTTCAGTCCTTCACAAACACACCTGCGAATTTGGAGAATCTAGCTTGTGCGATCTGGCAATTTGTGAGATTGTGTTATTTCTTGGATTCTTGTTTTCATTCATTTTTCATAGCAATTCCATATCATTGATAGATTAGATTGCATTCATTTCAATTCATTTTTAGATCAATTCTCATATAGTTTTTCATACATATTGCATAGAAATATAAAAAAAATAGATTGATCTACATTCATCTTTCATCCATTTATTATCATTAAATCCTTCGTTTAGGTGTTGCATTGTCATTGATCTCGATCTAATTATGAGAATATCATACTCTCACTTACTAGAAGGCAGTAAATCACCTGGGTAGCAATAGTTGTTTATTTGCAAATTTTTTGGATTTGCTAGCCTCTAATATTTTACTGAAGTGTTGTGTCTCCAGCTAGGTACAATTTTCACACACACACACACACACTAATTAGGTCATAGCAATTTTCTATATAATTGTAATTGATGTCATTTTGACATATCATCAAGGAAGGAGATCATGAAGCAGTAGCCTCTTATAGGACATCAAAATTCAGACAAGGGTTTGCATGAATGAGTAGTCATCAGAAACAATATTCAATTTATCAGAAACATACAAGGCTACCAAGCAGAATAGAGAGCAGTATACTACACATCAAGGTGAAATTTGTTCAATATATCATAGATCTGATTCAAATAAGTTGAAGTTGTCATTTACAGATATTTTTTGTTATCTTCTAACCATTATAGCAGGATCAGAAATCTCCTAACGGAGTAGACTTAACAATCTATTGTAAATATCTTAACCGAGTGCACACTTATTTGGTGTTGCTAAAATCCTTTCACAAGGTAGATCTAATTGATCTCATTGTTACTCCTAATAGGGTAAGATCACCATAAGTGATCACACTTGTAGCCTTAATCGGCATACTTTATTTATTACAGTAGTGAAGAATTTATGGGTGTCATCCCCACCGTAGTTTTTACCTTCTAACAAGGGTTTCTGCGTAACCAAAATACTTTTGTCATGTGTTACTTTTCATGAATTATTTATTGTTTGTTTTCATGCACTTTACATTTACAAGTTATTTGAATGTATATTGCAAATAATGGAATCAGTTGGTTAGATAGACACAACTATTGCATATTGTTAATTTAGTAAAAAAAATTGAGGGTATTGATTCACCCCTCACCTCTCAGTATTTTATCTCTCCTATTCCAATAATTTTGTTCTTGGGAATAGAACTTTTCAGATATTTTGTTCTAGGCACTTTTGGCTGAAACTTTTGAGGACTCTCTTACTGTTCCTAATATGTCTAGAAAAAATTCTAACAACTCTATAACTTGTTATGGATGCTTAAAATCATCCCTTAACATTATAATTATTTAATTATTTTTTATATTTCTCCTACTTATTTAATTAAATTTGCCTCATTATTCTATAGTATATAAATTTAATTTAAATACCCTTTCTTTAAGTGTGTTAAATTTTATTTAATACCTTCCCTCCATATAATCCCTCTTTAAATAAATTTTAATTTATTTAATTGGCCTCACATTCTATTATTCTCCTAAACCATGATTAGTTTAATTTTTAATTAAATTAATCTTAAATCTGAATCTAGATCCTACCCTACTCACATCACTCTCAACAAATAGACATACTTGCTAATTAACTAAGGTTAATTAGGCTAATTTTTGGATTCCTACACCCATTAGTCCTAATAATTTGCTCACACGTGTGAGAAAATTTCCAAAAATTGTCTTTTCAAATAATTCTAAAAAATCCTAAAAAGGGTTTCTTACAACCTTAATGACACCTCTTACACATTTCAAAATTATGAAAATAGAATTTTTCCTTACACATCTCTTATACATGTGCACTTTAAGTACACATTGACCCATCACATCTCAATTTCTTCACACATGTGTGAGAAAACTTAGACTCTTGCATGGCTTATGTGTCCCTCACGTGGAATCTATGTAGATGCCACATATGATCCACCTCATCCCAGTCCTCCAAAATCCTATAAATAGGAGTCTTGCCAAGAGTAAATCATCCATTATTTTCATTTAGAGTTATTATGCAAGATTGTTGATTTCATTTGCATTTAGTTCATATCTACTTCTTAAAACCATATTGAATGTTTTAGACTAGTTCTTCATAACTAGTTCTTGAGTTCATTCAATAACATCTTCATTTAGTTTGCACATAGTCTTCTTGCATTCATCATTTAGTTTCAACCAAAGTGGTATTTAGTTATTGTTTTGGGAGAGAACACCCACAACCATCTCTAAAATCTTAAATCAAGAAAATCTTGGGTGTATTTTCTTCTTGCTCATCGGAGGTTGTGGTGGAAGCCTTTGTTTTGGTTTGTAAGTTTATAAAATGTTAGATTAATATTGAATATCTTGTTTATTCCTAACATTTTCATGTTTGAGCTTTCTCCTAATAGGTAGGTTTTCATCACATACATTTTAGCACACCCGGTGAGACCCAAGTCCCTAATTTAAACTCATTTTCTTCAAATTTTCATCATTTTAGAAAACTGTCACACATTGTCATCTCCAACTTGGAATGGTCATCTGCGCAGATTGGCTTCTCCTCTTAGAGATTTTCATCTCCGTATGGGATGAAAAGGACTTAAATTTTTAATATTTTAAACTATTTTTTAGAATATTCTGGGTTTTTAACTCTCAAGTTTTTGTTAGGACATTGATTTTAAAGAGTTAAATGTTGTCAAATTTATTTCAAATTTTTATTTTAAAATTAAATTATCTTTGATTTCTGAACTGTCGCATGCACAAGTTGATCGTTGTCTCAGTGGATTGGCATCTGTGACTATGTTCAATCATCTTTGTTCCTTAAAAATTATGCCACCAACTGTGAGGTATACTTTTCTGAGTTTTTGTTAACCTGTCATCTCTTCTTTCTGACAGTCATATGTGACTATTGACTGACATCTACGATAGTTTCCTGGTGTTTGTGTAGATTGTCATCTACGATGTGGAAGTATCGTCTATGCCCTATAAAGGAAAATATTTTAATTTCCAAAAAACTTATGTGTTACTGATTAACCTGGTTTTTTGCAGCACCTCAAACCTGAAGATTGAAAACTCAAAACTACTAACATTTTGTGTTGCAGGACATTGAGAGAAGGCATTTAAAAACACCAAACTACTCTCCTTTTGTCTTGCAAGTTGCCTACGAGATACAACCAAATATTGTGTTTTCCTTAATTTATTTCTTAGGCACATTAATAAAAATTTAATTTTAGTATTTTATTAAGTGATAGGGGAGTATGCTCTTGTCTTTATAAGACAATCAGAAACCTAGACTGATTTGATAATATGCTTAGAAATGAACTTTTGGGAATGAACAATATTATTTGATGTGTTTGAGAGAAAACAACATTAGATAGGAGATTATGCTCTTTTCTCCTTGAGAGAAAATCATAAATCCAGACTCCTTTGGTTGTCAATCCATGATTTTAAATTTTTTCCTTTAGATGGGCCTACTGGTTGAGGTAAAAAGCTCCCAGGAATGACCCACGTGAGAATGAGGTGTAATCCCACCACTCCAACTCACATTAATTAAATTTTCTTCTTGGGGTTAAAGCCTTGGAAGTCAGATATCATTTTAGCTTATACATGGCTCTCACCTAACACATTAGTAGGGTCTCACGGTCGCAATCACATTTACATGACTACCTATGCTAAGGTTCTTTGTGGGGCTATAGGCATAAATCATGCTTGGGTGGACACAAGGAATGTATTCAAACGGAGATCCTCACTAAGATCCATAGAATAGAAGCTACCTGATTCACCACCAAAATTTTGATAATCCAAGTGCAAGGAGGATAGTAACCTCCCCAAAACACTCATCATATCGTGCCTTCCTAAGCATTTGAAGTTGGATAATATGACATCATGACTTAATCCATTGCATGCTTGGTGATGACCATATTATGATTATCTCTTGAAGTGTTCCTAAGTTAGTGGGCAAGGATTTTCATAATTGACCAATTCCTTAGGGTAGGAATTATGTTTGACTGTCTGCAATAAACATTTTTTTCCCACAGAACAAACACCTCAAAGATGTTATTTTGTATCAGCTTCATTGACACTATTGCTTGTCTCCTGTAAGGTTGCTTTGTCCCTTGCCAGATTGTTTTTAGATATGTGACTATTATTTTTCTAGTTTGAATGATTGAAAATTGGTTCTTGCTACTGAACAGATTGGTTAAAAATCAATCTAAAAGGACCAATTGACAAGACTCACCAAAAACCCCTAAAACCTAAACTTTCATCTCCGACCTAGCATTATCATCTCTGCAAATTGTTGTCTATGTCTAAGAGTCATCGTCTCTACCTAATAACAATGATAAATTTGACTTTACAAGGACATATGAAAGTTGGTACCCCGGAGGCTCTTAAAATTATTTGTTATGAAACATGGATCTACCCTGCTAAAATCAATATTTTCTTAGGATATGAATGATTTAGGAAATCATAAGAAGATAAAACTTCCAATTTCCCATGTCTATAGAGAGAATAATATCATTGATCAAAAGGCTAGGGTCAACCAATCCTATTCAAAATCTATTCAAAGGATTCTAAAATCCAGTGATAAATTTGATAAAATCACCTATAATTATCGGGTTACCAATTTTGTTGCCAAGAACAAAGTGAACATGGCCTTTGTCACTTTGGAATCCTATGATTAAGTACCATTAACCTTCATTCCTCTTCAAATCACTTATCATTTACTCATCTTTAATCACATCTTCCTTCAATTTAGAACATTAGGAGCATTAATCAAAACCTTGGACTTAAAATCAAAATCAAATCAATCCATCTTTCATACCTCAATCAAGAAATAGGGTGAAAGAATCAATCCAATAGTATCTCACATACCTTAAATCAAACAAAACATTAATCCCTTTCTACTTTGATAACTGAGTCTTTCTCTACTAGTTTTAGTCTATTCCTATTTTTTGGGGGGCTCATCAGTCTATCACCTAAACAAAAGAAGAATTTAAATCAAATCCAATCCTGTGTTTGCATGATCACAAGGTCTTGTTTCACCTAGGTTTATTCCAAACCTTGAAATCAAATCAATCCTTGGGGCTTAGTTCCTCTTTAATACAACCTAATCAATCAATCTAATCCAAAATCAAATCAATCCTTGAGGCTTAATCCTCTTAATCCAATCCAAATCCTAGTCTAAGTTTCTCTTGATTCATCAATTCACTTTTCTCGTCTCATCATCTTCCATCGATCTTTCAACATTTGTCAAATCCAACCCAAGGTCACTTGTGTATGGTACTTACCCGATTTCAAGCCAAGATAAGACAAGAATCTCTCACCATAGATAATAATCAAGAAAACATCTACTAAGAAGACTTCAATGATGAAAAAGAACCACATATTGAATCTAACACAGTCATACCTGAAAGTGTCATTGAAAATTCATGAGCTAAAGAGTTCTTCGATGATCCTATAACAATTTGAGCCTAGTGGAAGTTTAATCCAATCCAACAGTTCCAATATCTTCCTGAATCGTATTCGAAGGGGTGTCACACTCCCTGAAAATTTTGATGAAACCTTTCTTGAGAACAATCTAATTCAAACAAACAAAGGCAAGGTCATTCCCATCATGCCTTTGACATCTGATAACACAAATCAACCTTCTCATGATACACTTGAACAAATATGGTAGTTGCTAAATAAGCCCAACTCCAATGATAACAATAATGTCAATGGAGTGAAAAATAATGATTCCAATGGAGATCACAGACTTGAACATCAACCAGGTTCATTGGGGAAACACTCTTCTTCAATCTTCTCAAAGCTTAATGGAGTCTTGAAAATAAAAAATTCTTCACATGTGAATAACACCAACCACAATAGATACAACAAAAATCCTCCACCTCTTGGGGGACATCATGCATCATAGCAAGGAACAAATCAAGTCCATACAATCGTTAACAATAATCATCTTGAATTGGTGAAAAAAAAAATTATCTTAAGAGCATGATAAAAGCTATGCAAAAAGGTGGGAAGAAGGAATTTTCTTTTTCAAAAATATGTCCTTATCCATTTGATAAATCAATCAGCATTCAACCATTACCCACCCATTTTGAGATTCCTAAATTTGACAAATATAAGGGAGAATCATGCCCTGTACAACATCTCAAAGAACTTTATGTAGAATCTCAAGAGGTTTCTCACAATGTTAACTTCCTTCAAAAACACTTCACCAGGAGTCTTGGCGGCCATGCCCTTGAGTGACTAATGAATCTTGTTCTGGGCTCTATATCAACATTCACTGATCTTGCAGAGAAATTTGTTTCACAATACTCTTACAATATCAAACATCAAGCATCACTTAGTGACATATGCAACACAAAGAAAAGAAATGGAGAAACCTTTACTAGTTTCCTTCAAAGATGGCGACATCTTGAAAACTGAATGCCTTGGAAAATTCTAGATTCTCACCTTGTTCATATCCTCACTAAGAATCTGGTTACAGAAATGTCATTCCAAATGAAAATGGTTGCCCCAGACTCATTTGAGGCACTTATTAAGAAGGGAAAATATATTGAGGATGGTATTTTGATGAAAGGGGCCATTAAATATTATACCCCTAATTCATCTAACAACACTAATGATAAACCCAAGTTTTGGTCTAAGAAAAAAGGTGTTGCTAATGATGGAGTGACATATGCTAAACACATCCAAAATGTTCAAGCATCTAACAACAACAACCAAGGTAATCGCAACAATAATGATCAGAACAATCACAATCAAAACAATCAGAATAATCAAGGCAATCAAAATAATTCAAACTACCAAAACCAAAATAAAGGATCTAGTTGTCGTGGTTCCCTATTCTCATGTTATAATGGCAACAACAAAAATAATAAAAAATAATAGACCGCAACAACAAAGAAAATTTACACAACTGGCAGGCTCCCTTGATGTCATATTTCAACATCTAGTGAATCAAGGGATGATGGTTTATCCTAACACTAGGCCTTCTGATGACAATCAAATGAAACCAAACTGGTATAAGGATAATGAATACTATGATTATCATCACAATAAAGGCCATGAAATCAAGAAGTACATGAAATTTCATCATTTTGTGCAAGATTTGATTGACGATGGCAAAATTGAGGTGGAAGGTCAAAATGCCTCTACCTCTAATGCCCAATTAAAAATGTATTCTAAACCTTTTCCAGTGCATAATCAAAATAATGCCTCATCATCCAAAGGCTTTTCCTATGATTACACTACAAAAAAAATCTTAAGAAATGAACACACTTGTGACAGCCAAGAAGAAAATCATATCTTTGGTTTTGACTCACTGTGTGGCCACATCGAACAAACTGGAGCTCATGTAAACACACTAACCCTAAAAGTGTTGATTGTAATGTCGCCACCTGCCATCCTCAAGTCACTATACAAGTTGTTGGAAATCCACCTGTTAGAGATCCACCTACTGCACCATCCACATTGACACAACCTACGTCGCATTATGACCTACTTTCTTAATTAAAGGAGTCTCATGCACAAATATCCATCCTAGAGATTCTACTTACATCCCCTATCCATAAAGAGGCCCTTAAAATTGACTTGACTGAGTCTCGTGTCCCTAAAAATATCAATACATCCAAGTTTCAAGAAATGATTGGAAACTTAGCTTCCCAACAACACCTGGTGTTTACTAACAAAGATTTCCAAGGTATTGATCCTCACCATAATAAACCCCTAAATATCCAAGTCACCATTCATAACACCCAAATCAAAAGAGTCCTCATAGATAATAGATCCAATCTAAATTTATGTACTTTAAGTATGATCCACAACATAGGTCTTTCTAGAAGACCTTATTGGTGTAAATAAAAGAATCACAATAAAAGCATATGATGATAGAGAATGGGTGAGTAAAGGTCTCATTGCACTCCCCTTACAAGTGGGTCCAATCCTTATTGAAAGATTCTGTTAGGTGCTTGATCTAAATCTACCCTATAAAATTGCCTTGGGTAGACAGTGGATACACACTATCTCAGGTGTCCCATCCACATTTCATCAATATTTAAAACTCCTACACCATGGAGCCAAAATAATAATCCCTGGAGACCATGAACCCTTTTAATATTGAAAAAGGATGGAAGGTAAGCAATCAAACTATTAACCACTGAATGAGTATGTTCGTCCTATCACACAAGAAACTCTTGTCCAATCCACTTCTTCTGAAGACAAAGAAAATGTGTCTAACCAGTCTAAAGGAAAGGAAAAGGTTACTAATTTTGAAAAGAAGGTTAGATTCACAGATCAAGGTATGGGGGAGTATAAGTTCACAAATTCCATGTATATTAGTTATCTCCCCCTCTCCCCCAAATCCTATGGTAAACCTTCATAAATCTTCCCTAAGAGAGATAAGGAAACCATGAAATGCAAACAAACTACATTTGAACATTGGGGATCCCTTTTAGATGAACACATGGAGTAAAATGTCCTATCTTGGCTATTTGAAGATGAGGAAGATAAACCTATGGATATCCCTAAGGGGAAATATATTAAGGTCACTCCCATTTTTTCAAGTATGGGATATCATGGTACTAGCCTTGGGGAAAAAGAAACTAGAAGGAAAAATCTCATCAAAGCAACTAGATACCCCTGTGGAAAAAGATTGGGTTCCATAGAGACTAAGAAAATTTTTTCCAAGGACTATTGTTTGGTTGAATCCAATTTAGACACTGAGGAAGAGTTCTTTGAAATCCCTTTCCAGTACATTGAAGATGATCTTGACACTCGTATCCTCCATATCACCCAATCATAACTTTCCTCACCTAAACTTCCCCTTACTAACCCTGAGCTAATTGATTGGGACCAACAAGATTCACCACCTACCTTAGACATATGTGATTCAAATGAGGCATTTATAGCTCTTTTTGGATTAATAAATCTCCAATAAAATAATTATCAGATACACTACAAAAAGAAAGCCTACTTCGGTAGCCAAGTAAACTCTCTTAGTCACAAAAGTGAAGAAGAAGAAAATCCAAAAATTAATAAAATTTCCTTGGGTGAAAACCTTTCTGAGGAACCCCTAGATGAAGAAAAATATAAAATAAAGGATGTGTCCTCTAGTGAAAAAAATTTTGAGGCACTAGAGGAGGGGGAAGTTGAATTTCATTTTATGTCATTTTTTCCAAAGAAATCTTCTATCCTCATAGAAGATACAGTCACAGTCAATCTTGGTTCCAAAGAAGATCCAAAGATTGCCTACATTACAGCTTCCCTTAATGAGAAAGAAAAATAAGCCATGAATACATTGTTGAAGAAAGAACACATCAACTTTGCATGGACTTATAAAGATATGCATGGGCTCGATACCGATCTAGTTGTACACCACCTTGCCATAGATCCAAAAATCAAACCTGTGAAAAATAAATTATGTAAGATGCATACACAAATGGCACTCTTGATAGAAAATAAACTACAAAAGATGCTCAAAGAAAAATTTATCAGACCCATAGATTATCCTGAGTGAGTCTCCAACATTTTACCAATAGGTAAACCCTTTGGGGGCATCCAAATGTATACTGATTTCAGATATCTTAATCTCGCATGTCCTAAGGATGATTTTCCACTTCCTAATATCGACATTATAGTGGATTTGACTACTGGGAATGACACATTATCCCTCGTGGATGGATTTTCTAGATACAATCAGATTCACATAGCAGTGGAGGACCAACAAAAAATTGCATTCACCACACCTTGGGGTATGTTCTGTTATTAGGTCATGGCCTTCAAGCTCAAAAATATAAGCACCACCTATCAAAGGGCCATGATAAATATCTTCCATGACCTCCTTCATGTGATTATGGAAGGTTATGTGGATGATATCTTAGGAAACTCCAAGACATGAGAGTCACCCATTACTATCCTTACCATAATATTTGACAAATTAGAGAAGTACAAGGTTAGGCTAAATCCCAAGAAATGTGTCTTTGGTGTGCAATCAGGCAAGTTGTTAGGCTACATTGTCTCTCGCAGGAAAATAGAAGTGGATCCTAAGAAGGTGAAAGCCATCTTGGAGATGCCACCTCCTAAGACCCTAAAACAATTACGGATCTTGCAAGGCAGACTTAAGTCCATCTGAAGATTTTTGTCACACTTGGCAGACAAAGTGCATCCTTTCTCCCACCTATTAATAAAGGATATCAAATTCATTTGGGATTTCTTATGTCAAAAGGCCTTTGAACAACTCAAGAAATATCTAGCTAATCCATTGATGGTGCCGCCTGTTCTAGAACAGCCTTTGATCCTCTACATTTTAGCAACTACAATAGAATTGGGTGCTCTTCTAGCACAACTAGATGACAATTGATAGAAAATATTGACCCACTCAAGTATTTTTTTTATATCTAAAGTCACTTTGACAGGCCGGACAATAAAATGGGTCATGATACTTAGTGAATTTAATACTGTGTACACATAATGCAAGGAAATCAAAGGACAAGAAATTGAAGACCAACTTATAGAGGCTCCTATTGCTAGATATCATCCTATTATTACTGTTAGAGTAAAGTATTAATTTTATTAATTAACTTTACTCCCTTCTTAAGATATCAACTCTTTTGCTTTAATTGTTTATATTTAAACACACATGTATGAGTTGTTTTAAACTCATGCACTAGTTGTTTTAGATATAAACTTGCATGCATTAGTCTTGTAATAATTTAACTAATTATTACATGCACTTCTGCTTTTTAGGTTTTCCTTTCAAGGCTTTCGATCTCCTTTATAAGGATGATCCATTGTACATTTAATTCACTCATTATTTGAGGATATTTTCTTCTTCATATTTTTGAGTCAAACCCTTGCCCTCTTCTTGTCTCTACTTCCTTATAATAGGTTTTTGTATGCAGGTGATCTTCAAGTTTTGTGGATTTGTATTGCTCAAATCCTACATGGCATTAGAGCCTAATCTACTACAGCTTGTTCATGTTTGAAGGATTCAGATTATGGCTTTTTTGGTTATTTTTTATTGAAATTTAGAGGTCCCTAAATTTTGGTGTGTTTTGAGCTCAAACAGACCTCACTGTTGAGCTCGTAGCACCCAAAAACCCATATTTCAATATAAGGCACATCCAATTTGGACAACTTTGCATTTTGGGTACCATAAGCTTGACACGCTTCCCGATGCAAAAATTGTACAGATTAACATGCTTCCCAATGCAAAATTTATATAAATTTAGCATGCAAAATGAGACAAAAATTTTGCTATCCGACATGCAGATTAAGATTTTTTTTAATGGCACCCAAATCGAGGCAAAAATCTGAAAAGGGCTGACACGGAGCTCGAGGCGTGCATGTGATTTTTTAAAAAAATTGTTTTTTTTTTTAAATTTTGGGCAGCGATGGCCATTTGGCCATAAAATTTAATCCCGTCATTTAATGACATCAGCATGCATCATCATCATTTACACCATTTTTGGGCCCTCTCACGCACCAATTGGTATTTTGCTCATATCTTGAGCATACGGTGTCGAAATTGGGCAAACAAGATATCGTTGGAAAGCTAGTTCCGAGATCTATCCAAATCTAGAGGTTTGAATTTTTAATTTTTCTTTTTTTATAGTGTTTTTTACTATCAAAGCTAGATGTTCAGTTTTGCACTCTGGAAGCTCTATATTGCGCATCCGAACTCCATTTTAGGAAAGCGAGATATCGTTGGAAACCTTGTTCTAAGAGCTTTCTTTTTTTATGAGTCTTTTTTCCAGATTCTATTCCAGGTATATTTTATTCATTTTTTTTCATTTTTGTACTCTGGTGGATATCTTGGATGTTACAGGTCCTGGGATCTCTTCCCTTTAAGGGATGGCTCTTCTTAGGTTGTTCTTTTATTTCAGTAGCCTTCGCTCTTCTTTGAGTAGTGTATACTTCACTTTTGTAACATTTTTTTATGCACACACACTGAGATAAAGTGTCATTCTATTGTATGATGAGATCTTGCACATGTCTATGCTATTTGTACTTGCACTCCATTATAAAGTGTCATGGGGGGTTTGATGTTTGCCCTTGTTTACCATCTACCTTTGTCAAGTGAGTGTTCCTTCCACAACATTAGCCTCAGGGTATCTTTATTTGTGTTTGTACTAGTTTTTCATGATGCAGTTCTTATTGGCACTATTTTTAGTGTACCTATCACCTCTCCCTTGTTAGTTTTATGGGGGGGTTTCTATTGATCGTTCTTCTTCTTCCTTGGTTTGATAGTGTGAGCTATGTATTTAGTATTTTTTCCTATGTACTAGGCGGTTGCAGTGGTTGGGTACCTATGCATTCCGGTGAGATGGATCATTTACCATATGGACACTCTTTTCTTTCTTATTTTTTGGATAAACTCTTCCATCTTTGATTGATCAGCTCTTCAGACTTTTGGTGTTTATGCCATCTGTATCTTCAAGTTCAGGTGTTTTCCTTTGTTTGCCTCCTGATTCGAGTAGTGTTATTTGAGGGCACTCATGTAGATTACAGTCTTCTCTACCTGGTCATATTTCTGTGGAGGATCTTCAGATCAGCAGTTACTTCTTGAGAGAGTTTCAATCTTTTTGCTTTAGTGATGTTCATTCTTGTTCCTATTTTTTGGAACATTCCTAGTTTTGGAGGCTTCTTCAGTCCTTCAGATTAGTTTTTGTCTCTTTTTGGAGTAGAGTTTTTCCCATGTGGTTTTCTCTATTTCTCCACTTTATAGAGACTCTCTTTTTTACTTGGGTACCTAATTAGGCCATGTTGTCAGGACCCATTTTATGCTTTCAGCACTGTAGTTTCCTTTGCTTTCTTCTTGCATTGTTTGTAGATGCATTGTTGCTCATTTTAAGGGGGAGTGTTAGAGTAAAGTATTACTTTTATTAATTAACTTTACTCCCTTCTTAAGCTATCAACTCTTTTTCTTTAGTTGTTTATATTTAAACACACATGCACAAGTTGTTTTAAACTCATGCACTAGTTGTTTTGAATATAAACTTGCATGTATTAGTCTTGTAATAATTTAACTAATTATTACATGCACTTCTGCTTTTTAGGTTTGTCTTTTAAGGCTTTCGATATCCTTTATAAGGATGATCCATTGTACATTCAATTCATTCATTATTTGAGGATATTTTTTCTTCATATTTTTTAGTCAAACCCTTGCCCTCTTCTTGTCTCTACTTCCTTGTAATAGGTTTTGTATGCAGGTGATCTTTGGATTTTGTGGATTTGTATTGCTCAAATCCTACAATTACAAATTTTCTTGATGAAACTATCATGACTGTCACCCCAAACATTCAATGGAAGTTCTACTTTGATGAATCTTTCACCCAGAAAGGATCGGGGTTAGGTATTATGTTTGTTACACGATAAAGATATTTCATCCCTAAATCATACAAATTAACATTTGCATGTACTAATAATGTAGCATAATATGAGGCCTTGGTCACAGGGCTTCACTAAGCTATCAGATGGAGGATTATGATTTTTATTGTTTTTGGTGACTCTCAATTGGTTATCAAATAAGTAAATGATGAATATAAAATAAAGGATGATAAGCTAATTTCTTACTGCTGCATGGTCAAATATCTTAAACAACATTTTACAGATATCCTTTTTCAACAAGTTCCTAGAGAAAATAATAAATCAGTTGATGCTATGGCTACCATTGCTTCCTTGATATCCATGCTAGAGACAAGTACACAATCCAAATTTATTGTCGAGAACCTTATGGTTCCTACCTATGACCAGCTAAATTCTGAGATGGTGTGTGAAATTATTGATCCTAAATCACCTTGGTATCAAGAAATCCTTGTCTACCTTCATGATAAGACCATTCCCCTCACTCTCACACCTAACCAATAGAAAACCTTAATCTGTCATATATCCCATTATACAATCCTTGGAGATACCCTATTTCAAAAATACTTTGATGGAACTCTTCTTTGATGTCTAAATTTAAAGGAAGCACAAGCATCCTTGGAAGAAGTACATAAAGGAATCTGTGGAGCCCATTCCAGTGGTCTCACTTTAGCAAAGAATTTTTTATGCACTAGATACTATTAACCAAAATTGGAGCAGGATGCTTATCATTATTTAAATATATATATTCCTTATCGACATCATGGTGATTTGATACACGCACCCACTCAATCCCTCTAATCCACAATTACACCTTGGCCTTTCTCCCACTAGGGTTTTGACCTTGTGGGCCAGATATTCCCAAAATCCATGAGTGGCCACAAGTATATCCTCACCGCCACCAAATATTTTACCAAATGGGTTGAAGCAATCCCCCTCACCTACACTATCGGTAAAAAATTTTTAAAGTTCATCCTGAACTATATCATTTGTCACTACGACATCCAAAAAGATCTCGATACTAATAATGGAATTCCCTTCAAGAATAAGGATGTCTCTGACCTTTGTAATAAATTTGGCATTACATAGAATTTCTCATCCAAATATTTCTTGTAGGGAAATGGTCAAGATGAGGCTACGAATAAAGCTATAATAAAAATCCTCAAGAAAACTATTGATGACACTAGTCGTGATTGGCACCTACAACTTAATCCCACCCTCTGGGCCTATCATACCTCCATATGTACTCCCACTAGAGCCACTCCATTTTCCCTCATCTATGGTTTTGAGGTTGTTCTTCCCATTGAAATTGAACTCCTTTCCCTCAGGATTTCTCTCAAGAACCTAATGTTTGAAGAAGAATACCGAGTTGCCTATTTATAAGAACTATAAATCCTTAATGAAAGACACCTTAATGCCCTCAACCATGTCCATGTGTATCAAAATATCTTGCACTTACAGTTCAACAAGAAGATAAAACCTTATGAGTTTGATGTCGGTGATTTGGTCCTACAACACAACATGAAGAATCTTTCCTGAGCCAGGAAAAGAAAGGGCAGTTTGAACCCAACTGGTTGGGTCCATTTATTATTACTTCTAAGTTTGATTCTAAGACATATTAGATAGCCACACTTGAGGGAGATCCACTCCCTAATCCTATAAATATTCTACATCTAAAGCACTTCTATGCGTAGTCAGTATTCAGTACCTGTACAGTGTTTAGTCCTGCAAAAATCCTAAAAATTAGAAAACATTCCTGAAAAATCATTATCTTGGTGAAAACCTTGTAAACAACACCTTTCAAGAGAGAGAGAGAGAGAGAGAGAGAGAGAGAGAGAGAGAGATATTTATGCCCTCCTATATATACTCCAAGATCAGCCCCATATGGGAATGCAATATATTTTCCAGATGTCTAAGAGTGTGATCATCGCCTCTCCTATAGGAAGATGGAAACTTGAGGTCAGACTGTGTCACCTCTCAATCAGTGTGGTCATGAGTGCATTATGCACTCTCAACCTTGGCCACAAGTGCACATGCTCCTAGATGCATAATGTCACATGTCCCCACTCTGTTGATGTCAACTCCTCTGCTAGACTCATCGTATCTAGTCAACTCTCCCTCGATTGAAATGTCAGCTCTACCTCCTATATTCATCCCATTCATGCTTTTAAGTTCTTTCTAAGAAGCCTGGGGCATCCTCTACCCTATTTTTGTCCTCTATTTTCCCTCCCCATTGTCCTACTTTTCATTTCTTGGATAAATTGGCGGAGACATTGATTCACCAGCGCAGACACTGATTGGTTCTTACACCAATCGGCACGGACGCTCATTTAGGGTGGGTCAACCCTGGTCAACTTGTCCTTGCAAATGAAATTCTATTGGTCATCTACAACCCTTCCTTGTTGTCCCTACAAATGATGATCAGTTGATCCTTGTCTCTACCTTGATGACCTTTTTGTCCTATTAATTTCCCTCCCTATTACCATAAATGCAGTGAAAATGTATTGACAAAGCTCATTTAGGGTACTCATCGGTGGTCCTATGTCTACGACCTACTAATGTCTGAACACACTCTCCAAGATGCACACGGTCTCATGGATAAGCCATCTCACTCTCTTGTCACTTTGTCTTTTTACTTGGTGAGGGTGCAAATGACTTCTTCTAGGGCCCTCGTGGACTATTTATAGGCCTCTTGGGCTCCGTTTTTCTTCTCAGACCCTATTTTTTCCTAATTCCCTCACAAGTCATGCAATTGTTTAGTTCCTCTTCTCTTCTACCTCTTTTCAAGAAAATTACCCAAAAAAAATTTATTTTTCAATTTTATTTTCTCGAGGGTGCACTCCTTCACACTCCTGACCTTAGGACCTATTGTTCTCTCTGGGGCATCTTATATTTTTCTTTTCTTTAATGCGACACAATTCTTGATGCCACGTCAAAGAGTTACAAAATGTAGATGCTTAAAATCATCCCTTAACATTATAATTATTTAATTATTTTTGTTATATTCCTCCTACTTATGTAATTAAATTTATTTAATTAAATTTGCCTCATTATTCTATAGTATTTAAATTTAATTTAAATACCCTTTCTTTAAGTGTATTAAATTTTATTTAATACCTTCTCTCTGTATAATCCCTCTTTAAATAAATTTTAATTTATTTAATTCCCCTCACATTATATTATTCTCCTAAACCATGATTATTTAATTTTTAATTAAATTAATCCTAAATCTGAACCTAGATCCTACCCTACTCACATCACTCTCAAAAAATAGACCTACTTGCTAATTAAATAACGTTAATTAGGATAATTTTTGGATTCCTACACCCATTATTCCTAATAATTTTCTCACACGTGTGAGAAAATTTCCAATAATTGTCTTTTCAAAAAATTCTAAAAAATCCTAAACAAGGTTTCTCACAACCTTGATGACACCTCTTACACATTCCAAAATTATGAAAATAGACTTTTTCCTTACACATGTGTACCTTAAGTACACATTGACCCATCACATCTCAAGTTTCTCACACATGTGTGAGAAAACTCAGACTCTTGCATGGATTATGTGTCCCTCATGTGGCACCTATGTGGATGCCACATATGATCTACCTCACCTGGTGCAAAGGCACCACCACCTTGGAATTTTGTATTATTTAAGTCATGGTTTATTTATGAAGTCATCTTAAAAAGATCGTGGGATCATGTCTAGAAAGGATGAACTTATTAATCTGCATTATAATGTATTCGACAAAGATATTTGAGGACATTTGTAATCAAGATTCCAAAGGGGAATATGAAGGGATACGAGGTAGGTGAATGGTTTGTAACCGTCAAGCATTGTCTTTAAATATACACTATTGTAACCGAATAGGGATTGAGGAGAATAAAAAGATTACGGGAGATAGAGTAGAGAGTGTGGAAAGATATGGGCTTTTTGGCCTCTAGCCAGAGAGTCATCATAATATGTATTCAATTGGACTTTTAATGGAATGTAGTTTACAGAATCGATTAATGGTTTGTTTAGATTTTGTTGAAACTTGGCCTTAATCTCTTGCAGTTTGGTTTCAAGAGCCCTTCATTAATGGAGTTGTATATGTTTATTGTTATGGGTTTTGGTTTCAATACAAGTGGAATGCATCGGGTTTTATTGAAAAATTTTAGTAGTTTATTGATTTTGAGTTCTATTAAAAGGATTTAATAGCTTTATGAATTGGGTCTTGTCAGTCGTATCATGATTTAATAATATAGTAGTTTGGGGTTTGAATCCTCGGCTACTGATATTAAACGATCATTCATTTTGTTTATGAATGGAGTTTCATGACAGTCTCGATTGGCATGATGGCAGTTGCTTATTTGACAGAGAATTGATTTTAGAGTTTGAGTGTTCATTGCTAATTGAATTGAAGTTAGAAACAGTTACAAGAACTATTATTTATCTATTGTTTATAACTGGTTTCAATTCTTGCAATGACTATCGGCACTTGGTGTGACCGAAGGGACTATTTACACCCGCGTGGAACCCAAGAGATAATATTGCCATAGTCATTTTAGAAGGACATGGAGTTTGTTGTATTTTAAATCGGGTTCTTGCATTTGGAAAGAGCCGAAGGATATTGAAGACCATTCCCAATGACTGTTGAAGATCATCATACTTAGTACTCGGCCTTTGAAAAGGAAATGGTGGCAAACGTATTATAAATATGTTCATGATCATGTGGTGACATACCCGCTAAGTTGAGCGAAGGCAACAACAGTCCATGGAAGTCGTAAGAGAAAAGATAGCCATCAATGCCCTCTGCATCATCACCCCAGCCCTCCAAAATCCTATAAATAGGAGCCTTGCCAAGAGTAAAGCATCCATTATTTTCATTTAGAATTATCATGCTAGATTATTGATTTCATTTGCATTTAGGGATTTTATCTAACATGTTTGGTATTTTTTTTCATTCATGGTAGATAGTTTCATTTAGTTCATATGTACTTCTTACATCCATATTGAATGCTTGAGACTAGTTCTTCATAACTTGTTCTTGAGTTCATTCAATACCATCTTCATCTAGTTTGCACATAGTCTTCTTGCATTCATCATTTATTTTTAATCAAAGTGGGATTTAGTTATTGAGTTGGGAGATCACATGCACAACCATCTCTAAGAGCTTAAATCAAGAAAACCTTGGGTGTGTTTGCTTCTTTCTCATCGGAGGTTATGGTGGAAGCCTTTGTTTTGGTTTGCAAGTTTATAAAATGCTAGATTAATATTGAATATCTTGTCCATTCCTAATGTTTGCATGTTTAAGATTCCTCCTAATAGGTAGGTTTTTGTCACATACACTTGTTCCTAAAATGTTGGTTAAAAAGGCTTTCCTTAGTGAAAACCCTATTTAGGAATCAACCTTGAAAATAAAATGAAATTGCATAAAGGAAAGTATTAAAAAGGTAAATGTTTGATTCACCTTGCATAAACCCTCATAGATAGATGTATAAATCTCTCATACACATGAAGATGTTTGAATTTACTTGAATTCAAGGAGATAACCTTTGAATGTAGAATAGAATCAAGGATGCCCTCACAAATGCATGGAACTATGAACACCATTCCTAGATCTTCAATGTAGATATGCTTGATAATGATTTGCAATGAAGGAGAGATGAATGTTGATGGAAGAAAAGATCTTCTTGATTGATTGAGAACTCCTCTACTTGGCCATAATGGGAAAAAATATTTCTTCAATGGATAATATTGCCATAGAATTGACTTGGATGATTGAGAAGAAACTAGATCTTGGATGCTTGCCTTCAAATCTTTAGTCCAATCACTTGAATGCTTTATTGCTTGATCTCTTAAAAATTCTTGGTTTCTTGTAATTGATCATGAATGTATATGAAATATTGTAAAAATGAGGAGAGATGGGCTATTTATATACTCTATTCATCATTTTTCAAGATTAAAAAATAAGCTAGGCTAACCACGAGATTTAATTTCCCACTAAAATCATCACATAGGGTTCTAGGCCAATTTTGGGCCAAAACAAGCAAGATAATGCCTAAAATGCTATGTTCCTAGGTACATAACGTTGAATATGTTATGTACCTAAGAAAATCAACCCAAATTTGAACTAGGTCTTGGGATGATAGGGGAGATGTGGGAAAAGAAGAACCAGGTTGCTAGGATCAAGCATAACGGACATCAAATCTTGAAATCACCAAAAAGGGGCCTAATAGAGAATCTAATTATTGGTACTCACTTTTTAAGAAAGTTCACCATTAAATATTTTTTCACTTACCACATGATACATAATAGTCATTAATTCGGACTAGATCACAATGCTGATTTTTTTCGTATTAGATGTTTTATCATTGTTTTTATTACCGTTAATGAATTTTGACTTATCATATTTATTTATAATTATGCATGCAATTATACTAATAAGAGTTTCCAAAAAAGATAGACATTTCAATTTCTCCCTAATGTTGAAGTGAAAGAAAAGGCACAATGTATAAGATAAAGGCATAATTGTTCATGATTGGAAGTTTATTCTCGTGATGATTGTAAATTCATATCATATTTCATACAAACTCTATCAAAATATAGAACCTTTTTTATAACTTAAATCATATGGTTACTATTTCTATAAATACTTATAAAATAAACATATCTCATTCTTCATAATTTGATTTCAACAACCATAGATTTATTTGGGAGTAAATATGGCTATAGAATTTTATTTTTTATCCACAATCGAATTTTATTACAGACCTTGGATACTTGAATTCCCTTTAGGAAGGAACGAATATTACGCCATGAATGAATTATCTAACATAGAAGTGGGAGACAACACAATCTTGAAATATTGGTCCCAAATGCCTTACCATGTAAGCTAAATCAATGAAAAATTTTAGAGTTGGACTTCAGTTTAGACAATGATTTATGAATTTATAACAATTAGCATCAATTTTTATTATTTATAACAATTAGCATCATTTTTATTATGTCAATAAAAATGATCCCATTCCATGATTTCAATTATTTCCTCCACATGTATATGCCTAAGGATTGGTGGTAACTTCTCATGTACTTGACCATAGTGTTAACTTGTCACACATTTCACTGTACTTTACTCTCTAACAGTGGTTTCTTTATTGTAATATATAGAACAATCAAATATTGAATGAATCAATGAATTAGTTTTCTCTAATACTTTTTTATTTATTTATGTATTTCTACAAGATTTTTTTCTTCCTAGCTAGATCTTTGTCCAACTAAAGTTGTAAAATTTTACATGCTATCAAATCCTAATAGCTATGAAGGAGATGCGTAGATTTTCTTTGAAGGTACTAAATCTTAGATATATTGAAAATAATGGAATCTTCATCCTATGCTCTTCTCATGTCATACAACTATTTCAAATAGAAACAAAAGATTCTATTTCAACTCATAAGTATCTTAGTTATGGAAACAACGGTTTCACCTAATTCTACAATTGAGAAATCTAAATATTTCAATAGGATAGTCAATGTCTATGGTCTCTTATGTTTATCCATGTCTCTAGAATTGATGTTTCATGTTGAAGGACTCAAAAATCCAAATGAAGTTTGGACCACATTGGAGACTCTTTTTTAGAAAGAAAGATGAGATGCGGGGTCACATGCTTGAAAATGAGCTCAATTCATTAGATCCAAAGAGTTTTTAAAATATTCAAGACTTCTTCATGTTGGAAAATGCAATTGAAGCAATTGTTGTATTGTCATTGATGTCAAACCTTAATTGGTAAGACTATTGCTATCTAAGAAAGTATTATATCTGTTGAGTGATGAGAAGGATTAGGGTAAGGGAGATAACAATAGAACCTAGAAAAAGGTTGAGTTATTTAATACTTCAATGAGTACTTGATTATGTGGCACAATGATAAGATAATGTATTGTTTATTTAAGTAAGAAGCAAAACTGAACAAGTAGGCTTAACCGAGCAAAAGTGAAGAAATCTAGCTTAAGCCGAGTGATGATAGTGTCGACCGAGCTAGTATATGCCAAGTAAATTTAGTGTTGACCAAATATCAGTGCATTAGCTGAGGGAAATAGTTTGAAGTGGTGACTAAGCTACACAGTATTGATCGAGTGTCAGTAAATTACATTTGAGGAAGAATTTAGATTCCTAGTCGACATAGTTGAATTCTTGGATTATGTAAATCATGTTGACTTTATTATTTGACTATATGGAGCATTTAATGCACATTAAACCATTTTATTGTGATTCCGATAAAGAGATTAAAGATGTTTCTAGAAGGATGGACGAAGAACATAATGTTGGAAGGATTCGATGAATCTGACCTAACCCTAAGATCTATGGAGGAGATTAAGCGGAAAAAGATGGATCTACCTATCAAAGAGGTATTAAGGAAACCTAAGTGAGAGGTTGAGAGAGATGCTGGAGTTGTTGTTGTAATTGACTAAAAAGGCAGAAAGGCTGAAGGTGAAGGAGTTGATCAGAGATGTGATTTCTTGAAGGGATTTTCAAGCAAATCAGTGATGGAGATGGAAATGGAACTCAACCAGTAAGCCAACATATATGTAAGAATTGGATTTGTTATTTTCAAAGTGAGTTCTATGTTTTTTAATCAAATATTATTGTTACTTTCTAATCATCGTATCAGTCAAAATCCTTTAATCAAGGTTGACCTAACAATCATTGTATAAATCCTTTAATCAAGGTTTCATTCTAATGGAATGTACTTAAGTCCTCTAACAAGGCGCACTCCTAATAGGGTGGTTGAAATCCTTTAACAAGGTCACACCTAGCAATGTGTTTGTAAACCTTTGATAGGGTTGGATTTTCATAGAGCTCACTTCAGAAGAGTGAACATATCAATAACATGTTACAAAGTGGTTTTTCCTAAATTGGGTTTCCACTATAAATCTTGGTGTCAATACTTGTGTGAATGTTTTGGCTTGAGCATTTCTATGTTTTGCAAGTTAAATACTATTGGATAGTGGACTGCACTGTTATATCTTTCTGATATACATTCTGTAATGACCGAGTAGTGTTGATTACTATATTTGAGTTGTTGAAGTGTTTAAAAGTTTAATTGATATATCTGGACCTGAGAACAACTAATTCACCCCCCCTCTCTGTTGTTCTAAATCATATTAATAGTTGGTATTAGAGTTGTTGGTGCTTACACAAAACAAGTTTAAAGGTACTTGAAGTAAATGATCAAGATGTATAAAAAGGAGGTACTGAATTTGAATAAGGAGAACTTCCCTGCATGGCAAAGTC
Source organism: Chamaecyparis obtusa (assembly GCA_027943335.1). Classification (NCBI taxonomy): domain Eukaryota; kingdom Viridiplantae; phylum Streptophyta; class Pinopsida; order Cupressales; family Cupressaceae; genus Chamaecyparis; species Chamaecyparis obtusa. The sequence goes on along the minus strand of BSBK01003530.1, from coordinate 183,555 downwards.
TGATGAAACTGCATCTAGCTGGTATTGGTGACTCAACAAAATATTATGTCGAACATGACTATGTTACACCTCCTACACCTTTGACTGCCAAGGAGATGAGAGCTAAAAAAGAACATAATCAAGCAATGTTGGAGATTGCATCTACCTTAAGCTATCCTAAATTTGAAGACATTAAATATTGTACAAATGCAAATCAAATGTGGGACACTCTTGCAAACATCTATGGTGGTGACATAAATGTACTAAGGAATAAAGTTGAAAGCCTAAGAGGTAAGTTTGATGAAATGAAAATGCAAGAAGGTGAGAATATTGCTCAATATTATGGTAGGATAAAGGAGGTTGTAAATGCTATTAGAGGAGGTAATGGAACTATTGATGATGAGATTGTTATTGGAAAGGTATTGAAAACTTTGCGTCCTATATATGCCATCAAAATTTTAGCAATTCAAGAATCTAGATGTAACCTTGGTAATGCTCTAACACTGGAAAATCTTGTTGGTAAGCTTGCTGCTTTTGAGCTTTCTAATTATGATAACTTCACTGTTGCTAATGTTGAATCTGCATTCAAGTCACAAATAGTTTTGCATAAGTCTAAAAAGGAAAAAGAAAGACGTATAAGTGAGAGTGAAAGTGGTAGTGACACTTCTGATGAAGAACTAGAGGATCTTGAAGCTCTTATGGCCAGATGATTAAAAAGAGGAAAAGGAAAGTATAAAGGTAAACTTCCTATCATATGTTTCTCATGTAAAAAATTTGGCCATATAGCTACAATATGTCCTGACAGGGATGACAAGGATGAAGAAAGAGAAAGCAAGTACAAGGACAAAAGAGAAAACAAAGATTACCGAAGATACAAGGACTACAAGGATAAAGGTAAGAAATCTTGTTACAATGTTGAAGAAGAAACTGACACTGATAGTGATGATTTTGAAATTGAAGTAGCCTATGTTGCTATGAAAGATGAGTCTAATGAAGATGAGAAAACTACACTTATTTCTTATGTGAGAAAAGGTGATAAATGGATTATTGATAGTGGTTTTTGACACCACATGAGTGGTGAAAAAAGTAAATTTGATACCTGATGAAGGGTGCTCCCCTTAATGCCACAAACACATAACAGAAATAGAGAAACAACAACAATAATATGCAAGAATAGAAAATTGGCTTCTTATTATCTCCACAAATGTGGAATTACAAACTTTCAGAATTACAATATGCAAAGCCACATGGGCATTCCCTTACAATATTCTTTAGGAAAAAGCCTCGAATCAATACCCAGATCTACTACCCAGAATTATTCTGAACTGCCTAAGATAATAATACAGCCTTCCTTATATAGGCAATTTTCCACCGCCTAGGAAGGTTCCAGAATTTTAGCCAATAAGGCCGACCAACTTAGAATTATTTTATTTTACATTTTATTACATCATAGTCAGCTCAAGATGACCTTTGAAACCCGAACAGAAATTTTGAAGAAAATTATTTTTCACCATTTCAGGTGGCCCAACTTCCGAAGACCATAAGTCATCACCAGTTGACCCGCTCGGCTATTATAACCCCATTTCAGAAATGCCACGAAGTGCTCTACAGGCTTGACCCACGCAAGCACCTGTCACCCAAATTTTTGACCTCATTCGGGGCCTCTAAAGCCTTCAAAACTGAGTTCAAAGTTTCTGTACCCTACTGCCAATACTGAAAATCTTCAATATCTTCCAATATACACTTGATCTGGCAATGAAACTTTACTGGCAGACTTATATGACCAAAATGAACCTCCAAGAAAGAAATAAGATCATTCTGAGCACATATGAAAATTACCAAAAATAGTAACTTTCCATAAATAGCAGCTCTGCACAAAATAGCCCTTATTGAAAACAAAAATAGAAATATTTTTGGGTGATGCAAGATTGCTCTTACACCCAGGATGCTCCTGCATCAGACACCCGGGGTAATTTGAGAAGTGACCTTGTCATGACTCAGGTGTGCAGAGGAAAACCAAGATGGCTAACCTCCTCCTTTGTCAGCCATGATGAATCTTCAATAGGTCATCCTTTCCATTTGACCAGATATTCTTCATATGTCATGTTCCTTGTGCTTCTACCAACACGACTATCCAGTATATCTTCAGTCTCCTTAGTGTCTAAACTAGTTGCTGGAATACCCCACTGTGCTGCTGTGATCTCATCTTCAACACCTCCTTCATGATACTCTGTCAGATCTGAAATGTTAAACACTAGCAAAATATTTAGCTCAGTAGGTAATTCTACCTCATATGCATTTTCTGAATCATGTTTCTTCAGTATCTTACATGGTCCAAACTTCTTCATTTTCAGCTTGTTATATGTACCAACTAGAAACCGCTCCTTCCGCAAATGAACCATGACTTCATCACCAACCTGAAATTCCTTATACCTCCTTTTCTCATCTGCCTTAGCCTTATACTGTGCATTCATCTTGGTAATATGCTTCCTCACCTCCTCATGGATGTTCTTCAAGTGTTCTGCAAAATCTTCAGCTTCAGCACTACTTATTTCTCCTTTATCTATCTTCCTCAATTCAGATGCATTTCTTGGACTACTTCCATATACAATCTGGAATGGTGATTTACCAGTGCTTCTATTGACAGAATTAGTGTATGCAAATTCTGCCTGTGATAAAATCAAATCCCATCCTGTTGGCTTATCTCCAACCAAACATCTCAGCAAGTTTCCCAAGCTCCTATTCACCACCTCTGTCTGTCCATCAGTCTGTGGATGATGTGATGAACTAAACTTCAAATCTATCTTCAACTTCTTCCACAATGTATGCCAGAAATATCCAACAAACTTAGTGTCCCGATCTGAAACTATGGTCTTTGGCAAACCATGAAGTCTCACTACTTCTCTGAAAAACAATTCTGCTACATGAACAGCATCATTAGTCTTCTTGCAGGGAATAAAATGTGCCATCTTTGAAAATCTGTCAACTACCACAAAAATTGAATCGTGTCCCCGTTGTGTCCTCGGTAAACTAAGAACAAAGTCCATGCTGATATCCTCCCAAGGCTTCTCTGGTACAGATAATGGCTGATACAACCCTGTATTCTGCTTCACTCCTTTTGTCATCTTACATACTCTGCAACTCTGTACAAACTTCTTCACATCTTGCTGCAACTGTGGCCAATAATAATTCTCACTAACCAAACCAAGGGTTTTGTCACGACCAAAATGTCCAGCCAATCCTCCGCTATGCTTCTCCTTGATGAGATTCTCCCTCATAGAACTTCGTGGAATGCACAACTGACTCCCTCTGAATAGCATATCATCCTGGATGATAAAATCCAACCATTTCGTCCTGTCTAGAGTAACAGGTTCTGTACAAGCTTTCCAAGCTTCACCAAAATCAGGATCCTCTGGATACAAATTCTTGAGTTCCTTGAACCCAACCACTTCAATCTGCATTTCTGTCAGCAATAGTTGCCTTCTGCTAAGAGCATCTGCAACCCTATTAGACTTTCCACTCCTGTGTTTCAAAACAAATGTATAACTCTGCAAAAACTCAACCCATTTCAAATGCCTTTGATTCAATTTTCCTTGACTATTCAAATATTGCAAAGCTTGATGATCAGTATACAAAACAAACTCTTTAGGAAGTAGATAATGTCTCCACTTATTTAATGCCTGAACTATAGCATAAAATTCTTGATCATAAACAGAATATTTCCTCTTGGCATCATTTAACTTCTCACTGAAATAAGCAATAGGTTTACCTTCTTGGCTCATAACAGCTCCTATTGCAGTACCACTAGCATCACAATCTACTTGAAACACCTTATTAAAATTTGGAAGTGCTAAAATAGGTTGTTCTGTAACTTTTTGTTTCAATAATTGAAAACTCTTTTCTGCTCCTTTAGTCCACTTAAACTCTTTTCTATCCCCTCTCATTGTTTCAGTCAAGGGTCCACAAATACTGCTAAAATTTCTGATAAACTTTCTGTAAAAGCTAGCTAGACCATGAAAAGATCTTACCTCAGTAGCACTCCTTGGAGTAGGCCATTCAAGGATAGCCTGTACCTTCTCTGGGACCATTTTTAGACCTTCTTCTGAAACTACAAATCCCAAATACACTAACTCTTTCTTCACAAAACTGCACTTCTTCAAATTAATCAACAATTTCTCTTCTCTCAACTTCTCAAATACCATACAAATATGCATCATATGCTCATCCAATGTCTTACTAAAGATCAAAATATCATCTAGCTAAACAATGACAAACTTACCCAGAAATTCTTTCAGAACCTCGTTCATGAGCCGCATGAAAGTGCTCGGTGCATTGGTTAGCCCAAAAGGCATGACTAACCACTCATACAGTCCTTCCTTTGTCTTGAAGGCAGTCTTCCATTCATCTCCTTCTCTGATCCGAATCTGGTGATATCCACTCTTCAGATCTATCTTTGAGAAATACACAGCTCCACTCAAACAGTCCATAATATCATCCATTCGTGGCAATGGAAACCTATACTTGATTGTGATCTTGTTTATTGCTCTGGAATCTATACACATCCTCCATTCTCCATTCTTCTTTGGTGCTAATACCGCTGGTACAGCATAGGGACTCAGACTCTCACGGATCAATCCTTTCTGTAACAGTTCATGTACTTGTCTATTCAACTCCTCACTTTCTGCAGGTGTCATTCTATGTGCTACCTTATTCAGCAAACTCGCTCCTGAGATCAAGTCCATCTGATGACTGATCTTCCTGACCGGTGGTAATCCATCAGGCACGTTATTGGATACAATATCTTGAAACTCATTTAACAAATCTGCAACTTCTACAGGAACATCTTCTACTTTCTCTTTACCAACTTTTGGAATTAAAGAAAAACATACATGCTCATGCCTCATACCATCTAGGAAATTTCTTCCATCAACAAAAGTTATCCTTGCATTACCACATACCTTTTCTTCAGTCTCCTTCAATGGTTTTAGCTTATGCTGCACTCCATCCTTTGTTAGGGAATAGGTATTCGCACGACCATCATGTACAGCACATCTATCAAACTGCCATGGTCTACCCAACAACATATGACATGCATCCATAGATATGATATCACACAATACCTCATCTTGGTATCCACCAATCTTGAACTTCACCAGGCTTTGTTCATTGACCATGACCTTGTGGTCATCCTGTACCCAGGCAATCCGCTATGGATGTGGGTGTTTCTGTCTCTTGAGCTTCAACTTTGTCACCATCTCTTCTGACACCAAATTGTCAGTGCTTCCACTATCAATGATCACATCACAACATTTACCTTCACACTTGCACCTAGTGCGAAACAGGCTCCTCCTTTGCTCAGGTTCATTCTCACCACTCAACAGGACTCTTCTGTTAATCAACGTTTCTCCTCTTTCAGCGTCTTCAGAATTTGATGATTTGGCATCTTCATCTACATGTGCAACTCTGGCCTGGCCTTCATTTCTTCTATCTGTTCTGCCTTGGTGCTGAGGACATTCAAATGCCCTATGACCTTCTTCTCCACAGTGAAAACATGTTCCACGGAAGCCTCCTCTTCCAGATCCTTGTCCTCTTCCTCTTCCTCTCTGATCTCTATTATTCTGATCCTGGAAGCGATTGGAATTATTTCCATGCTGATTCTGACTGCTATTGGCCTCATCCTTCTTTTTCAGATCTTCATTTCGGCCACCATATGACCATCCACCAGATCATCCACCGCGACCTCTTCCATTTTGTCTACTCTCGAACTTCTTGTTCAGCTTTTCCTCTACTTTTAGGGCAAATTGGTATGCCTCCTCAATACTGCTCATTCGAACCAGATTCAACTCCTCCTGAATGCTTGGCCTTAACCCATTAAGGTATCGGGCAACTTTCTCCTTATCAGCTTCTGCATGGCCTATTCTGATGAGGAGTCGATAGAACTCCTCTGTATACTCCTGAACAGATCTTCCTGCTTGCTTCAAACTTTGCATTTTCTTTAGTAGATCAAGCTCATAATCAACAGGAATGAACTGTCACTTCAATTTATCCACCATCTGATCCCATCTTGTGATTTTATCTTTCCCTCTTCTATTTCGCTCCAATTGAATTTCTTGCCACCAGATCTTCGCATGACCTTTCAGTCTAGCCTTCACAAATTTGACCCTATCAGGATCCTCAACATCTTCATACTCAAAATATTCCTCACATTCATTGATCCAGTCAATCAATTCCTCTGGGTTAAGATTTCCAGAAAATGTAGGAACCTCAATCTTAAGTCTTTTCCCAATCTTGGAAATTGCCCAAAAAAGTCTTTCTTCCTCCTGGTTCACAATTTCAGCTTCTCCTTCTTGATATTCTTCTTCGGCTTCATCCTTGCTTTCGTCTCTAACATTAAGATTTATTCCTCTACGAATCTCTTCTTGTAATGCTCGCACTTGTCTCTGCAGCTCTCTAACCTCAGGTGTTACAACACCAGCTCTTCCGCCATGTTCCCTTCGTGGAGGCATTTTCGCGATGCACGCTGAAACCCTAGCCACGGTCCTGGTGCAAACTACCTCACAGTCGGTGATCTGTTTACACACTCAAGAACTCCTGCTCTGATACCACCTAATGAAGGGTGCTCCCCTTAATGCCACAAACACATAACAGAAATAGAGAAACAATAACAATAATATGCAAGAATAGAAAATTGGCTTCTTATTATCTCCACAAACGTGGAATTACAAACTTTCAGAATTACAATATGCAAAGCTACATGGGCATTCCCTTACAATATTCTTTAGGATAAAGCCTCGAATCAATACCTAGATCTACTACCCAGAATTATTCTGAACTGCCTAAGATAATAATACAGCCTTCCTTATATAGGCAATTTTCCACCGCCTGGGAAGGTTCCAGAATTTTAGCCAATAAGGCTGACCAACTTAGAATTATTTTATTTTACATTTTATTACATCATAGTCAGCTCAAGATGACCTTTGAAACCTGAACAGAAATTTTGAAGAAAATTATTTTTCGCCATTTCAGGTGGCCCAACTTCCGAAGACCATAAGTCATCACCAGTTGACCCGCTCGGCTATTATAACCCCATTTCGGAAATGCCACGAAGCGCTCTACAGGCTTGACCTATGCAAGCACCTGTCACCCAAATTTTTGACCTTATCCGGGGCCTCTAAAGCCTTCAAAACTGAGTTCAAAGTTTCTGTACCCTGCTGCCAATACCGAAAATCTTCAATATCTTCCAATATACACTTGATCTGGCAATGAAACTTTACTGGCAGACTTATATGACCAAAATGAACCTCCAAGAAAGAAATAAAATCATTCTGAGCACATATGAAAATTACCAAAAATAGTAACTTTCCATAAATAGCAGCTCTGCACAAAATAGCCCTTATTGAAAACAAAAACAGAAATATTTTTGGGTGATGCAAGATTGCTCTTACACCCAGGATGCTCCTGCATCAATACCCTAGATCATTACAAAGGTAGAAGTGTTAAGTTTGGTAATGATGCACCATGTCCTGTAAAGGGTAAAGGATTAATTAAGCTGATTGATAAGATCACATGTGAAAATGCTTATTGGGTTGAAGGTCTTAACTATAATTTGCTAAGTGTTGCATGGCTTAATAGCACTGGTTACCAAGTGGAGTTTCATCATAGGAAGGATAAAATATTTGATTCCACTGGTGAACTGATTGGGAGTGGAGAATAGACAAGAGGTAATTTGTTCTATCTAGACCTATCTAAAGACACATGCTTAGTTGCACAACCTGATGATAAATGGATATGGAATAAGAGGCTATGTCATGTTAACTTTGACAATCTGGTAAATATTAGTAAAAAGAAGAAAGTTAGAGGTTTTCCTAGATTGAAGAAACCTGATAATGTGATGTGAAAATAATGTCAATTGGGTAAAATGACAAAGTCTAGTTTCAAGAGCAAGACTTTTAATTCTGAAAAAGTTTTAGATCTGGTTCATACTAACCTTTGTAGACCTATGGGTGTACAAAGCTATTATGGTGCTAAATACTTTATCCTTATTTGTTGATGATTACACTAGGATGATGACTGTAATGTTTTTTAAAAAAAAATCTGATGCATTTCAGCTATTTAAGTGGTATTTGGCTAAGGTTGAAAAGGAGACAGGTAGGAACCTGTAATGTTTGAGATCTGACTGAGGTGGAGAGTTTATATCAAATGAGTTCAATCTATTATGCAATGATAGAAGAATCAAGAGATAGATGTATGTACCTAGAACACCTCCACATAATGGTATAGCAGAGAGAAGGAATAGATCAATCATGGATTGTGTAAGGACACTAATGATTGAGAAGAATTTTGCACAAAAGTACTGGAAAGAAGTTGTAAGTACACCTGTCTATACTTTAAACTGAGTACAAATAAAAAAAGGTACAAATGTTACAACTTATGAACTATGGCATGGTTATGCACCTAATGTAAAATACTTTAGAATTTTTGGGAGCAAATGCTATATACTAAAAGACAATAAGAATGGAAATTTTGATGCTAAAAGCAGATGAGGACATATTCCTAGGATAATCCACAAAGAGTAAAGCTTACAAGTGTTTGAACTCTAACACAAACAAAATTGTGGAAAGTGTAAATGTGAAGGTTGATGAATATGCAAAGAAAAATGAACAAGAAATAAAAAGAGAACCTGAAGATTATAGATCTTTTATCTATATAGAAGAAGGAGAGGCAAGTAACACATGTGTACTTGATGTAGAGTCTCGGGTAAGCAATGTCGAGCATCAGGGAGATATTGCTGAGCATCAGGAGGATGTTGTTGAGTGATAGGAGGATGTTGCCAAGCATTAGGAAGAGGTTGTTGAGCAATCAAAGGTTGAATCTGATAATCTTATTGATGAACCTGAAGAGCAAGGAGAAAATAAATCTGAACCTACTTTGGCATAGTATGTAAGGAGACATCACAAGCCTAAGCAAATCATTCGAGATAAAGAAACTGGAGTTCTGACTAGAAGCAAGTTAAGAGATCCTACATATTTATTATGTGAATTTGAGCCTAAGACAACAAGGTAGGCATTAGAAAATGAAGACTGGATTCAAGCTATGAATGAGGAGATAGACCAAATAGAAAAGAATGATACTTGGACTCTGGTGCCTAGACCAGAAAACAAAAATGCCATTGGAACAAAATGGGTATTTAGAAATAAGCTTAATGAACATGGACAAATCAAAAGGAACAAAGCAAGGCTGGTATGCAAGAGTTATGCACAAGAAGAAGGAATAGACTATGGGGAGACATTTTCCCCTGTAGCAATATTAGAAGGAGTGAGAACTCTACTTGCATATGCTGCCTACAGAGATTTCAAGGTATACCAAATGGATATCAAGTCTGCATTTTTAAATGGTATATTAGAAGAAGAAGTTTACATTGAGCAACTTGAAGGAGTTGTTGATCCAAACAAGAGACACATGGTTTGCAAGCTAAATTAGGCACTGTATGGATTGAAGCAAGCCCCCAGAGCATGGTATGAGAGGTTGCAAAATTACTTGATACAGATTGGATTCTCAAGGAAAAATGACAACATCAATTTGTACATGAAAGATGAAGAAGGTAAAGGGATCTTGTTAGCTAAGATTTTTGTAGATGATATCATATTTGGAGGACAAGATGCCCTATGTAAGAAATTTTCAAATGAGATGCAAACTGAGTTTGAAATGTCTATGTTTGGTGAGATAAAATTCTTTGTTGGTTTGCAAGTATATCAGATGGAGAAAGGTATTTTTATCACACAGTCTAAATATGTCAAAGAGATACTGAAAAGCTTTGGTATGGAGGACTCAAGGCTAGTAAGTACTCCCATGGCTACTAGATAGAAACTGTCTAAAAATGATGATACTGTTGAAGTAAACCAAACTTTGTATAGATCCATGACTGGAAAGCTGCAATATGTTGTTCATAGAAGACCAAATATTGCTCTAGTAGTTGGGATTGTGGCAAGATTCTCTACCAATCCTAAGGAAATTCATATGATGGTTGTGAAAAGAATAATGAGATATTTGAAAGGGACATAAGATTATGGAATGTACTACAAAAAGCATGAGAGATTTGAACTGAGAGTCTATACTGATTCAGATTGGGCAGGAAATGTGGATGAAAAAAAAAGTACTAGTGGTGGAGCTTTCTTTCTTGGACAGAGATTAGTTTCCTGGATAAACAAGAAACAAAATTGCATTTCCCAATCTACAGTTGAAGCTGAGTATGTAGCAGTTGCAGCGAACTGTTCAAATCTGGTATGTATTAAGCAATTGTTGAAAGACATGAAAGAGGAGATCACTGAACTAGTTGTCATATTCTATGACAACACAAGTGCCATCAACATATCCAAGAATCTAGTGATGCACACAAAGACCAAACATATTTCCATCAAGTATCATTACTTAAGGGAATTGGTACAAGATAAAGAGGTGAGAATGGAATATATGAATACAAAGGAAAAATTAGGAGACATATTCACAAAAGCCTTACCTAAGGAGGTTCATGAATATCTGAGAGGTAAATTAGGGGTTCTTCCCCTAAGTGAGGCTACCTAGTCAAGCTAGGAGCACTACATCAAATGTGCTGCAAAGAATATCTAACAAATTGATGCAGAAAAGGTCACACTTTAGGAGCAGCCTAGAGTTGTGAAAAGTACAACAAAGCTATAATCAGTCATAAGCAAGATGATAGAGGGAGAAATATTGTTACTAAATTGACAAGATGACATCTACATCTAAAAGATGCAAGTTCTAGATGTTACTTTGGCATTATTGTCAAAGAGGGAGAGATTCAGAGATGAAAACACATAAAAGAGGAAATCATTCAGAGAATCAGAGGAAGAGAGACTCGGAAAAGATTCAGTGGGAGTAGCTGTGTCGACGGTCAAGAAAGCTAGGCTAAGAGGCTAAGAGATTCAGAATCAAAATGAAGCTAAGGATATTACAAATGTTTCTGATGCAAAGACATGATTTGGATTGGTTGGTGAATCATGTGTTATTCATATGGTGTTGTCATTAATGCTAAAGAGGGATATTTTTGGAAACTACAAATGAAGCAATTGTTGTATTTTCATTGATGTCAAACCTTAACTGGTAAGATTATTGCTATCTAAGAAAGTACTATATCTGTTGAGTGATGAGAAGGATTAGGGTAAGGGTGATAACAATAGAAACTAGAGAAAGGTTGAGTTATTTAATACTTCAATGAGTACTTGATTATGTGGCACAATGATAAGATAATGTATTATTTATTTAAGTAAGAAGCAAAACTGAACAAGTAGGCTTAACTAAGAAAAAGTGAAGAAATCTAGTTTAAGTTGAGTGATGTTAGTGTTGACCAAGCCAGTTTATGCCAAGTAAATTTAGTGTTGACTGAACATCAGTGCATTAGCCAAGGGAAATAGTTTGAAGTAGTGACCGAGCTACACAGTATTGATTGAGCATTAATAATTTACATTTGAGGAAGAATTTAGATTCCTAGCCAATATAGTTGAATTCTTGGATTATGTAAATTGTGTTGACTTTATTAATTGACTGTATGGAGCATTTAATGCATAGTAAACTATTTTATTGTGATTCCAATAAAGAGATTAAAGATGTTTCTAGAAGGATGGATGAAGAACATAATGTTGGAAGGATTCAATGAATTTGACCTAACCCTAAGATCTACAGAGGAGATTAAGCAGAAAAAGATGGATCTACCTATCAAAGAGGTATTAAGGAAACCTAAGTGAGAGGTTGAGAGAATGTTGGAGTTGTTCTTATTGACTAAAACAGTAGAGAGGTTGAAGGTGAAGGAGTTGATCAGAGTTGTGATTGCTTGAAGGGATTTCTAAGTAGATCAATGATGGAGATGGAAATGGAACTCAGTCAGTAAGCCAACATATATGTAAGAATTGGATCTGTTAATTGCAAAGTGAGTTGTATGTTTTCAGATCAAATATTACTATTACTTTCTAATCATTGTATCAGTCAAAATCCATTAATCAAGGTTGACCTAACAGTCATTGTATAAATCCTTTAATCAAGGTTGTATTCTAATGTAATGTACTTAAGTCCTCTAACAAGGCACACTCCTAACGGGGTGGTTGAAATCCTTTAACAGGTTCACACCTAGAAGTGTGTTTGTAAACCTTTGACAGGGTTGGCTTTTCACAGAGCTCACTTGAGAAGAGTGAACATATCAGTAACATGTTACAAAGTGGTTTTTCCCAAATTGGGTTTCCACTATAAATCCTGGTGTCAATACTTGTGTGAATGTTTTGGTTTGAACATTTCTATGTTTTGCAAGTTAAATACTATTGGATAGTGGACTATACTATTATATGTTTCTGATATACATTCTATAATGACCGAGTAGTGTTGATTACTAGATCTGAGTTGTTGAAGTGTTTAAAAGTTTAATTGATACATCTGGACCTAAGAACAACTGATTCACCCCCCCTCTCTGTTGTTCTAAATCATATTAACACTTCACAAAGTTCAAGACCTTATTAATCCAATTGAAATGATGCAAAATTGAAAAATCCAAGGAAGAAAGAATATTAATCTTTTCTATTTTATCAAATTTGGGTCTAGAATGTGGTTTATTTGTCCCCACTTTTTACATAGTCATGCTTGCAACATAGGAAACTTGCAATATTCCCATACTTGATGCTTTCATTGAGTCCTTGGTATATGATCAAGATAAGCTCATAAATATGGGCACTTTAAAAAATTTCCAAAGCCCATGTTCTTGTTCTTCATACAAGTAAGAAGAACGATTCAAAATCCAAGATAAGTAAGAAAAATTTGGGTGAGCCTTGCAATTTTTGTGGCAAGGCAGGACATGTTGTCAACAGTTGTTGGATGATACTAGAGGCTTTCAAGGAGTCCATGTAACAACATCACATTTTATCCCCTAAGTCTTATCCATTGCGAAGATGCCAAGGTCATGCTCTTTCCACATGGGCCTTGCCTTCATCTTCTCCTTAGTGATGTGACACATTGTGTCAATGGACCTTTCATGTCTCTTCTTTGTTAGCATTGTGATGGATTTCTTCTCTTCATGCAAATTATTCCTTGGTTCCACCGTTGATTAGTTCTTTAGACTATTGGCACCTGTATTTTAAACTAGCAAGTTGTTCTTGTATGGTTGAGCAGTGTTGTTAGGGTCACTTGTACAAACTCATGTGTCATATACATCCTCTACTTATAGATTTTTTTACTTTATTTTCCATCTATTCATTTTTTGGAGGCACTCATGCAAATTTTTGTCTTTTGTATCTTCAATTAATAGATGTCTTTCCTTTGTTTTCCATATTCTCATTGTTCAAGTAGTTTCATTGGGGGCACTCATGCAGATTGATCCTGATCACCATTTTGGTGTCTATGGAGGTTCTTCATTTAGCACTATAGGAGTTATAATTTGACAATCATCCACACTTTTCTCATGTCGCAGAGGATTTTCTTTTTCACATCATATAGTTGTGTCTCTCTTTTTTTTTATTTTTTTTTTGTTGCAGGGGGGGTTGGGTTGTTCCCTTTGGGTTTTCTCTCTTTCCTCTTCCTTTCATTAGTTTTATTCTCCTCCATTAGCCTTAGTGGGGGTGCTAGCATTGGACTTAATTTCAAACAATGGTTTATGGATCTACAAAAAGTAGCATTAGTTTTTATTATGTAAATAACAATGATCTAGTTCCATGATTTTAGTTATTTCCTCTTCATGTATATGCCTAACTAAGGGATAGTGGTAAATTCTCATACATTTCACCATGATTTTCTCTCTAACGATGGTTTATTTATTGTAATATATAAAATAGTCAATATTGAATCAAACAATGAATTACTTTTCTCTAATGTTTTGTTTTTCTTTTTGTATTTCTGCAAGCTTTCTTTTCTCTTCCTAGCTAGATCTTTGTGCAGCTAAAGTTGTAAAATTTCACAATAAGATGTTTGAGTGTCTATTTCAAAGGAATTGTCTCATCTATAATATATTCTACATCCTTGTTCAAATTATTGATATATCTTCATATTTTTTAATTTGATAAAATTTCATTTTAAATTTATTGATAGATTAGTAATTTTTTATTTATAATTTTTAATGATCACCTTTTTCCCTTTAGCATTTTATCAAACAAAATTCACCCTCATATTGTATAATGTCCTCTTATACCATAAAATTTAACAAACCCTTATTTAATCATAAATGTGAGGTTGCAAACTATATTCTCTTATCTCAAATAATTTATGATAATAATTTTTAGAGCAATAAGTTTGAGGTAGTGACATTCCTATCTCTTGTCAAATGATTTTTTTCAATCAAAATCCATTGTGATCTCTACTTGCAAAATTCTATAACCATTTTAAACCATCTTCCTTTCTTCAACATTTCCAAGATTTTCTTTTTCTTTTTCCAAAGTTTACAAATCAAATCTTGTACACATGAAATCTTAAGAAAATATGAATATTTGAGTTGTCTTTGGGTTTATCCCACTCATACAAATTATGAGACTAGGATAATCTATAAATTGTTAAATGTCCCAAAAGAAATTTCAATAAGTTATTTTACAATTGACCGAATTTTAATCAATTCAAAAAATTTGAGAAACGTGTGTGCTACAGGTTATATTCATGTCTATTATAGAATGAGATCTAAATTGTTATGGATAATGCCTATGGACAATTTACATAAAATTAAACTATTTTTTATTTGTGATTAACATTATAAATAATTCTTCCTTTGGCATGTCACAAGTATCTAGCAAGGCCTATATCATCTAAGTCCATACTGGGGGCATAGATATTCTATTCATATAAATCAAATCAACTTCAATTCATTATTTATTTAGGTACTTTGTGAAATATGGTTATTTAGTATCCAAGTGGACATACTAGTGTCTTATTTTTATTTTTGTTTGTATGGTATGTTTTCATAAATATATTGTTGATGAGAAATGGAAAAGATAATTGGACAACCCATAACCAATGTTATTGTTTTATGGGTCTTCAAGTTATAATTATGAAATTTTTCTACCCATGAAATTTTCCATCTAACATATTTTTTTATACATTTTCTTGATACATTTAGGACCCATATAGTGCCTTAATATGTTTGGTATGTCTAGTTTCAATAGCTATCTTCAAGATGTCCTTCCCAAATGAAATGGTATAATCTATATTACTATTCAAGTTGCACACAATATCTTCATAAGTGACTAGTTTGAATAAAGGATGGAACAACATGATTTATCTCAAATAAGATTTTATAGGTACTTGATTAAGGATATGCCTTATAGCATATTGAAAATATTTCTACTAATATTTTTTTCTCTCTCTTGAATATTACAATAGACTTCATTTCATAAAGTCTAATGTATGTGCTAAAAACTATAATTTCTTGAATATCTTGCACCTAATTATAATGGTGGCTATCACCTTGATTCATTGTCTACGGAGCATGGTTGGAAAGGACAACTCACCCATTGCATGATTTTTTTGGATCATTACTATATGTAGTAGCACGTCTACTTTTCTTTTAAATAAGACACCTAATTATTCATGCTTATTCTGGTGAAAATATGTGTTGATCTCCTTAATGCTACTTTTATGAAGACTACTATATGAACTTTGGAAAATGAAAAATACATAATATTATGTTTCTTTCCTGCACCAAGAATTAAGTTGAATTGATTACTATGTTACCAACTATATGGGTGATTTTATTTAAGATTATGCCTTCAACCATATGGTTTAGGTGCTATTACATAGGGTGAAATACAAAAGTTTCTCTTGAAGAATAAATATGGATTTGAAGATTTATGGAAGAGTTAAAATGGATATGTGTAAAAATACCATCTTAGTTGAAGTTATTTTACTCTGTCCAAATAATATCATCTCTAAAGATATAAAACAACATTGAAGATATGGGCAACTCACTAAAGTTAAAGTATTCCATCACAAAATTTCTCTCTAACTCTATCATAAAATTGCATTAAAGATCATGGGAATCTAACTTAGGTGAAAGTATTCCATCATTAGAGATATCTCCAATTTAATTCAAGTGAAAGGATGATGTGATATAAAAGAGAACTGAATAATATACATCACTTATTAAAATTTCTACGCGGTGATTGGTTTTAAGGGGATTTCATTCAGGGGGACTATACATGATACCACCTAATGTCTAAATCCTAGATGTAAGACCAAATAGGCATACGACCTTTAGGAATTATATGCTCCAAATTCAAATCAATGTTCAACCTTATGTAATTCCATTGAGGGGGAGTGTGCATGCAAATGACACCACCTAGTTGATAAGTCCTCATTTTAAATCCTACAAGTAGAAAAAATTGACCTATATAAGTATTAGTACGTCATTTAAGCATGCCTTTGTTTTAAATAATGCAGGTAGGTATTAGTAAGTCCTACCATTTATATTAAGTCATATAGGCATATTTTAAATTCTTCTCCTTGTAAATATTTCACTTGTAAATGCATAGTATTAAGTCATACGGGTACTATGTAATGAATCTGGCAAGAGGTTAATTTGAGGAGACCATGACTCCAATATAAGTTTTTATAAGATCTCATAGCATCATTTATTAAAATATTGAGATTATAAATTATGACAAGATATTTTTCATGTAGTCTAGAATGAATGATCTTCATGTTAGCATATATGTGTGTCTTTGTTTATCTCTGTTAGAGAAGACTTAGATTATGGGGGTAATTCATTTTTCCTTTTTGGAAATTAGCATGTGATGCCCCACTATTAACATTAAGGGGGAGTGTTAGAACATAATGTTATTAGGGGCCATACCCTTATAAAACTTATATATAATGTTCTAATATAAGGTTATAAAACCTTGTATATTATATTCTTTATAAGCATATCCCATTTAAAATAATTATAATCTAATAACTATTATATTTTTAATTATTTGTGAATGGGTACTATTGAAAAGATGTGACTGAAGAAGTCACCCTTTGCTCCTATAATTAAGGAGGATCTCTCTCATTTGAGAGGTATGTGAATTTGGAGCTTTATAGTGAGTTATATTGTTATGCATAAAAGGTATTATAGGCCATGTGGAAGTAAGGAGAAGTAACCCTAGGTTCAATCTATTTATGATAGACTATATTTGTAAGTGCTTTAATAAAAAGATGCATTTATGGGGATTTTTACCGGAAAGGGTTTTTCCCATATATATCTTGTGTAATATTTATATTTATGGTTGTATAATTCTCATCTTATTTAATTTTTATATTGTTTATAGTGATCAGTATCATAAAATTCTAATTTTTAACAATTCCAAACTAGGGGCTTAACTAAGGAAAGCCTCTATATAACACAAACACTATTTTATCTTCCTATGTCCAAGTACATGTCTAGAGACAACTTGCAAGTTCAGATCTAAGGCATAAGAGTGTATAGAAGATAGAAGAATAATTTATTTAGCACTATTCCTTGGTAGGACTAGGGTGCCTAGCACTATAGACCTATAGGATACCAACACCTAGTGTCATAGTCTTAGTTATTTTTCTTGAAATTTGGATCAAAGAATGCTCAAAGGATCTTGGGACTAGATTGTTTGTTGTTCTAAACTTGGGACACTTGTAGGTCTATGACACCTAGAAAATTAGTCCTACATTTTGAGCTCAAATTCTACTAAAAAAATCATCTCTACATCATCTTTCTAGTTCTATATATCATAGTCGGGTTATATTTTTGCATTTGTCAAATTATGTTAATTATTATCAATTTTACACCTTTTGGCCTAATTCTAGCACTATCACTTTCCAATCACATCCAAATCAATTCAAAACACAAAGAGAGAATAATCAACACATTGTGTCGAGCTCTCCCAAGAGTTGTAGTTGGGCCTATTGTTATTTATCCATTGTAATTTAAGGGACATGGTTTGATTCCTATTTTGAATTATAGATTTACATCCCTTTTTCCCTACATTGCATTTTGGTTAACCCAATTCTACTTACATTTTGTGAACTTATTATTTCTATTTTCATATCTAATTTGTATGCATTTAATTGATCCATGTTTTCAATAATTTCTAAAATATATCATTTATGAGTATCTTGTTTGATTATAGTAAATTTTATGAATGGATTTGTTATCTTCTTTTGCTAGTTCAAATTCAAGTTTTATCCAAGGTGTTCATAATGGTCCCTTTTATTCATATGATGATAACTTATCTCTTTCTTTCATTTATAATTATGAT
Organism: Chamaecyparis obtusa; assembly: GCA_027943335.1. Classification (NCBI taxonomy): domain Eukaryota; kingdom Viridiplantae; phylum Streptophyta; class Pinopsida; order Cupressales; family Cupressaceae; genus Chamaecyparis; species Chamaecyparis obtusa. Next base: position 165,331 of record BSBK01003530.1, on the reverse strand, counting down.
TTACCCTCTCCCAAAACATTTTGGACTAGTCATGAGGATATTTTGGTGTAAGAAGATATTATCAACACTTATTTCTATGTTCTTCCTCCTAGAGATGAATCTTTGAGGATTGATATTTATTCTTCTCCTAAAGTGTACCTCCTCTATGATGATAGTTTGATGCAAGAGGATGATATCATGGATAATTTTCTTAGTGATACCTCACCTTCTATTTATTTCAATGACCTTTCCTCTAGAAATGAAGCTTAAATGAGTTATGTTTGTACCTCTCCTAAACTTTTTCTTTCCCATAAGGATACCTTTTAGCAAGAGGATTGTTGTGCCTCACAAATCAATCTCAATTTGATTGCTTGATTAAGTGGGAGCCCCCCTTCTTTATCTTCTTTTGGTTGTTTTGCATTGTTCTTTTATCACCTTGTTTGTTTTCAAACTTTCAATGTTTGAGGGATCAACAAACCTAGATGATCAATAAAATATTTAATTCCTAATCCTTAAAAGTCCCCCATTATTTTCCCTTTATTTTTGTTGTTTTCTTTATCTTCTCTTTAAGATTTTAGAGTTTTGGGGATGTCATGAACACGCGACAACCTTGATTCCCCAACCACTATTTTCTTTCCCTTGTTCTTGGTTTCATGGCTCATACTTTTGAAGGTCCACAAGTATCATGGTGATATTATCACCCCCAAACCTTAAAATCATGATGCCCTAAAGAGCTTCAACCACGCATTAACCCTAACCAAATAACACTTTAATAATGCTTTGATTGTACCACCTTACCTAGAAGGCTATAAAACCCCATTTTAGTGCTCATTTCTACATAATAATTTTAGAGGATTAGAGTGACTAAAGAGAAAAATAAACTTTTTATGACTAAGAGTTTGAGAGTAGAGATTCAATGAGATCTTGTCGATGGGGTTTTCTTCCCATTCTTATGGAATTTTTGGCCTTTGTATTCATTGAATCTATTTTAGGTAGGGAATGGGTCTAGTGCCCTTATTTCATGCTTCCTTACCTTTCTTTTTAGCTCTTAGGTTAGGGTTTTGTTATATTTTATTTTCTTTGTTCTAATTTTCTTCTCATATCTTAGGTTTCTGTTATATTAGCTAGGTTTTTGCTTTGTATTGTTCTTGTTTGGTTTAGGGGTTTTTTAGTTTCCTTTGGTGTAAGGGTTTCTTAATTATTTTAGGTTAGGGTTAGTCCAAGTTTTAGTATTTTCCTTGCTTTCAATAAGAATCTTTAATCTTATTATGTTGAACTAGGGTTTTCATTAAAACCCATGGAATTTGTATCTTAACCAAAACCAACAAAGAAAACCCTAATCAGGTTTAAATTGTTTGCAAGAAATTAATGTCTAACAAAGTAAAAAGTTGAAAAATGTAAATGTGGAATCAAATAGAAAAATCCATCAAATTTTAGGGACCCTCCATCCCCAATCCTTGAAATATATTTAATCTTTTAGAGATTAGGATATTGTAGATCCTAGGTTGCCAATGGAGCTTGGAAATCCCTAATCTCGATCATCTGATTCCTAACTCCAAACTTGAGGATTGGTCTTTCAACCAAACCCAGGATCTATTTTTTATTAAATTGGTATTATCTCATTTCCAATTTATATACCTATGTTAGTAATATATATCATTTCTCTTTTTAAAACTATCTTAGTCAAGCCTCATCATTTTTTAGTATTTCTCACAATGCTCTTCATATGTATAATAATATTGTCTTAAGCGTGATAATGATCCTATTCTACATCTTCTCAACTATTATTTATTGATATGATTGATTTCATATCAATCCAACACTTTTAATATATTGTTCGATTATTGTGACCTTCACAAACATTATATGTAACTTTTTCCTATTATTTTAAACTTGTCACAAATCAAAGTGGGTTGTACTTACTTAGGAACTTGTTAAAATTTTAATCTAGATGAAATGTTTCTTATCATTTCCCTTGACATGTTATCATTTTTTTATCATCTTTGTTTGTGGTCAATATGCAAATGAGTGGTACACTCATGGTAATGTCCTAGAAATAAAGGAGCTATTTTTTATCATAAAAAGTGTGTTCTTCAAGAGAGTTATGTGTAGTAAGTAGAGTCTATAACACCTCTTTTATTTATCATTTCCTACATTATAAAATAAGGTCAAAATGAGTAGTGGATGAAAATGATAAATAATGATTGTAAGTGAAGGATGGAAAATGTATGTAATGTCATTCAATCTATGTCTAACACATAATGACATTACTAATGGAATTACATACAATTTGATATAAAATGTAGAATACTTTATACTTAGATAAGATTGAGGGATTTCGATTTGAAATTTAAAACATCCTCTATAAGTGATCATTGATTAGTATTTCCCACAATATATATAAAGGTGAAATAAGATGTAATGTGAGACTCAAACCTATAATTCCAAATATTGTCTTGAGTCCTAGCTCCTAAGTACATTTTGGTTGTATTTACTCGATAATTTTTGTTATTAATTCCCCTTGGTTACAGTTTACTAAGGGTTGATTGATGTAATCCCACATGTTCTTATTGTGTGTTGGAAATTAAAAAAATTATCCCAAAAAATTAAGTATGGTGATTTTCTGCTAAAATGTATAAGGAATTTACATGTGTTAAAGTTTTAGTTTTTTCCATCATAGTTTGACTTTTCTCTTGATTCTACTTTGTTCCTTTTTAAGTTTTCCCATCCTAACATAATTTTTATTCATTCCATATCAACATCTCTTTCACATGTCAAAGTTTCAAAGTATTCCTTCCCAGCATGTGTTTTTTCTAGTCCCCATTATTTTCCCTTGCCTTTGTCAAAGTTTCAAACTTTTCCTTGTGTGCTCTATTTGATGCATGATTCCCAAATTCTTACAATAAGTTACCTTTTGAAGTCACATTTTGACCTCCCTCTTGCTAGAGAGTACTATTTTCTTGGCACCCTTGAACTCCAAGGTCACTATTATATCATTGAGATTGCAAATTCAAACATATCCTTATTTGGATACAATGTATGAATCATCCTCAACTCTTGATCTCTTACACTTTTCACCTCATTATCTTTTCAAGATTGTGATTATGGACTTACCCCTCTTTCCATACCTTATAGGATGAGTTCCTTGGTACCTCTAATCCCTAACTCCCAAAAAAATTCTTCATGTCCTTCTAGAGTTGAAAACATAGAGATTCTTGTGTTTCTTTGAGTATGAAGTATGGCATACACCCAATATCTTCTTGGTAATATGGTCTTATTTTTGCTTTCTTTTCATCAACGCACATATTCTTTTTGGTCATATTTTTTTGGATAGTCATCTATGCACATGATCTTTGTATAAGGAGAATTTTTTGGTTTCCTTGGGGTTGTTATTTTTTCTTTTGTGGGAGTAGTTCCTAGGTAGTTTTATTTGGTTTTGTTCATGTTAAAATTTTGATTTTTTTGTTTCTTTTGTCTTTGGTTTTTTATTTTTTACAATGCAAATGTTTTCATTTTTTATAGGTGAGAGATACAATAGAACCTTCGATTATTCTATAAAAAATAATATCTCTAATAAGTTTCTCCTTAATAATAAAAACAACCATAAACATATGATCATGATGGTTCATTCAAACCTATATATACCCAAACTGTTGCAAATGACAACAAATCCCACATATATGAATGACAATAAAAAAAACTACCAATTTGTAAAACCTTGATTGTTGTAAATTTTAGAAACTTTGATATTTAATTGATTGTACTTTTCTTACAAACAATGAATTGAAATAGCATCATTGAAGAAACTAATAAAAACACAAAATATTGTGCTCAATAAGTTTTATTTTTATTTTTAAATACAAAATCCTTAGTTAATCTAACTCGCCTTCAAATAAACAATATTTAAGTTTATATATAGGCACTAAGTCACATTTTGTAGCAAGAAGCTCTTAAGTACCAAAGATACTATACTAACTTAAAAGTATTTTAGAAATCAATTACATCAATGCCTTCTTATCAATATTTTAAATCTCACTCTCAATCCATCATTAAACTAAAAATAATTAATAATATCATAAAATATGATTGAAAATATTTTACAAACATAATTAAATTTATAAATCCCCAAAAATATCTCTACAAATTATTTAAAAATCCTATTTGTAAAAATATTATATCAATTTCCTAAAAACACAAGATCCCAATTATAATCTCACCTAACTTTATTCAATTAAAAAAAAAAAACATCCACAATTTGTTGTATTCATAGAGGAGCTTTGAGTGACAATTTTCATTTGCTTGCATACAAAATCTCAATGTCTCTCTTAGAGACGTTTCTAATAATTTTGTATATTCTTTTGGAGACTTTGTTTTCTCTTTTGTGTTCAGCTCGAATAGAATTTTCTATTAGTATAATGGTTTCTTTGAACACTTAGTTTTCAAGGCAACCCCACATATATATTGCACATATCAACTTAGGGAAAATCAATTGCTTCAACTCGCTTGCTTTATATCTTAAGAAGTCAAAGATACTTAAATAAATAGTTATTAATGTTGGCTAAAATCAAGTAAAAATATATAAAATGTGTCTAAAAGTATTTGCATCCCTTTTTAAATCATCTTTGAGAACGATATTATGTAATTTTATGTTGAGAACGATGTTTTTTCAATCATTGATATATTTTATTAGTAAAGCAAGGCATATTAGCTGTTAAGGATTTTGTTTCTTTCTTTCAAGGTAAAAGAATTGTTAATTAAGTTGTTTATATAGGAAAATATTATTTGAATTTTTTAAATATTTTTTAGAAGAGATATTTATAGTATAACTAAATACTTAATTTACATGTATTTATATTTTGTTTTGTTGGTATGAAGTTAAAAAGTGCATATGCTGTATTTTTTACACTTTTATTTTATGTTACTTCAAACAAATATCTAAATGCATTCATATCATTCAATTCATTTTATTTACTATAATAATTGATAGTTAACTTTAACCAAATGATTAATTATTACTATAGCTTCTCTTGGCTTGAACCAACCACTATTCATGATATTTCTCGAATTGCAACTTTGTCATGCAATGCCACATCATAGTATATCTTAGTCCTCATATTAGACCGCATGACATGACCTGGTCTTCATACTTTAATTTGAAATTGATTGCCTTCAGGCTAATTTTTATTCAATATATTTGATATCTCATCAATTGACAAGCCAAAAGTCTTAAGTTGAATTATTAAGGGAATATATTCATAGGTGTCTCCTAGGTCATCACCATCAACTAGTGTTATCAAGTTTAATCAAGAATTAGAACTGAAGAGAACCACTCAAAGTTTATATTCAATTTGAAATATCTTGATAAGAATCTAAATTACTACATCATCATTATATATTGTGTATTTATGGACTTTTATTTATTTTTATAAGGGCTTGAATTGTAGTCGAGACAAGCTAAGATCATCACTTTGTGCCTCAGAAGAAAGCCTTAGTTTGCTTCTTAGAATACCAAGAGCTTTAAAAAATAAATGTGAGAGCAAAATCAAAAGATCAAGCAATTAATAGTGATAATAGATAGGGTCTTGTGAATAGGATAAGATTGCACAATGTGTTTATGACTAAGACTAAGCCATGTGACATTAAAAAAATTGAATGATCAATATTTTCTATCGAGTTAGTTATGTTATTTGTCTCTTATTTCATTGATATATCAATATTTTTATTATCTATCACATTGTACCAAAAAGGTCAACATTGCATGCAAGATAACTTAGCGCTTCTATCTATTTTCTATATCTTTAGATACAACTAATTTGATTTCAATTTGATGGTATATTATTTATTAGTTTTTTAGATCTATATTACCCTAATATAGAACATCTTTTCATTTGAAATCATTTTGTGAACAAAGACATCGTAATAACTCCTAAGTTTTAGCCATAGATCATCTTTATTTTTTTTAACTTCATATTTCTCTATTTCTCTTTCATTGTTAAATATTCAAGTATCATCCCCACTCTACATTTCATGGTTTTTTGAATAATTTTTGTTCAATAAGGATAATCTAAAACCCTTAGACATGATGAATGTACATGTACAACACATTATTCATATTTGTACCAATCATTTGTGCATGGTGTTATATGGTGACTAACATCTATGTCACCTCCTTGTGATATTATATCTACTGGTTTGATTAAAAATTATTACATTTTAATGGAGATTATTTTCTAGTACCCTTTTTACCATTAACTTTTAAGTGTCTAATTTTTTATGATTAATAAAACATTCAAGATCTTAACATGAATTTATTTGATTATGCTCATGTAAAAATGATTTACCACTTCATAATATTTCATGCATATACATTTTAAAATCTTTGTTGTTATTATATTTATAAATATCTTATTTAAAAATTAGTGTAGTGTTGTCATATGTTATCTCAGTTATATTTTATGATATCTTGTTGTCTAAAAGTTCATATGCATACCTTTACAATATATTTTAGAGTATATTTTCATATAATTATTATAATTTTTTTAAGTCTATTAGAAATATCTTAGGGCTTGCTATGGACTCTTGAATGATATCGAATGGCACAAAATCTTTAGATATCCATTATAATTCATCTAGATACAAATATGGACAAAATTTGGCCTACATTACATGAAGAATTCATTAATTTCTAGTTTGATTGACCTTAATGTAAAATATAATACACCTAAATTCTACTACTTTCTCTTACATATGCATCAAACACAAGTGGTCGTGAAAATATAAAAAATACTATTTGTCTTAACTAGACTATTTCATTCTTATTTTTAAAATCTTTTAGTATTCTAAGTAATTAAACCCCAACCAAAAACATTTGTTATACAAGGAGCATCTAATTTATCATCAAGAAAATAATTATTGTTCATACAACTAGTAGTGTATGTTAGAGTGAATAATGCCTTTTTATTTCCTAGTAAAGAGATATATTCACACATTAAGTTAACTTAGATCCTACATGTCATTCTAGAAATCTTAGTTGTTAAGATAAGAACACATCGTATCTTATTTTTATGACTTTTTTTCCTTTAGTTACCTAGGAATTTACTATTGTCTCATGTTAGTTGGTCATACTACATCACTAATTGTCTATATAAGAAGGGCTCTTGTACATTTGTAGATACTCATATCCCATATTTCAATATTCAATAAAGCTTATTATACTGCATACTCTTTTGTGGAAGGCATCTCATTTTTTCTAGATGCTTCTAGATTCTATAGAGCTCCTACAAGGTATCAGTGTCATGGTCATGGAAAACCCTTCACAAATATGATGGTAGAGCTATTGTCAGATGAAATATTTTTTATTGTAGGTTGTTTGTGGTGCATGTTGGAGGAGATATATATGATCTCACCTTTGAGTCTAGGATGGATAAGAAAGCCAATATTGTATTTCATTTTGTTTGAATTAGATGTTGTTTCCTAAAGTTACAAGGGTTTTGAGTTGGATTTGGTTACTAGATCTATGAGGTAGCTATTTTTTTAGAGTAGATTGGGCCAAAATATAACTTTTCATTATGTATGAAAGGCCCAAGGACCCTAGAAATACAGGTCAAATCTTTGAAATCCAAAATTGTTACTTAAAGAATTCAGGAAATATTTTGCCATTTTTGTGCTTGAACAATCTATACAAGTTTGACAATACGATGTCACTAGGTTGCAACTCTATCAATCCAAACCTAGATAATATTCTATAACATATTCTAATATTTATATTAGTTTGTGTAATCTCTACAACATCACCTCTATGTCATTGTAGTCCTCTTTTGAGTGTATTCATTGTTAGTAATATAGATTTAGTGTTGTCATTGATGTCAACCTATTGCTTGCATTGATGTCAATCTAATGGAGCAATGTGATGCCTAATATATGTAAGATTATAGATGTCTAAAATTGAGTGTTCAAATAGTGTTTTGATGATTGGTGATGATATTAAGTCAGTATGTGGTTTTCCAAAACATGATAGTATGGGAAGCTTGAATATGCATAGAAGAGTATTTGAAGTCCTTATGGTAGAATTCTCTACATTCCTCCACTTTAGGAATAGGCAGCTTAAATTTTTGGTTTTAATGTCTACAATCTGTGAATGTTAAACTATTATGTTTTCAGGTCCCTAGCAGTTCAGTGGTTAAAGTTGTCATTTTTAGTTTGATGATAGTGATGTCTATCAAGACCAGTTCAAATATTTCTCTGTAGTATTGTTTATAGGTGTGTGGCTTAGTGGACATGTTTAAAATGTTTGTACAATATTCTATTTCATTATTCATGTGTTGGTTCTCTCTGCAAGTGAAGATATGTTCTTATATTATTCGACATTATTGTATGTGTTGGTCTTTGACCAGCTCAGTGCATTATCTTAATTAAATGGTGATATTTTAGTCTGGATATACATTACAAGTTGAGTTAAGATTTTTTATGGGTCTTACTATGTTGTGTGGAGTTCTGTGTTGAGTAATTTGTATTGGGGGATGTTTTTGGGTTGACTAGTTAACATGCTTTAATGTTTTTCCACATATTACATTTGATCTTGACTTTGTAGGATTTTGTGTTGTATGTACTTTACAAAGGTGTGTCATGATGTATTTTGGTCTTCTTTATGTCACTGGATGGACCCCATTGAGAGAAATTATTCATAGTGATCGACTTTGTGTAAATATAGTCTCTTTCTATTGTTCCCAACCTAGTTGAGGGTTTCAATGATCAAGTTGATATATAGATGTGCAGATGTTTGAGTTGAGTATGGATTTGAATGTGGATTGATCATAGATGAAATTAAGGAAAAGTAGAAGTTTGAATATCATCTTTTTATGTGCTTTGATTATCATATCTTTTGGTATGATATAATTTGAGGTAGTGGATGCACAAATTGAGTTTAAAAAGATTTTAGTTTTGTAACAAAGTGGTTGAGGATTGTTGCATGGATAGGATTATCCTTCTAAATTTCAATTCATCAATTCCATCTACTTCCTCAAAGATAGCGAGCCCTTTTGGAAACATGTGCATATTTTTACTTACCTTAGAGATGTGTGCTTCAGTTGCAAGTCCCTTGCATCTTTCCCTAGGATCATTTGTCTCAGTATTGTAAGTCCCTTCCATCTTTAACTAAGGTTGTTTGTCTTGGTCTACAAGTCCAAATCAAGATCAGTGAGCTTCCTTTTCATTTTGCTTAAAATATTTTATTCAAGTTATTTATATAATGAGTGTGATTCTCGTTGTGGCTTTTCCCACATTGGAATTTTATGTGTTTGGTGTTTAGTACATTATATTTCATTAATGGTTATATGGATAAAGATAATAGATGTTTTTGTGATAGAAAATATCAAATTTTTTCAAGACTAATTCACTCCCCCTCTTAATCTTGTAGTTGAGTTCCTCTTGGAGAAGCTTAACCACTTGAGGAAGGTTTGAGATGGTACATGAAAATGGTCACAAAGTACACCAAAGTTTGATGGAAAAAATTATACCTTTTGGAAGGTACAGATGTAATCATATTTGGACTCTATGCCATAAGGAATATGGGATGCTATTAAGAAAGGGTACACTCCTTTGCTTGGTACTCCTACTCTATGAGACACATATGAGATCAAATTTCATGAAATGATGCCAAGGCTAGAAATGATATTATTAGTGGTTTTGCTAATTTAGAGTTTTTGAAGGTAATATTTTGCAAAACTGTAAAACAAGTTTGGGAGAAACTAAGAAGTATTTATGGTGATAAGAAGATCAAGAAGATTAAGATGCAAAAACCAAAGCATAAATTTGAGACCCTGAGGATGTATGAAGATGAAAACATTAAGATTTACCTTCACTAATTGAATGAGTTTGTAAGAGAAACCAAAGGTATTAGAGGAACTATAAAATAAAATGAAATTGCATGTAATGCCCTAACAAGGAACCCTTGGAAACACATGGTCAATTATGTGCACATAACAATTTTTTTAAAAATATTAAGATAAAAACATCATAACAAGTACAATAAATAACCACAAGAATAAATAATAAGACAAGAAACGATCCTCAAATGATCATGCACAAGTGGAAGACTTAAGATTACAACCAAAGGTTCCAAGATGACTCCAATTTCTCAACAAGAATGGAAAGAAATACTTAAGTCACTACATGAAAATCATGTTGATAAAAATATTTGATTCTTAAAATTTGGCTAAGTCTAAAATTTTGTAGAAATTCCCAAAATCTAGAATCTTTATTATAACTTCTATGAATCGGAAACCACTCTCAAACATTCTAAAAGTATTACATAAAATGTAACTTAGAGTATAATAAATTCTTATACTTAAATGTTACATTTTACGTACCACTCTAGGGTTGAAATTGTATTGATAATACATGAAAGACATCCAAGAACCATAAAAAAGTAATCCCAAAAGCATAAACTTCTCATTCAGCTTCCAAAATTGATTGTAAAGACAAACTACACACATATGTGAAAGTGGGTATAAATGTTGGTTTAACCACAAATGCAAGTTCATGCAAATGCCAATTCTGATTGTATACATTTTGAGACAAAAAAAAATTCTCAAAACAGTAAGTTGAAAATGATGATTCAGGCTATGGAAACGTTGATCCATGCAAACACTGAATCAAGTAGAAATATTGATCTAAACAATTGGTCAAAAATGATAGGAACAAAAGCCAAAACCATAAGCCAACATCAACATACGATTGGTAAATATGTAGCTCCAAATAGGGGAGTACCAAATAGCATATATTGATGTCATAATCACTTGATTGTACCAATAAAATACACCATCAATAGCATAAAGGAAACTAGTTAAAGATCATGACATCAATGTATATACATGTACATATATCAATGGTACAAGAAATGAAGGAAATACATTGAGCACTCAATGCTCAGAATATTTGTCTCTAGAGAACTCCCATCACTTGTACACCATTCCCTAGTAGTGGTAAAGTGAAATGCCACCCTACCATTTGGGACTCTCAGACCCACCCCACCATGCTTATGAAGATAGCAACCCGACCACAAACACAAGGTAACCAACCACACAGACCAAAGAAGACTAACACTCATGCAAAATAAATACATGACTCAAGGACAATAAAAAGGTTCAATTATAATCACAATGCTATTACATGAGGCAAGAAGGTCAAGGTCACTACTCAGAGCTATAAAGGACAAAATGCAAGGACTCTAGGTGAAGTGTCATTACTCAACTCTCAGTGGCCCAAGTAGCATCAACTCTTCTATAAATATCTATAGATGGCTAGGCTTAGAATGTATCTTTGATCAACACCCTTAGCTAGCTAGATACGGTGTCTTCTATCAACTTCCTCAAATGGCCAAACACTAACTTACCTTCTATCAACACCCTTGGGTGGCCAGGTAGTCAATTACTCTTATCATTATATTTTAACTCTAATTTATTTTTTTTAAGTTATCACTTACTAAAAATTCACACATGGCCGGTATTAGCCACTTATTAGTTAGGCTCCACATGAGATGCCACTCTACACCTCTACCCAAGAAATAAACTCTCTTTCTACAACAAGACACAATGTAAAAGTGCAAACAAGATAATAGTCACAAAACCCAAAATGATACATGGGACTCAATTGGTCTCAAAATAAGAGTGCAGGTCCCTCAGGATCTCAACATGGCACACTTAATGTTCTCATGATGTGGTCTCAAACACCAACATCACGTACTCTAAATGTGATCTCAAATCAAGCATTGAGCACAAATCACAAGGAAAAATAATAAGTGCTCACGACACACTCAACTAGGCACTTTGCCAAAAGTATGAATTCATCCACAAATCTAAAAATCACAAAGTAAAACCATAGGATGGTAGAAAACATGGAGGAAAACACATTCCAATGTTTGAAATATGTCGAACATGCCAAACAACAAATCTGGGTTGTACAAAAAATGAGGAAAAATAAAAAACCCCAAAAAATCAAACATCATAAAAACTCTTAAAATCAAAACCCATTTCCCTTAGGCACCCACCATCACATTTCTACAATAAAATATCATTTTTAGGCACAAACACATAAATTTGGACAGCATAAAAACTCTAAAACCCCAAATCACAAAACGGAAAATGCATAAACACTCATATAAACCCTACTAGGTGATAAAATTAAGCAAGAATGTGGGGGAATACTAATTTTCAACCTACTCAAATAATGCAAGCAATTTCATTCGATTAAATGAAGTAAATTAAAAATGGTGAGATGCCCTACCTCACACCAAATGGAGAAAAACCCAAAAAGAGAATAAAATTACCAAAACTCAATAGAAATGGATGAGATATTCGACAAAGTGGAGCAATCTTGGCATAAATCCAATGAACTTCTCTTCACAAGGATTTGATGCTGGAATCAATTACAACTAGAAAAAACATGATTTTGTCCAATCAAGTTTGGAGCAAAATCCAAATTCTCACAAAATACCAAAGTGAGAAGTGAGTGAAAAGAACTCACTTTTCCAACATAAAGGCATTTTCAAAATGAATTTTTGAAATAAGTCACTTAAATAATTTAAGTGAACTATTGACTTAAACCCTAAAAATCAAATAAATCAATTCCAATAAAATAGAATTCAACTATGGAAAATTAGCTGGTAAATAAAATATTAAATTCCCCAAACACATTAAAATAGGAATTATAATTCTATTTTGTTTCTCATAACTACAGAGCTCTAAATGCATAGACATGCTCATGGGTCTAAAACAATATCCATATGAAGTTTGGATTTACTAACACATACTAGAGGGGATAATATATCAATTACAGATACATTGTCCATACAAGGATGATATTGGCTCAAATATGAAAGGCCAATGAAACTATCCCCTATGCCACTACTGGGGATATAGACACACTCAAATCATGCAGCTCAAGTAGAATGTGTCTGATACCTGCTCACTAAAACATGCAAACATCAAGTATAGTTGCTCATAATATAAATAACTAAAGCACATAATAATAACAATAAAATTCCTAATGGAACACTCACACTCTAGTAATGTGATCAAACATAAAGAATGTCACGATACTAGTTGCCCCATTTTCTACTCCCGAATGTACATATAATTTGAATAAACATAATATTTTTGAATAAATATTTTATTTAAATATAAATCATTAAATAATCATTTATGGAAATATGAGCATAAATTAGTAAAAATTAATAAGAAATATCCAATAGCGTATAAGGCACAATACAACAGAGAATCCAATAAAATGATCCTACTAACATAATCAATAGTCTCAAATGAAAAATACACTAGATATCATCATAAGGCATCATGTCACATCAATAGCATCATCATACAGATATGATCAAAACTGTAAACAACAACATAATCTAACCATCTATTGTAGCTAAGATACCGACAACCAAAATAAGGTATTGTCATTGATATAATGCAGATGACCACAACATCATAACAAGAGTATAACTCAAATAAAAATAATCATGGAACAAAATGCAACCATAGGATGCACTACATTTTATGAAAAGTAATGAGAACCATGCCTAGATCCTACAAACCTAAGTTGTATGCTATTGAGGAAAGTCGTGAAATGGACATATATACATTGGATCAACTCTATGGATCAATATTTTCTTTTGAGATATCAAAATTTAAAGATAGTCAACATTGCAAGAAGGATGTTGCATTCAAATCTACAAAGAAGATTCAAGATGTACCTGAGACAAGCAATGATCTAGATGGTTAAGAAACAAACTTTGTAAGAATACTGAAGAAAGGATCTTGAAAGTCTAATTGTTAGTTTCCCTTCAAATGCTTTAATTGTGGAATAATAGGTCATTATGATGTTAGGTGACCTTTTACAGAAAATAACTATAAGAGGTCTGATGGTGATAAAATAAAAGATAGTTATAGAAGAGATGGCATAAATATAAAGATAGATGACAAAGATAAGGCTAAGAAGAGTCTTTATTTTGTAGAGAATCATACATCTGAAGATAAAGATGTAAACAACTCAAATAATAAAATATTGTTCTTGGATATTAAGAAAAATGGTAGTAATGGATCTATAAATTAGAATGATTCAAGGAATAGTGAAAGAGAAATGATTGTGAGTGCCACCCTACATGCAAGAAAAGAACATAAAACTTGGATAATTGATTCTAGATATTCAAATCATATGATATGTGATACAAGGAAGTTCCTTGAGTTTGAAAAGACTGATGGTGGATCAAATAAGTTTGATGGTGGATTACTGAAGTTTTTTGGTGAACGGGCTACACCTATCTATGGTAATGGAAGTTGTAGCACTGTAAATTGCACCCCTATGAAAATTATCACTTACCCAGACCTTATTTAAGAATGTATGGCCTCCTACATCTAGTTTTCTTCACTCCATACCAATCCAACATGTAATTATGGCATTCTCTTTCTAAATAGGGCCTTTGGTCCCAATTTGGAATCACATTGGGAAGAAGACGGTGACTTGGTTTCCCCATTCCTAAAATAAGGTAACCAAGTTGCCTCCTTCCTCAAAGTTTGGCCCCAAATTGAAACTATTCAATGGTCACTTTGTTTTAGATAGAATTTTAAACCCATGTCATGTTTATTCAATTTGTGCACCCCAAATGGTTGAGAGAGGCATTAAAGAAAGATACCGTCCCTCATTTTGAGATACAAAATCAATCAATTCAATCTACAAGAAATCTCAACTACAATTTTGCATTTCAAGTTCTCAAGAGAAATTTTTCAAGCATTCAAGGCATTTCATCTCACTACATTCTTCATTCTCAAAAGCTTCAACAACCTTCATGAAAGAATAGTCTTTGATGATTTTTACTTAGATTTTTGTGGAGTCATGTTCTTGTATCAACACTTGTGATTACATTCAAAGAGCATTGCATCATTACGGCATAAGAAATCATAATACTTGGATTTAGCCTCTGCTATAAATTAGCACACTTTCCTTTCAAGTATATTTCATTTTAATTTCAAGGTCAATTCCAAAACTGAGGTTCGACTTAAGAAAAACCCTTTCTACACAATATTTTCCCTCTTTTTAATGTGTAGGAATAGGTGGTAGATGCATGTAAAGACATATAGATAGATTAGGATGAATTTTATAGTTTATAAGTTGTCAAATTAAAGAATGTGAGGAACAAGGTGACTCAGTTTCCCCATTCCAAGCACAAGGCAACATGTAGTGTCTCCCATGGTTGCATTATGTTCCATGCTATTTAGATCTGAGATAGAGTCTTCTTTCATTCTGTGATTGTTTGCATGATGTGATTAGATATTTGCACTATGTGTTGCATCTGATTACAGTACATTAGTTTGGCTTTACCAGTATCATAGCTGATTAGATGTTAGACTATATTTTTTTTTACCATTTTGACTGTATCTTCACGATGATGCTATTTTGATGGATATGTCTCTTTATGATGATATCTGGTATATTTTTTATTTTGAAAACCACGGATTATGTTATCATGATGATTATATCTGATTTCCTCTCATATAGTATCGCTATTATTATTGGGTATTTCATTGATATACACTCATATTGAGTAAATTATTATTTAATGCTTTAATGTTTAATGTAAATGATCATGAGCATTGAGGATTAAAATATGAAATGACTAGTGTGATGACAAAACTAATGCATACAACTAATTGTGTCACTAAAGAGTCAATATTCCATGAGGTGTATCTTATTATTCATGTATATGCTTCAACTATTTATACTATGAGAAGATACACTTGATATTTGGGTGTTTTAGTGAATAGGTACTAGACACTATTCTACCTAAGGTGGAGGTTTGAGCGTGTCATATCCCTGATAGTGGTACAAGACATAGTTTCATCGTCCTTCATGATTTAGCCAATATACTCCCTATATATAGATGATATATTTGTAATTTTTTATTATAGCTCTAGTACATGTGGGAAAATCTGGATTTCATATGCATTTTGGGATAGATGAGTATATGTGTTTGTGTATTTAGAGTTCCTACAGATGTCACAGATGAGTTAGAGTTTAAATGTTGATTTAATTGTTTTGGGAAGTTTATTTAATTTATCATTTAATTTGTCATAGTTGAATTCCATTTGATTGGAATTAATTTATTTATTCCCGAGGGATTTCTAGGAAGTATTTAGTTTATTTGATATATTTAAGTTATTTAATTTATAAGTCCTTTTTGGCCTTTTGGAAAAAAGTGACTTATAATGGAGAAAATAGTTCTTTTTTGCCATTGTTCTTTGTTGTGAATTTAGATTTTTCTCTAGATTATTTTGGATAAAATCACTAAATTTGTCATTGTGTTTGATCTTTGCATTGGATTTTTGTGAGTAACGACTCATTGGAGTCATGTCACAACTTCTCCCACTTTTGTAGAATCATTCTCAGTTTTGCAAAGGATTTATTTTCTTCTAACTATTTCTAAGTTTGCAACTTGGTGTGAGGAATGGATTCTTGTATTTTATTCATTTCTCAACTATTTGAATTGATTCTTGTTTGTAATTTCTTTGTGGGATTGTAATTAGTGTTTTTCCCACTTTCCCTTATGCTTTTATCCCCTGATTGGATTTGTATGAGTTGTGAGGTTCTTTATTTGAAAATTTCCATTGTGAGGCGATTTTTTGTCTCCCAAAGAGTTGGATTTAGAATTTTATTGGATTTTTGGGTTAGTTGAGACTTAAGGACAAATAGGTTTTAATTTCGTAGCTAGATTTTAAGTTTTATCTTTGGGCCTTTTTGTGGGTACATTGTTTTATGTGCCATCCAAATTCACCTATCACCATGTTAGGCATAATTGAATTATTGGATTTAGTATTAATCTATGTTTGTAGTAGGATCATTGAATCATAATGGATTTAGGATAATCTGGATAATAGATATCATGATCTAAACTCACCCATTTTAGTTTATATGGTGTTTTTTGTACCTTGCCAATTTTTGTCCAAATTTGAATTTTATGTGCATTTTGTGTCTTGTTGGGCCTTTCTCATGTTATAATGAGAGGTTTGATGGATTTCATGGGAATATGTTCTCCTAAAAAAGTGGCCAATTGAGTGAGCTCAAAACTTGTGTTTTATGGCTTGTGTTAATAGCCATTATTTGCTTTGTTCTTGGTTTGCCATTTTGAGTTGAGACCCTTTGTTGTATGGATGTTTAGTATAGCTACTACATCCAAGCATGTAGTAGAGATATGCTCCTATGTTGAGGTATGAGTGATCTGGTCTCTTGGTGAGTCCAATTGAGCATATCTCATCTCCTCCTTGCTCCTTGGCATGGTATCTCTACTTTATGTTGTGATTGAGCATTGCATTGTTGATCAGTAGGTGAAGGGTAGTGGGATGGAGTGGCCCCTTACATGGATCCTGGCTCATTAGTAGCCAACATAGGACACATAAAGGATTTACTTAAAAATGTGATAACTTAAAAGAAAAAAAGAAAGGTAAAACATAATATAAGACTTAATACGACTACCTTGTTGTCTATGGATGTTGGTATGGTATTCCCTTTCCCTTTCATCTGAGGATGTTGATATGGCATAATACCTTGACATTCACAAATGATTATAATATGGTATAGTACCTTTCCATTTTCAAATTTAGATATGGTACCTTTTATCCTTGCCTTCTATAGATGTTGATATGGATTATTAGAGCATCCATGATGAGTGAAGGATCACTTGAGACTACATGAGCTTCCACAAGACATGTGTTGACACTCCATCCTTGAGTCTCGACAGCTTACCATATTTAGATATGAGTAATGACCATGACCTAATTTCATACTATTATTTGCATTGTGATCATATTGGGCTATCTATACTATCCCCTGAGTTATGAATTTGATTGGCGTGTGTGTTAGCCACTCCTTACGTGTGTGTGTCTATCTTGTGTTTGTGGTCATGTTACTATCTATGTGATCATTGTGGGGTGGGATTGAGGGTTACACATGGTAGGGTGTAATTTCACTTTACCACTATTAGGGACTATTTTACAGGTGGTATGCTTCTTCCAAAGATAGATTTTAGAGCATGATGTGTTCATTCCTTCCTTTTCTCACTTGCTTTTAGTGATTTTGTACTATCTATTGATATGCTTCGTAGATTAGTTTCCTTTTTGTTGTTATTGACTTTATTGAGTGTTTTAAACCTTGAATTATGGTATCTGGTACTCCTTAGTGTGGAGCTATTTGTTTACCAACCATACATTAGCGTCATCTTAGGCATTGTATTATTCCCCTTTCTATTTTGGCCAAAAATTATGAATCAACACCTCTTCCTGCATCAGTGCATGCACTAAACAATATTTATGCATGCTAGATCAGTGCATGTGACTCACTAGTTTGAGGATTTTTGTCTTAGACTTTTACCAGTCAGACCAGCATCTGGGAATACCCGATCAGTGCTTATGTAGACAAGTGTATCTTCCTTCATTGGAGTCTGCACCTAGTTTGGGTTTCCAATCAAGTTTTCTTGTGTATTTTTTTAATGTTTATGGGATGATTATGTAATGATTCATTGCTAGTCTATTGATTGTTAGAAGGTAATTAGCTTGTATATTTAATCACATTAGGAACATTTACCTTGGGTTTAAAATTAATCTCAGTTAGATGGATTGTGAGGATGGATTAGTCTCCTCTCTGTGTAGTCGAGGATTATTTCTATCTTATCCTCTTGCGATTCATAGACATTGTCCAAAATATTGTAGGGTAGTCTCATGAATGTGTGTTCTTTATTCTGAGTATATTATTGGGTTGTCATGGAACCCTTGGAAGTACTTGTTAGTTTTTTACTTGTACATAATCAGTAATAGTTGTGTTTTACTTTATTGCATATTTTTAAGTTGGTTGTGCTTATGGTTAATGGTTGCACTTATGTACATTATTGTTATGCTATGTTCAAAAAAAATTGTTTAGTGCATATTGACCCTATGTTCTAGGGGTTCCTTGGAAGGGCATTACATCTGGTATTATAGCCCATGTTCACACATTGGTATCTCTTTGTACATGTACCCATTATGTTTGTATGCGTGATGTTTGGTTGTTATATTTTCTAATGGAAATTTTTATCCCTCGTAGCCTTAGTATGGATTATTAGATACGTTTTATGTGATTCTAATCTACATCTTGTTTTATTTAAAGGATGTCTTCTAGGGGTAGAGGTGGTCAATAGAAATTATATTAAAATTACCATGAGGATAAGCATCATGAGGAAGATCATCAAGAGGAATAACAATATAAGGATCACCATGAGGACCACAGAGAGGGTCATGATGGTAATGATTGGAATCCCCAATTGGTTTAGTTGTTACAAGAAGTTATTACTCAGTTGGAACCTTGATAAGAGTAATGTCACCATGGATAATCTTAGTTATCTAATCGAGGTGATTGTGAAGAGAGGAGAGAGTGTGAGTGGTTTTGTACTCCATCTGGGTCAAGAGTACAAGATAAGAAAGAAAATGTAGTGGTGGATGAGGATATTATCCATGAAAGTCACATGAGAGATCTTTATGCATCCCATCCACCTATGTTTGATGGCTCTTTTAGTGGTATTAACACTAAGACTTGGCTTTTAGATCTTGTACATTGCTTCACTATGCACCCTTATGTAATAAATAATAGAGCTCAATGTGCCATTATGCACATTATGGGTTTTGCATCTACTTGGCGGCATATATTGGAGCAAAAGCTCTAGAATGACATTGAAATTATTTTATGGAAGATATATGACGAGTGGTTCTATGAGCATTTCCTTTCTAATCACTACTGAGAGGCACATGTTGATGAGTTTCATAATCTTCAACAATGGACTAAGTTAGTGGATTAGTATGACCATAAGTTCTTTGAGATGAGGCAGTATGCTTTTTATACACATGATGAGCTATGTTAGTACAATAGTTTGTTCAAGGCCTTAATGGTCATATTGCTAGATATTTTCATATGCACCAGTCTAGGATACTTTCCCTTTCCACAAAGAAGGCTATATTGGTTGAGACTAATATTTCTAGGGGTTTTAGTAGTAGAACAGGTGCATAGGTTCATAGTGCATATCCTTCTAAACCTATTGCATCGACTACTCACGTACAAATCACAGGTTCTTCTTAGGCATATTAGGCACCACCTAGGATAGGTTTCCAATAATATTGTAGGAAGAAAAATTCTCAGGGTCAGCAGAGTGATTGTAGTTTGGGCACACCAACATCTAGATGGTGTAGTTAGTTCCATAGTAGGAAGACTAAGCGTAGTCACCCATCTTAGAGTGTACAATAGAGTGTTAGTGGAGGAATTTTCCACCAATCTAGTGTAACTCCTATAAGGTGTGGTTATGGTTTGAGGGTGTGTTTCACTTGTATACAACATGCTCATATAGAATCCCTATGTCCTCAAAGAGTTATTCTTATAGGGGCTAGTTAGAGGCAAGATACTTTTGAGCCTATCATTGGTGATGCAGGTATATCTCATATATTTTTTGCAGAAGTCGATAATCATCGAGCTAAGAATCAAAATACCATTTTTGAGACTATAGGTGTTTTATATGGTATATCTACATCTATTGTATTTGATTTTAGTGCATCATATTATTTTATTTCCCCCTCCCTTGTGGAGTGATGTGGACTAGTAGTAGTACAAAAATATAATAGTTGGTAGCCTGAGTTAGCCATAGGTTCTAGAGTAGTCATGGAACCCTTTTTTTTGGTTTTGAATTGTATTTTGCAAACTTCACCACCACCGTAGATCTTCATATCCTACCCTTGGGCTTATATGTATTATTTTGGATATGGAATTGTTTGCTTCCCACCAAGATAGCATAGAGTTTTGGAAAAAGTTAGTATAATGTGTGGATGATATAGGTGGGCATGTTGAACTTGTAGGGGTCCAAAGACCTATTTCACTTTGTATGATCTCAGCTATGTAGCTAAAGAAGAGTGTGGGAGAGAGTTTTTATTTACTCATAGTCTTTTTTAGTGACCTCGATGGGATTGAGAATTGAGATGTTTCTTTTAATTATCACCCACTACTTCATGATTTTGCATATATATTTTTTGAATTATATCATAGGTATTCTACCTCGGCATGACATATATTTTCATATTGATCTCACTCTTGGAGATGAGCCTATTTCTTAGGCACCTTATTTTATGACAACTTAGGAGTTGAGTGAGATCCATTTGCAGTTAGATGATTTTCTATCCAAGGGCCATATTCATCATATTTTTTCCCCTTGGGGAGAAATGGTAATATTTTTGAAGAATAAAGATGGATCCTTATGTTTATACATTGATTACCAATAATTGAATAAGTTGGTGAAGAACTAATATTCCTTGCCAAGGATTGAGAATTTTTTTATTAGATGAAGGGAGTGAGAATGTTCTGAAAGATAGATTGTCTAAAATAGGTAGCAAGCAACTAAGAGTGGGGGGTGAATTATTTTCTCTCAAAATACTTAAATCTTAAAACCCTTAAAATATGAAACCCTTATTACTGATTTATAGAATGTGAAGCATGTAAACACAAATCATAAAAAATAAATACCACATAACACAATGATTTTTATTGTGGAAACCCAAATTAGGGTGAAAATGATAGTAAGGATGAAGCCCACAATAATACTAATACCTTGTTAGAAGTATAGACTTATTACAATATATAGAATGAACATGAATTTATGCACACTGCCTTGAGTTCAATAATCAATTAGCCTTGGGCTAAAACTCTAATAAAGTCTCACTGAATTATAATCAAATTATCACTGACTTACAATAATATTTCATATGCTAATATAAGAATTCATGAACTATATGATAGCATCTACCTATGCCTTGGTTAGTTCCATTTCGGTACAATCAGAACCCTTTCTGCAACTCTCTCTACCACATCTAGATGAGAAATCTAGCCCTCACTAGATCTATCAAAGTGCTTCACTAGAAACCTCTTGTGTCTGTAATCCTCCAAAAACTGGTGCACACACATGAAAACTAAAATCAAACCCTAATTCACCATATTTATCAAGAACTAGGTCAACAAAACCTAATCCTCAAACATTAAACTCTAAATGCCAAAATCACCCATCAATATCACTACTCACTTGCCAAATATTCCTTAGATGTGTCAAGAACACCTTGAGATTGTCACCATAACCCTAAAAAAAATTATTGATCTCACATAAACCATTTTTTCAACTTTTCTCGACATGTCGGCTAATGAATCAAAATATAACTTAAATAAAATAAAATTGGTCACCACAATCAATGTAAGATGCCAAATCATTAGTCACATAATCCTATATCATCCTAAGGTATCATGAAGTTGAAACAAATAATCAAATCGGTCACGCTTATCAAATCTGCCAACACCTTATGATAAGCTTCAAGAGCATTGTTATCCTCAACTAAAATACTTGCAAATACATTGTAGACCATCAAAATAAAAAAAAAATTGAATGGTAGAAACATTGTTATGTCCTGAACATAGTCCTAGTTGTGAAACCAAAGATATCACCTTGAGAATATGTGTGAAACCAATCTCTACAACTTTGTAACACTATAATACTGGCAATCAATAAACTAACTAGTCTTCATTTGTGACACCATAACTTTTTCAAATCATCATGTTAGCAACTAAAACTTGACATGAACCATGTACAAAACATATAAATCATCTTATGAGGTATGTGACTCCTCATCTTCAGTAACCTTCCTTCTCCATTCATCTGAACATACTACATTACTAGAAAAATTGCATATCTAACATACAAACTGCATAACAATTATCAAAACATCAAAAAATCATAGTAGACATGTTGACATAAATGACAACACATCAAAATTTCCAACAATATCCCCATTTTGCATTGATGGCAATATGTGATGAGAAAAACAATAAAATAATAATGCAATTAGAAACAAATAGTACTACCAACAATATCCATAATATCTTCTGGAGTCTCTCTAACTATTCTCTCTTTCCTCACCTCTTCTCTATCTCTTCTCCTCCAAGGAATAGGATCTTTTTGGTTCTAGTATGATTACATACTCTTCTTTCCATTAGTTTCTCCCCCTTGGATGTGCACTACTCTTCTTGTCTAAAACTCTTTCTTATGTGCAAGTATATAAAATTTCTTTATGTTCTTCACATCAGCTCTTCACATTTGCACTTCTAGTCTTCACATGTGATTTATTTTCACATCTACTTTCTCTTCCTGATTTTTTTTCACATCTTATCTCTCTCCCCCTTTGACATTAATGATAAATGTGTATCACCTGCTCTAGTCCACTAAACACATCTAACATCTTAGAGCTTAGATTCTTGATTAGTAGTTGGAACCTGATTTTTGTAATTCCTTGTAGGTCTCTTCAAACACATTTACCTTACCATTCTTACTACTCCCCCTGAGTAGTAGCCTCCATACATCAATAAATTTGTAAGATTCTTCTTTAGAGAATATTGGACTGATGCAATCTCTTGCATATTAGTTCTGATCAGGAGGGGTTATTACCCCTAATTTTCCTTCAAGAGTAGGCTCTTTGTTGGCATTTTCTCTTCTCTTCTTACCCTTGGACCTGTTTCTTCCCTTCTATTTTTTATCATTTTTTTTCTCCTTCTCCTTTCCTCTTTCCTCTTTCTCCTTCCCTTTGTCATCCTTCTATACAACTTTTAATTCCTAACCTTTCTTATTGACTTGTTATTTCTTTTCCTCATATCTCTTCTGCACATTATTGACTTCACCATTCTCTTGCATATTCTTGTCCAATCTCATTGGATTACACTCATCTACTTGTATATCTCTACAATGTCTAGAAACATTTGTAGATATGTTTCATCTAATACATATGAAAATATTCTATTTACTATCTTCATTCATCATCGTATCACATGGACATATTCCTATTTTTATATCATTTGATACATATGAAAATATTATATTTATTGTCTTCATTCCTCATCGTATCACATGGACATATTCCTATTTTCCTTTTGATAGTATCATATATTCTTCTTAAATCATTGTATATCCATGAGATATGATTAATTTTTTTATATCTAGAGAAATAATGTTTCCCTCTAACACAGTCTAAGGCTCTATGTCCAAACTTGCCACAATAAAAATATTTACCATTGAAGCTATGATTTTTAGGTCATCTTACCATAGTCTTTTTGGTCTTGTTCCTCTTCCTGACCTTGGACTTCTTTCCTTTAGATTTTTTCTTCTATCATTTAGTTTTGGGGTTCTATCCTTTAGCTTTGTTCTTTTCTCCTTTAGTTTTGGGATTATTTCCTTTATCTTTTTTATTTTTGCCTTTGTCCTTCTTCTTTCCTACTTTACACTTGTCTTTACCATATTTGGAGAATTATCCTTTCACAAGTTTAACACCATTGTTCTCCCTTTAGAGAAATGCTTCATGCTTGGTTGCTCTAATCTCAAGCTTCTCCATGTGATCATTTGTAGTTACAATTTATTCCTTAATAGACGTAGACCATTCATCATCAATTGGCTCAGCGTCTGAAATTAGACAAATCTAATCTTTTGCCATCCTTCTTCTTGTCTGAACTCCCTTGTTTCTATCACCAATTATATGTTCTTCATTGTGATTCAATCTCACATATCTTGGATTCTTATGCCTTTTCTCTATTTTTTCAACTTCTGCATCTTCTCCACTTGTGTACACCTCATCATCTACACATTCTTTCATAGTTGGAATTTTGTTCTACACTTGATGATGTTTTCTTTGATCCTTACTATCCTTCTTATGTTCACATTCATTAGATATTTCCAAATTCTCAAAACTTTCATCCACTTTAACATTTGCGCTTTCTACCATCTTCTCTAGCCTCTTGTTATAACACCTATATGCCTTTCTCTTGGAGGAATAACCAAGGAATATGCCTTCATCACTCCTTGCATCAAAATTTCCTATGTCATTATCTCTCTTAATGTAACATTTATTACTAAAAATTATAAAATAATTGACAGCAGGAACATATCCATACCAGAGTTCATAAGGTGTCTTACCAGTGTTTCTTTTTATCTATGCTCAGTTTAGAGTATACACTAGTACAATGTTGACTGCTTCTCTCCATAACATCTATGATATATTTCTTTCAAGCATCATGGTTCTATCTATGTCTAGAATTGATTTATTCTTCCTTTATACCACACCATTCTGTTGTGGGGTCTGTGTAGTAGAAAATCATCTTTTTATGTCATGCTTCTCACAAAATGAATTGAACTCACCTGATGTGAATTCACCTCCCCTTTTTTTATCTCAATACCTATATCTTTTTTCATGGCTCATTCTCCACCATGGACTTGAAGACCGTAAACTTATGTCTCAAAAAGGTCACCCATACCATCTTTGAGTAGTCATCAATAAGAAACATAAAATATCTATCACCTTGCAAACTTTCTTTTCTTGAAGGACCACACAAGTCAATATGAACAAGATTTTGAAAACCATTAGAGTTTTTATATTTGGAATGAAAAGTAATCGTAGTTTTCTTACCCATTTAGCATTCCTTGCAAGTAGTATTGACAAGGTTCTTCACTCTAGGAATGTCTCTAACAACAGAATTAGAAATTATAGCAATAATGTTGTCAAAGCTCACATGACACAATATCTTATGCTACAACCATCTTTCAACTATTTGAGCTATTAAACAAGTCTTCTTACCACTATTCAAAATAAATATATTACCTCTTATTTTGAATTCACTAGAAATCTCTTGTCCTTAGTCATTCAAGATCTTACACATGTCATCCTTGAAATGAAATCCATAGCCTTTATCCATTAGGTGATTTTTATCACCTAAATAGATGACCCTTGCTGAGTAAACTTGTCCTATCGGTAAACATGGGAAAGCTTCCCTGAGTGTGGGATCAAATATTGGAAGACCTCCAAAGTAAGCTAGGTCTTATTGGCTCCTCACCTCAACTACCTTAAACTAAGATTTTGCAGAGGAAAGGGGTAGAAGGCTGCATAGAAATAAAATATAAATCCTAAAGGGTGATGCACCAAATGGTATCTTTGAGATTTTAACTAATAACGAACACATAATAGAACCAATAACAAGATACTTCCCTACACAACTCAATACCACATAATCCCTACATCATCAATTTATAAGAAGGCTAAAAATAATAGTTCCTAAAAGGAGAATAACTTCCTCACAGTTTAAAACTGATTAATCAAAACTCACAACCTACAAATACTATATACTTTTGTAAAAGGCATCAATGTGTGACACACAAACATAGAAAGATAAGGGACAAGCTAAAAATTACAGCCAAAAGGTGTTTCAAATTTGTATAATCTCTCTGAAATGGGTTACAAAAAAACTTTGCCTCTATTAAGAACTTAGGAAAAGTTATGAAACAACAAGCCAAAGGGAATAAGAACTCCTTACAAATGATCCTTCAACTCATATTTATTCTTTTTTGGATCCATCTACATTTTTAGGAGCAATAACTCCTGGATTAGATTCAGTCTAGCAGGCCATTTTTGAGACCCTCAAATAGCTATAAAAAGGCAATTTGGTGACCCAAAAGTCATGCCCAAATAATATCATCATAAAAACCCCCTCAATACAGTCTTATCCCTCAAAAAGCTCATAAAAGCATTTGAAACAACAATAACTTTCCCGCAGACTTTAACAACTACATCTTTGACTTTTACAACTTGTCATAACTCTGTAAAATATCCTTGTTAGACTTACTAAATATCTATTTTACAACACATTTAATATTTATTGAATAATTTTTAATTTTTAATAATAAATACTAGTTATATTAATATTATTAAGCAATAATTAAATCACTTAATAATATTAATATAATAAATATTTATTCAAATTATAATTATAAATAATTTAAATATATTAAATTATTATGTAAAATTAAAAAAAAATCACTATATTTTTATAAAATCCAATACTTTTTAATTAAAATAATTTATAATTTATATCATTTTAAATTTAAAAAATTTACAAAACAAAACAAAGGGCATGGAAGGCTAAACCTGATAAAGATATCACCTAACAAATATTACAAAGTCCCTCAAAACCCGTAAGAGTATTTGATCAAACTATATTGGTAAAAATTAAAGGAAAAAAAAAACTTTATTTGTCGATGAGGATAGGGTATTCTAACCCTAAAAACAACCTACGCATATTCTATTTTTTCATTTTTAACTTCTTCATTTTCTAGCCGCTACTTGAGGGGATTCCGCCATGAGGGTTTCTGGTAGAGATATATCCTGAAGTCTATTTACAGCTTTCTTGAATTCTACAGGTAAGTTTTTTCAATATCTTGGGGTTGTTGTCAAAACAAAGGAAATAACAAATAAATCCCTTTGTTTTCTTCATACATTCCATGATTATTCTCATATGGTAGTGTCTTTGACGATAAAAATAAAGGATGTTTCTCATATATTTTATTTACACTCTCATCTGCTTGAAACCCTC
Source organism: Chamaecyparis obtusa (assembly GCA_027943335.1). Taxonomy (NCBI): domain Eukaryota; kingdom Viridiplantae; phylum Streptophyta; class Pinopsida; order Cupressales; family Cupressaceae; genus Chamaecyparis; species Chamaecyparis obtusa. The sequence goes on along the minus strand of BSBK01003530.1, from coordinate 137,845 downwards.
ATTCTGGGTTTGGCATTTCCTTTGCTTATTTACTCCATATTTCGACATTTCAGCTTGGCATGATGTTGTTATTTCTGAGGGCTTTATAGAAAAAAATGACATCTCTTTTTCTGTATTTTCTTTACTTGAAACTCTTGAGGTTTGTCTATCTGGTTCCATAGCTGGTAACTTTATGCTTTGCATTCCATTAAATCTGATTTTCATCGAATGATTTCTTTACATATAGATGATATGATCTAGAAATTTGTACATATATGTCACTCACTATGTATCTTGAATTTCTACAACTGAATTCATTGTCTAAGATACGAGTACAAAATGTCTTCTATACATCCAATGAGGGCTTCATTTATATGTTAAAATCTAGGCTTCTTTATGTCTGCGGCTTAAAATATGCTATTGTGTCTCTTCTCACCGAATCTGAGGTTCTTCCTGCATTTTGATTTGGGGGTTTTTAAGAATCTTAGATTATGTAAAAGCCATGAGACTTAAAATAACAATCTGTAAATATAAACATGTCGAGCTCTCATACTTGGAGACTTCAAACTATTTTGATGTACACTATACTAGGTTGTGACTGTTGCTCTAGTTATCTTTGATGGTTTTGGTAACTGATATGAATTGAAGCTTACTTGTGCCTTCTAGATAAATGTTATCATTATTATACTCTTATGATATAACACCAATGAAATTGTATTCATGACCATGGCATTTTTTAAAATTCTATATGATATCCTCTGTATGCATTCAGTATGTTTGATTTGTGCCTTATTTTAGTGCTTTAATCATTAGGTATGTATTTTCTTTTATCTATTGAGATTATCACTATTTTGAAGAAACCTGGCATTTATTATACATGATTTTTATCAATAACTTGTTCTACTAGTATATCTTTTATTATTACTGCATATCATTGTTTTTGTCATCTTATCTTGTTATTCCTCATTCTTTGATTGTTGTATCAATATCTCTCACTTGGAAAAGATATACTTCATAATGATTGTATGATTGTGTTCATTTACCAAATACTAGTTTTACATTCTTAATTCTTAATCAATGTCTTACTATATTTGAATCTACTCATATCCTCTCACTTTGAAAACAATTTATGGTATCATAGCATTCTACAGTAAAATTTCAGCTGCTTTCTGAAGCATTTCTTATGAGTATTACCTTGATCTGAACCAGTGATTTATGCTAGAAAGCTCCATTCTACTGAACATTAGAACCTCTTAAGTTTATGAAATTAGCAACCATAATTTTAATCAAGACAAAACTTTGAACCATTATATACTTTGTTTTGGCATCAAATAGTTGATTCCTATTTCTCAGCCTTATAATGTTTCTTTGTAGCATTACTTGAGTACCAGCTAAGTGTTCTCTTTGAATTTGGCAAACATGTGTCTCTTTCAAAACAATATGAATCCTCCTTCTGTTACTTCTCTATTTTTTTACTTGTATCTGAACTACATCTTTATCTATCTCCTATTCTAGTTTGTCATGATGTTAAAGATTTATGCATCTAAACCTTCTAAATTAACTTTGATAACATAGTACCCTCTTTTATTATTAATATTGGAACTTTTACTTTGGAGTTATGTTTCTATGTACTTTAGGATATCAAGTCATTTATTCAATATGGCTAAAAACATACATGTGCCTGATCCTAAATCTAATTTGCTCTATAACTGAATTTTTCATTTACTAATCACTTGCATTATTCACTATCATAATGTATCATGTTGACCTTTGAAGACCATTATGTATCTCCTCTCCTTGATTCTGAATATTTTCCTTGTTTTTATTTCATTGCTAATTGTTGCATGATTATATTTGCTTCCCGTAGCATCATGTATTTTGTTATGATTTTGTTAATGTTGACCACATTCATGACATTGATTTTGATGGATTGATTTTATATCTTGTGGCGTGATAGGATCAACCCTTGTGGGAACCACATTTTACCCCACGTACTAAAGGATAGACACCTATAACTACACATGAAGTAAACATGTTAGATAAAATGAGCATACTTCTTATTTTTTCATACATTTTTTGTACTGGTTGTGATTATGCATGTGAGGAAAAGATGTATATTTGTATATGCATGTGTATATAGTGTGATATATCATCATTACTTAGATATATGAGATCTAACATCTTTTTTTTCTCACATGCAGGTACTTTAGGATCATCTTCCTTAATGGAAATGGATGTGAATTAATCATCATTTTTGTCAGCTTCATCAAATTCCTCATCAGTAACACTATCATCATCTACGACATAATAACACCTTCTTTCCCTAGTCTTAGGCTCATATGTAATGCCCCCACGAAGAAACCTAAGAGATATTAACCTAAAACATGTTACTAAGTTTTTAGAATAATTTTTTTCTTAAATATTTATAAACAATGATGACTAAACAAGCAGAAATAAAACATAAAGTCCATAAGAACATAAACATAAACATAAACCATAAATATAATCTCCAAAGGTAGATTACACATCTCAAGAGTTCCTTGACGTACAAAATACAAAATATAATTAAAACTATGAATTACATATTACATCATAAATACAATTGAATGATAAGATACACATACTCATCAAACATCCTCTACACATGTTGCAGGGTATGCGATTACAATAAATTATAAGTTCAAAAGAGAAGTATAAGATCAAAATAGAACTCCAAGAAGATAGGAAAGGAAGTAACTACAACTAGGATCATCCAACACTAGAACAAGGATGTTGGAGTCTCAAATGGTAAAAAAATCAGTACCACCCAACCTCGTGGAAACCTATGGTTTCACTCCCACTGTGTTAAGGAAATAACATCAAATCCCAAATGGATAGAAATACCAAATAATCAGGTGGAGTAAGCAAGGATCCTAGAATCTCCTATCTTAAGGTAAAACTCATAAGTTCAAGGTACACATAATAATCCCAAAGGCAACCAACACATATAGGAAACCTAGAATGAAATCGGGGAAGTGTCATCACATGAGTCAAGTCTAAGGTCACTTGGTAGCTTCACTAGACTTCGGCCCCTAGGGACTCTATGTAGATCAGTATTCCTCTCATGTAGACAAGGAAGAAAAAACTATGCCAAACTCACCATCACTACTAGTGGATGGGAAAGCATCTTCTCCCACTCCCATCCTTAGCCTATACTAGCACTCAAGGCATGGGCAAGGAATCATTATCTTATTAATTCATTTTAATCCTCATTTAAATTCATGTTATCACTTGATTAAGTAATCTACTAAGGATACCCAGGTAGCCACTTCCAAGCTCCAACGCCTCCAAAGTAGGCCACTTCCCTTCTAACACTTAGATAACCTACCTTAAGTTTAACAATCTTAAATAATGACTTTAAGTCAATATAGTTTTATAATGCTCAAAAGATGGTTCCAAGAAGTTATAGGAACACATAATAAAAAATTCATCATAAAATGAATCTCCATAAAGATTGGGTTTCATTTGATCAATTTCATTCAAGTATACAAAGCAAACAAACATAATCAGTAATTTCTAATCCCGCCTCTGGTAATAGTCCTATTGGGTTGACATACTAAATCCCTCTACACTCCAATCACACAAGGCAATTAAAGACAAATAATACAATTCAATTTAATAAACTAATTCGTAAATTTCATCATGAAATTAATCTATTCGATAATTACTAATAGACTCTAATTACATAAACAAAATAATTAAATTCTAACCCTACAAATGAATTTAAAACATATACGAAATAAATTGATCTTAGGCATTAAAATTACTAACCCATTATAATTTTATAGTTTAAAAATACACCAAACTGATTTAAATTCATAAGTAGCAAGCTAATATTAAATTACTAAAATTCAACAAATACAATTTAAATAAACAATAAATAATTTGCATGTAATGCCTAAACAGAATGTCCATATAATAGAAAACATATTTTCCCATTCAAAAAAAATCTATAAACAACTATATATATAAATCTCCTGTCATTTAAATATTCTTCACAAAATGACCCAATTTAACTTTTAAATACTTTCAACATTTTCCCACTATAAATATATTTTAAAAATTACAAAATAAATTTGAAAGGTAAAATGACCTTTTAAAAAAGAAAAAAAACATAAATTTAAAGTTTAAGGGGGGACCTACTATCCACCCATGGGCTGTGCACGACTGTCCATGGGCTTATCGTGACAGTACCCTAAAGTACTATGCACGACAGTCCAATGGACTATGTGCATCGATCCATGTAACTATGCACGTCAGTCCCTTTGGGGTTGTGTGCATTCGTCCATGGGACTCCGTGCGTCAGCCATGGTCTATGCACGATAGTCCCATTAGGGTTGTGTGCGTCAACCTATGGGTTGCGCACGGCAGTCCCCTTTGGGGCTACGTGCGCTAGTCTATGGGTTGCGCACGACAGACCCTTTGGGCTATTGAAAAAGGTGAGGGGCGGGGGCTGGGTTTAACCCACCTCCCTTAATAAATTTTATAAATAATTTTTTTAATTTAATTTTTAAAAAAAATAATATACTTTTTTTTTATATATATATTTTACAAAATAACAGCAAATAAATTTACTGTTCCCAAACCACAACCTGACATTTTTTTTTTTGAGAAACAAAAGGAAAATAATAGGACATAGAAAATTAACAATCCTCCCAGAGGTAAATATATTTTAACCAGGTAATAAATAATTTCCTTTGTACAATTTGAAAGCCCTAAATTGCATAATAACTAGGTATTTCCAAAATGTCCTCTAGGGTTTAATTTTGGATCTTCTTTTCAATTTCAATTACCATATCTAATTTCCATCAATTGAATCCATCGTTTATATGAGCCTGGGGTTTCCAAATAAAAATAAATTTTCACAGAATTTCTAATAACATTAATTTCTACCAAAATTCATAAACTCAAACCCTCAATTGAAATTCAAACAAGGATTGCATGCCAACTAAAATTTCCTTTAACCAAATTCCAGAATTTCACAAGAAGAGGAAACGCAAGAAACAATTCCAAACATCCAAATCTAACAAGCATGAAGAATACACCCTTGTCAAAATTGTAGAAATATAATCACAAAGATAATCAAATCCTACCTCTAACACCAAAGATGAATTCGAAGATGACCAGAACGAAGATAAATCCAAGCTTTCAGAAAATTGCACCAAATTGAAAACCTTCACCCAAAAGTTCTCTAAAACCTGTGTGTTGAGAATAATGGCCAAACCCTTACCATATAGGAAATTCAATTCTACATGTAAGGTTTGGAACTCAACTCCACAAAGAGCCTCGTTTACATCAATTCCTAATTTTAGTTCTGAACTCAAGTCTAATTTTCTAATTACTCTTGTTGAGAACACTTAACTCAAAATTGACTAATTCTTTTAATTTAATTTACTCAATTTGATTGTGTAACTTAATGCATTCTAATTAATTTAAATAATAACATTTAGTCCACTTTAATTTTCACATGCTAATTTAATTTATAAATTAATAAATACCTTTTATTTGAAAAAGCTAAATATACAATTAAATAAATCTAAAGTGAATGTATTTAATTAATTCTCATTAATTAAATAATTCTAATTTTCACAATAAGCCTTTAAAAAAAATTTAAAAATTAAATTTAATAATTGTATTTAATTAATTAAATACTCCCATATTTAAATAGCTAAAAATAGCATAATCTAATCTATTTAAATCACACCAGAAATCTAAATAAATTATCTAATTATACCAAACACATCAATAACCAAAACAACTAAACTCATAGAACCACAACCATGTTCAAGGAAAGGCTATAAACTCACATCACCTGGACAAGTTTGGAAAAGGTAAAATATCATAAACGTGTTCACTATTTTAGGACAATAGTATGGCTTACATTAGGATTGGGATCTGAATATTATCTCCCCTCTTTTACCATTAAGAATAGTGATAGGGCATGCTCATCCTGACAATTTAGGGAAGTCGATGTCTGGTACTTGCATACAAGACCTGCATGTGTGTGTGTGTGTATGTATAACAAGCAACGGTGGGGATCGAGACATCATGTGGATCCCGCAAGCAGGTAACTACGACTCTGTCCCTCAACCATATCAAACACATCATACAGGAAAATAAAAGCATACATGATCACCATACACATGCAAGTATATGGTAAGTATAATCGTAATCATAAGCATCATTTTAAAATATGTAAATCATCAACATAACTAACATCATCTAACTACATCAATATAACAATCATAATCATCCAGTTATTAAAATCACCATGTAGTGTCATACATACAAAACCATAATATAACTGAAATATCAACGCACACATAAAAGTGGCTTAAAAGAGTTCGGTAATATAAAACTGAAAAGAAAACTATGGGTGTGCACTACATCCACCTATCTTAGAATTAGGCTTACTGCTAGAATCCCACAAATAAATAGGGATATAAATCCTATAATCTCACTACGTTCTTCCAAGTCACTGACGACTCATCAGTAGGGTCCCATTGGACCCTTGCATGCTTGATGATGTGATCCCTAAGGGTCAGATTTCACCACTGAAGAATGTGAATGGGCTCCAAAGCATGTTGTCTATCCTCTACCTGCAAAGAATTCCAATCAAGTACCTATGCAACATCTGTTATATATTGTCTAAGAACTAAAACATGAAAAACATCATGGATGCGAGACAAGCTGAGCGGAAAAGCAAGACGATAAGAAACTGGTCCTATCCTCTCGAAAATCTCAAAAGGTCCTACAAAATGAGGTACCAACTTCAAACCCTTTCCATAACGGATCTAACTCTTTCATGGATGCACTATTAGGGACACCAACAACAAATTGATTGTCCACCCTGTGAGCATCTACATACTTTTTCTATCTATCCTGAGCTATGGCAACATGCTCATAGATGCGCTCCACTTGTTTCTCCATATCTTGAAGCATCTCAGGACCTAACAAAATACAATCCTCTAGCCTATCCTAACTCAAAGGTGTTCGACAGGGATGACCATACAAAGCCTGGAAAGGCAACATGACAATAGAGTTGTGATAACTATTATTGTAGGCAAACTAGACCAAATACAAATAGTCCTCCCAATGAGTATGTCTATCCATGACATACATCCTAAGAATACCCTCAAGCACCTGATTAACCTACGCTATCTGACCATCGGTCTTGAGGTGATATGTTGAAATAAAATTCAACTGTGCTCCAAGATCATGTTGCAAGGAGGTCCAAAATGCAGATGTGAATATTGTATCCCTATCTGATATAATCATACGAGGAATACCATGTAACCTTGCAATATACTACATGAAGACCCTAGCTACTGAAGGTGCTATGTAGGATGCTCTCATAGGAGAGAAATGTGCCACCTTGGTCAACCGATCAATGATAACCATAATGGTATCATGTCTACGGCACCTGTAATAGGAAAACCCATGATGAATTCCATTGAAATGATATCCCACTTCCATGAAGGAACAAGATTGGGTTGTAAAAGACCCATTGGATGCTAGTGATCTACCTTAACCCTTTGACACTCTAGACATCTAGCCATAAAATCGTCAATGTCACACTTCATACTAGACCAGTAGTACAATTGTCAAAAGTCTGCATGCATCTTCTTGAAACTTGGGTGTGTTGAGTAAGGTGCATGATGAGCCTCAGATAAGATCAAGGTATGAAGATCATCTGATGGGGGTACATATATCTAGCTCATGTATTGCTAAAGGCCATCTGACTCCAAAACATACCCTGAAAATTTTCCCTCCAAAGGTATCTTTGACTCAATCTCAATGTTCACTTCCTTGTACCAAGTATCAGAAGGAAGTGCCTAGAGTATACGAATCTGAAAATCTACAACAAGAGTCAAAGCTGAAATCTCATGTCTTTTGTGACTCAAGGCATCAACTACCACATTTTCCTTACCTTGGATGTACTTGACCAAAAATTCATATTCACATAGAAACTCCATCTATCGCCTTTGTCTAGCATTTAAAATAGGTTGAGTAAAGATATACTAAAGACTGTGATGATCACTATGAAGCTCAAATCAATATCCTAATAGAAAATGTCTCCATCAAACCAATACATGGACCACCACTGCCAACTCAAGGTCATGTGTAGGATAATTCATTTTTTTCTCATTGAGTTTGTGAGGTTCATAAGAAATCACTTGTCCTTCCTGCATAAGGACTGCTCCTAGACCTTCCAAAGAAGTAACAACACACACCATAAAATCACATGTAGGATCTAGAATCACTAGAATAGGTGCACTGGTCAGACACTTCTTGAGATTCTGGAAAGTCTTTGCATTCTTCTTTGTCCAGACATACTTCTTCCCTTACCTCTAGAGGGAAGTAATTTGATAAGAAACTCTAGAGAAGTCCTTGATAAACCTATGATAGTATCCTACCAATCCCATGAAACAGTGGACTTCAGATACATTGGTGGGGGTTGGCCAATCAACTATAGCCTGAATCTTGGAAGAATCCACTGAAATACCCTTATCTAAGATTACATGCCCCAATTATTGAAACTCTAACTAAAAGAAGTCACACTTCACTACATTAGCATACAACTAATTGTCATGAAGATACTACAAAACTAGTCATAGATGTTCCTCATGTTCTTCCATATTTTTAGAGTATATCGGAATATCATCTAGGAAGACAAAAACAAAGTGATCAAGGTAAGAAAAAAATAATCCATTCATTAAGCACATGAATACATATGGAGCATTTTTCAAACTGAAAGGAACAACTATGAACTCATAATGTCCATAGTGAGTGCGGAATGTTGTCTTGTGAATATCTGCATCATGAATGCGCAACTAATGGTATCTTGATTTAAGATCAATCTTGGAGAATACCTTATCTCCTTTACTCTGATCAAAGAGATGATCGATCCTTGGTAAAGGGTATTTTTTCTTTATCATTACCTTGTTCAACTATCTGTATTCAATTCACCAACATGAAGATCCATCTTTCTTCTTAACAAAGAGTACATGTGCTCCAAAAGGATAAACACTTGGATGAATGTTTCCCTTTTCCAAAAGATCCTCTAACTAAAGTTTAAGCTCACTCAACTCCTAAGTGGTCATCTGGTAAGGAGCTCTAGATATAGGTTGTGCTCCTAGAACAAGACCAATGCAAAAATATATGTCATGCTTGGGTGGCATACCCAAAATCTCACTAGGAAAGACATCAATAAGTGATTGCAATATAGGATAATCATGAGTCTTATCCTCTGTTTCCACTTCATCCATCTCATTCATAGTTATTTCAAATACCTAACATCCCTTTCGCATGTTTCTCCTGAGTTGCATACTGGATATCATACAAAGAGATATAGGGCACTGAATTCCCACTATCTTACAATCATTGCCAACATTGTCCTTGCATCTGATTAACTTTTGTCTGCAATCAATGTTGGATCTATGAGAACTTAACCAATCCATCCCAAGAATAATGTCATATGATCCCAAAGGAATCACACGAAGGTCAAATGTGGTGGTGAATTGACCTAATTCTAACTCACACTTATGGACTAGAGAGTCTATTGAAATCCTTTCCCTAGAGGCCAACTCTACTTGCAAACCAATGTCTTCCTTTACTACCACTAGCCCACATATCTCTACTATAAAAGGAGATATAAAATAATCTGTAGCTCCTGAGTCAAATAAAATGGAAAGAGAAATACCTCTAGTGGCTCTAGAAGTCTCTACCATAGTACCCTGATGCTTTTCCCGATGATGGTCCACTGCTGCAAATACGCTGTGAGATCTGTTGGCATCTCCTACAATAGGCTCAGAAGCTGGAGGTCTCTATCCTGAAAACTATGATGCACGTTGAGGGAAATTCACTACAATGTGACCATGTTGTCCACATGAGAAGCAACCAATGCCTCTATTGTGACCTCTCCCAGTGGAGGGTGCAATAGACTTCTGACAACTACCTCTGCTTGAAACTAAATGTTTTCTTTGTGCAAGATGACTATTCTAATTGAGTCTGTTGCATGAAAAGCTACGAGAGTTCTTAGAGTGAGAACCACCATTATGTGCTAAACGATTAGTGCCCTTCTTTTGCTGACTACAAAAATAGGGAGGGGGTTTCTTGAAGTTTCCTGCACCTTGATTCTAATTTCCTTTAAATCCTGAAGATGAAGGAACTCTTGTCTGAACCCCTATTTGTCCACCATGTCTCGAGGCCAAATTTTCAGCAATCAAAGTATCCTTAATAACTGCTTCCTTGAGATTCTTGGGTTTGAAAACCAAAAATCCTCCAATAATGTGGCCATTAATTCCTCTAATGAAATGTTATAACAATAGTGGTGATTGATCAATGTATCCTACATAGGGATTAAGCTCAAAGAAACATCGCTCATACTCCTTAATAGTCATGAACATCTGCCACAGATTATGGAACTCATCTGCACACTATCATTGCCACTGCTCTAATAGAAATTCACAGAAGTTTTCAAGGAAAAGCTCCCAATTAATAGTCTCTATAGTAAGTCCAAGTTTTTGCTCCTCTATTTTTCACCATGAAGCTACAAAGCCCTCAAGGCTCATAACAACACATCTTTCATTAACATTAGTGTCAAACTATTGTATGGTGAAACAATGATCCAAAGCAATGAGAAAAGTATCTGCCTCAAAACCAGTGCCAAGACCATTAAAAGGAGGTGGGAATGCTCTTAGAAGGTCTCTCATCTGATTAGCCTTTATAGCTCCCTGATTGAGGTTAGTGTCTCTCTTTTTTGGGCTTCGAGATCTCTATCTCTCCTCATTTTTAAAATTATGGGATACTTCTTATTCAACCTTGGTCTACACAGGTAGGCACTCTAAAATGGTCTAGAGATTCTGCATGGCATTAAGTTCTCCTGAGTCACCATGTTATTATCTACCATCATCTTCCCTTCTCTCCTCAACTCTCTAACTAATAGGAGGACTAGGAATTTTGCTTCTTCCACATCCTCTACTACGGCCTCCACTTCGACCTCTAGCTGCGGATCTAGTGTTAGTGACCATCTTTCCTACAACATAAAATCAAGAAGGCCAAAATAAATCAAACATGATAAGATTGCAAAAAAAATAGTCTGAAATAAAAGCATGTTATATGTATAAGTTTTGTTTTCAAGTTTTGACCATTAGACAATAAATGGGCATACAATATTCCTAGAGCTCCTAGTTTTTGAAATATGGGATTTGATACCAAGTGTAATGTCACTGTTAGGGAACCTAGGAGATATTAACATAAAACATGTTACTAAGTTTTTAGAATATTTTTTTTTCTTAAATGTTTGCAAACAATGATGACTAAACAAGCAAAAGTAAAACATAAAGTCCATAAGAACATAAACATAAACCATAAATATAATTTGCAAACGTAGATTACACATCTCAAGGGTTTCTTGACATAGAAACTATGAAATACAATTACAACCATGAATTACATATTACATCATAAATACAACTGAATGATAAAATACACATAGTCATCAAACATCCTCTGCACATGTCGCAGGGTATGTGATTATAATAAATTACAAGTACAAAAGAGAATTATAAGATCAAAACAGAACTCCAAGAAGATAGGAAAGGAAGTAACTACAACAAGAAGATCATCTAGCACTGGAACAAGGACGTCAAAGTCTCAAATGGTAAAAGAATCACTACCACCATGTTGAGGAGATAACATCAAATACCAAATGGATAGAAATACCAAACAATCAGGTAGACTAAGAAAGGATCCTAGAAGCTCCTATCTTAAGGTACGACTCATAAGTCCAAGGTACACATAAGAATCCTAGAGGCAATGAACACATGCAGGAAACCTAGAATGAAATTAGGGAAGTGTCATCACATGAGTCAACTCTAAGGTCACCTGGTAGTCTCACTAGACTTAGGCCCCTAATGACTCTATGCGGATCAATATTCCTCTCATGTAGACAAGGAACAACTAACTCTGCCAGACTCATTATCACTACTGGATGAGAAATCATCTTCTCCCACTCTCATCCTTAGCCTATACTAGCACTCAATGCATTGGTGAGGAATCATTATCTTATTAATTCATTTTAATCCCCATTTAATTTAATGTTATCACTTGATTAAGTAACCTATTGAGGATACCTAGGTAGCCACTTTTGGGCTCCGGTGCCTCCAAAGTAAGCCACTTCCCGTCTAACACCTAGATAACCCACCCTAGGTTTAACAATCTCAAATCATGACTCTAAGTCAACATAGTCTCGTAATGCTCAAAAGTTGGTTCCAGGAAGTGATAGGAACACATAATACAAAATCCATCATAAAATAAATCTCCATAGAGGTGGTTTTATTTGATGAATTTCATTCAAGTATAAAAAAGAAAACAAACATAATCAATTATTTATAATATTGCCTCTGGTAGCAGTCCTACTGGGATGACATACTAAATCCCTCTACACCCCAATCACATAAGGAAATTAAAGACAAATAATAGAATTTAATTTAATAAACTAATTAGTAAATTCCATCATGAAATTAATTTATTCAATAGTTACTAATAGACTATAATTACATAAACAAAACAATTAAATTCTAACGCTACAAATCAATTTATAACATCCACTAAATAAATTGATCGTAGGCATTAAAAATACTAGCCCATTATAATTTTATAGTCTAAAAATACACCAAACTGATTTAAATTCATAAGAAGCAACCCAATATTAAATTACTAAAATTCAACCAATAGATTTAAATAAACAATAAATAATTTACATGTAATGCCTAAATAAAATATCCATATAAAAGAATACATATTTTCTCATTGAAAAAAAATGTATAAATAACTATATAAATATATCCCCTATCATTTAAATATTCCTCACAAAATGACCCAATTTAACTTTTAAATACTTTCAACATTTTCCCAATATAAATATATTTTAAGAATTACATAATAAAACTGAAAGGTAAAAGACCTTTTTTTTTAAAAGACAAATCTAAAGTTTAAGGGGGGAACCAGTGTCCACCAATGGGTTGTGCACAACAATCCATGGGCATGTCATGGCACTACCCTAAGGTACTATGCACGGTAGTCCAATGGACTACGTGTGTCAGTCCATGAGACTCTCTGCGCCAGTCATGGGCTGTGTGCATCAGCCTATGGGCTGTGCATGGCAAACCCTTTGGGCTACCGAAAAAGGCAGGGGGTTGTGTTTAGCCCGCCTCCCTTAATATACTTTTTTAATATATATTTTTCACAAAATAACAATAAATAAATTTACTATTCCAAAACAACAACCTAATATATATATTTTTTTAAATCTTTTTTTTTTTGAGAAAACAAAAGGAAAATAATAGGACATAGCAAATTAACAATTCTCCCAGAGGTAAATATATATTTAACCAAGTAATAAATAATTTCCATTGTACAATTTGAAAGCCCTAAATTGCATAATAACTAGGTATTTCCAAAATGTCCTTTAGGGTTTAATTTTGGATCTTCTTTTCAATTTCAATTACTACATCATTTATCTGAGCCTAGGTTTCCAAACAAAAATCAATTTTCATAGAATTTATAATAACATTAATTCCTACCAAAATTCATAAACTCAAACCCTTAATTGAAATTCAAACAAGGATCAGAAACAAGGTTTGCATGCCAACTAAAATTTCCTTTAACCAAATTCTAAAATTTCACAAGAAGAGGAAACACAAGAAACAATTTCAAACATCCAGATCTGACAAGCATGAAGAATACACCCCTTTCAAAATTGCAAAAATATAATCACAAAGATAATCAAATCCTACCTCTAACACCAAAGATGAATTCGAAGATGACCAAAACGAAGATAAATCCAAGCTTTCAGAAAAATTGCACCAAATTGAAAACCTTCACCCAAAAGTTCTCCAAAACCTGTGTTGAGAATAATGGCCAAACCCTCACCATATAGGAAATTAAATTCCACATGCAAGGGTTGGAACTCAACTCCATAGAGAGCCTCATTTACATCAATTCCTAATTTCAGTATTGAACTCAAGTCTGATTTTCTAATTACTCTTGTTGAAAACACTTAACTCAAAATTGACCAATTCTTTTAATTTAATTTAGTCAATTTGATTGTGCAACTTAATGCATTCTAATTAATTTAAATAATAACATTTAGTCCACTTTAATTTCCACGTGCTAATTTAATTTCTAAATTAATAAATACCTTTTATTTGAAAAAGTTAAATTTATAATTAAATAAATCTAAAGTGAATGTATTTAATTAATTCTCATTAATTAAATAATTCTAATTTTCACAATAAGTCTTTAAAATAAAAATCATTAATTTTAATAATTGCATCTATTTATTTTTTAATTAATTAAATACTCTCACATTTAAATATCTAAAAATAGCATAATCTAATCTATTTAAATCACACCATAAATCTAAATAAATATCTAATTATACCAAACACATCAATAACCAAAATAACTGAACTTGGAGAACCGCAACCATGCTCAAGGAAAGGCTATTAAATCATGTCACCTGGACGAGTTTGGAAAGGGTAAAATATCATAATCTTGTCCACTATTTTAGGACAATAGTATGGCTTAGGGTAGGATTGAGATCTGAATATTATCTCCCCTCTTTTACCATTGAGACTAGTGATAGGGCACGCTCATCCTAACAATTCAGGAAAGTCGATGCTTGGTACCTGCAAACCTGCATACAAGACATGCATATATATATAACAAGCAATGGTGGGGATCAAGACATCATGTGGATCCTGCAAGTAGGTAACTACAACTATGTCCCTCAACCATATCAAACACATCATACAGGAAAATAAAAGCATACATGATCACCATACACATGCAAGTATGGCGTAAGTATAATCATAATCATAATCATCATTTTAAAATACGTAAATCATCATCATAACTAACATCATCTAACTGCATCAATATAACAACCATAATCATCCATTTATTAAAATCACCATGTAGTGTCATACATCCAAAACCATAATATAACTTAAATATCAATGCACACATAAAAGTGGCCTAAATTTTTTTGGCAATATAAAACTGAAAAGAAACTATGGGTATGTTACAAGTAGTGGTTTCCGTTGCACTAAAAGATCGACCTATTAATGCCCGATACAACCACTAGACTTATAGAAGACACAGGAGGCAGTTAAGCCATGTCGCAAATCCCGAGGGGAGCGCTGACAATTTTTCCAACAATATCCCCCTCAGCATTACCCAAGGAGATTCAAACATGTGACCAAGCTCTGCTACCACTTGTTACAAGTAGCAGTTTCCATTGCACCAAAAGATCAACTTTTTAATGCCCAATACAACCACTAGACTTATAGAAGACACATAAGGTGGTTAAGCCATGTCATGAATCCCGAGGGAAGTGCTGACCATTTTTCCAATAGGGTGGGCACTACATCATACTTATACTTAGGAACTATAGTAGGACACCTAGATGCATATTGTCCTACCTTACCACATGAAAATAATTTGAAAGGAAAATTTCATTAATAATTACTAGTAGCAAGAGCTTTATACTATATCAATTTTTAAAATTTTGCTTCCAACTCTTCAATGACTCTGTCTTCTTCTTTCATTTCCTTCATCTTGTTTTCCCATCTTGACATTCTCCTTGTAGGTTTTTATATCATATTTTATCTCTGCATCTAGTTCCCTATTGTTATGGCTTTGAATGTTGTCTTAGTCTTGGGTAGTGTGTGTTGGTATTGAGGAACACTAAGAGGGGCAAGTGAATCAATGTTCGATACTTTTTAACTTTACTTATCTAATTGCACAACCATAAGATAACAAAAATGAAAGGTAAATAGATAACACATAAAGTAAACATCTACTTGAACTCATGACACCATTATTTTTGCATGGAAACCTAGTTAAGAAAAAACCACAGTGGGGATGGAACCCACAATTATCTCTATAGAAATATAGATAACACAGATAAGGGAAATAGTACAAAATGGGAATGCACTTTCATTCGGGATTACTACCTAAATCTCAGTACTTAGTTACAAAAGAGGGCTACAACCATTAGAAAGAACACTTCTTACAAAATATACATTGGACTAGAATCCAAGATGATGAACTGAGAAATAGCATCACATATGCCAAAATAGTTCCATTCAAGTTCAGTACACAATATCTTCATAATAATCAATTTAACCTCTAATTACTAATCCTTCACACATACCACATGTAATCATTTCATATCTAATCAGTGTTATCACTAATCATCATAAGGACTTGAGCTTGTATACCTATCATCAAGATATAATAAGTTCAATGTTGGCTCTAATAAAAAAATATTTAACGTGTGAAATTGCGATTAATAATAAAATATTCATTCTAACCTCAACCAAGATGTAATTATCATGTAACATATTGGCTCTACCAAAATATAAGATCAAATAGATCGGATCATCGATCAAGTAGGATCGTTGATTAATCCAACTTCTGACTGTCTTTGTCTTCCACACTTCTCTGACAACCTAATACTCAGAATATCAAAACTTAACCAAAACATAATATCAACTACTACAAACACAAGATACCATAGTATATACCTCTAAAAATATGCATCTATCTTTAAAACTTATAATCCAATCAAACTTCTTTATACCGAACCTTTTATCGAACCTGTATGTTGTTGTCTATTCTTCCATACTAAGTTAATTTTTTATTTTGTCCTTCGATATATATAAAATGTGTTGAGTGAACAAATGAAATAAGTTTAGTTACCATCAATGAAAACATACAACCAATCTGTAATAGTGTCTCTTGTCCAACAGTCTCTCTCTTTGGCATTGATGGTAACACTTAGATAAAAATGACTAAGTGTTCCAAGAAAAATGTCATTCTCCAAAAACTCTCTCCTAATAAAAAATTAATGCTCCCTTTGAGCTAATCAACTCATTTTATCACCTTATGTCTCCTCTGACATCAATGGAAAATTTAGGGAATAACTCCAAAATTCAACTATAAAAATCCTATAGCATCCTCTTATGTACATAGGCATGCAAAATATACGTATAGAAGTGTGAAAATAGAAAAAGATTGTTCCTTAGAGTTGAAAAATCAGCATCCCAACTTTTCTTGATTCTTTCAACAATCTAAATATGCCTACAAACTATATATGCTAGTTACTCTTCCTCAACTAAATCAGGTGCATCTGGGAACTCATAAGCTACAGTTTCTTCCTTCACACCTCTTGACAAAATGTCAATCTTAGGAACGATCTAACTTACCAACTCTCCAATACTTCTCTTAACTATTTCCTTCTTTGTAACAAGGGTCTTGATTTCATAATTTATTTTACTCACCTTGTTTGAGTGAGCCGATGCTAATTCATTTAGAGAATCATATCCTTGAGATATCTCAGATAATTTATCTTCACTTTCCTTGACTATCTTATCAATATAAGCTACCCACTAATTGGGATAATCAATACATGATTTATATACCTTAATTCCTTCTCCCAAAGAATCTTTTAGTTTCTAAATATAAACTCCCAATGATTTCATATCCCCTGCAATAATTACATTCAACTGGTTAAACATGTTAGTATTGATCTCATTTTGTACCTTCACCATGGCATATTTTTCAAAAGACTGAAAATGTGTATCAACTGCATCCAATAATCCTTCCAGATGAGTAGATGTGGAATCATTCTGATCTAACTTGAAATTTGGCATGATCCTTCACAAGGCTTTTGATTCTCTAACAATTAATTTTTTTTCTTTCTCATATATTTACATTATCCTCTCTCTTGCCTTGTGTTGGGCCACTAATGCAATTCCTAACAATTGTGTCAAATTGAGAGTATTTAATTTAGTAGGACTCTACAATATTTGCATTGATTCTAACTCACTAATATCATCCTTTATCAATTTTTTTAATTATTCATCAGTGTCTCTTGCCTGATCAGCATGCTCAACCTTAATCTATTCACTCTTCTCAAGAGTCTTCTCATTCATAGGAATTTGTTCTATTATGACATCCTCATCTTTTTTATTAGCATCAAGTGTCATCTCTACATCATTATTACCTATGTTTGTTACATCATGAGGTCTTCTCTTTACATCATCCTTAGTTGATTCTACTTCTTCTTCCTCACTAAGATCATATTCTCCTTCTCTTATTGTAGCATTTTAGTTCCTATTTCCAAGAATTCCTACTTCATTATCATCTTCTAAGAGTGTAACTAGTACACTAGATATAAATACATCAAGTTCATCATCTCTATCTCTATAACCAAACTGCATTTCTACTTTCTTCTCTACCTTAGGAGGTATTTTAGACCAATTATCCAATAAGATTTTTCTTATGACTTCTTCTATTTCTTAGACTACCTCATCAATCTTGTGACTTGTATTTATATTTATTCTTGTTTTGTTCAATAGTTTCCTATTTATAGTGACAAATGGTTCAAGAATCTTTATCTTCACAAATCTTGATTCTTTTGTATCTTCAATCCTCAACTTCTTCTTGGAATCATCTGAGTTAGTATACTTATCTATGTCATCTTCTTTAGCTCTCTTCCCTTTCATCTTGACTCCTTTGATTTAGAAAATTCCTTTGATTTTAGTATCTTTTGTGGTGTGACCTTCAGTGTAGATGGCTTGGGTGTCAATGTATTCTTCTCTAGTGGTGGGGTAGTAGATGCCCTCACCGAATTTCTAGTATATCTACCTCTTGATGATGGAATGAATGGTATGTATGGGGGTGGTGCATCATCATCAATACTGACTGCCTCCTCTATTTTTTATTTCTTCTTTTCCTCTTTGTACTTTGTCCTAGCTTATGTCATCTATTGTTTGGTAAAACCCATTCTTTCTCTCATGATTTTAAATTATTTTTTGACTTTCCTCTTCATAGATGACTTATTCACCTCAAGATGTACCTCAATAATCTTCTCTTTATATGTACCAAATCTCTTTTCATTTGTGTCAATTGGTTTCTTTAGTAGATATTCCATGTGTTTGTACAATTACTAGGTCAACCTCATATACCATCAATAAGATCCAAGAAGTTCTTGGCTCCACCACTTCCATCAAGCATTCATCAATCTCAACAATGAAACAAATTGCATCCTCATACTTTTCAACTAATTATCTTGGAATCCTCCACCAACAGTGCATTTTTTCTTGAAAGGCTTTGAAGTATCCCCAAAGAAAACTTCTCTTGGATGACTTCTCAAGTATTAGGTAGTGGTTTATGATTTCTTTTGCAATTGGTATATCCTTCTTCCATGTAACGTTACTGATCCCTGGAATGTGGTTCATAAAGTAGAGAAAAATGTAAATTACAACTGAGATATACTTGAAAATCTTCTTTTTGTCCTTCTTTATATTTTCTAAGTTTTCCATAAGCTACAGTCTAAGAGCTTCACATTTATCATATTGTATTCTTCCCTTCACCATTTGGTAGGTTGTATAAATTATAGCGTTGAAGATAGAATTATCCTTGCTAGAATGATAAACCTTGTAACCGAATACAATAGATGCAAACTTCACATCTGGTTGCTTGATATTATTAACAATCATTTCTCTTTTATTCCACTGAGACTCAGTCAAATCTATATCTAGGTCTTTTCAAATCAATTTTAGAGCTGGTACTTCACCACTTGCACAGAATCCAATTATATCTTCTGAAACCTCCTTACTAATCTTGTAGGATTATCTAACCATATGAATTGATCATGTATCTTTCTCAAAATGAGTTGTGTCCATTCTAGTTCATCAAAAGTAATGAACTCCATAATCTGATAGATTCTCATGGTTTCCAATTATTTAAATTCTTCCTTCATCTTCCCTTCTTCACACAATGACTCATATGCCTGATGAATTGCATTCTCACCTAACTTCTCGATGTGGCAATGGATGTATTCCCCATTATCTTCTACATGTAAAACTCCATATGGAACCTTAAAAAATGCTCCCTACGGATCAACCTCCATAGATTTCTTGGGGTGTTTCTTGAAAATTGGATGGGGTTTATCCTTGACATCTATGATCATAGGTATATCCATAGTTTTAGAACAATCAAACAAACTTTGAAATGATAAATACCTTTTTACATCAACGATAGGGTTTTCAAATTAGATCCTTGAACTCCTCTTCAATCTTCACTCATATTTCCTTAAATATTTCTCCAAAATCACTTACAAGATAGCATGGTGACAAATGATGTTATTGAATTCCCTTTTATTCCTTCGCATGCTTTAGAAATCAAATGTAATAAATGTGTTGAACCCTAGCTCAAAAATCTATAATTGTCAGTGATCAAGATTATGCCTTTGATCCTTCAATATTGAAAAAACTATCAAAGGAATGTTTATTTGGTTCCAAGTTTAATTCTCCATCTATCTTCATCGATCACTTCCACTGATCCTTTAGAATCAAGGGTATGGTAAGGATTTTTAATGAATGCTCCCCCTTAGGTCTTTGACCTAATTAGTTTGCTGAAAAAATATTCACACTAGAAACTACTGTTATTTGTCTTGTACCATAAATCTATTCTTTCCTTGCCCATTTCTTTCTCATTTCCTTCCTCACTTCATTTGAATCAACAATTTTATTCCCTTTATCAATTTTCACCTTATTTCTTTATGTTAAACCTCTTGCATTTACATTAGCATTGTTATATCTATAATTTCTTTCAATATGACTAAAATTATTATAATTAAAGCATATGACATTTGAGTTTCAATACCTTGAATTCGCATGATTTTTTCTTAGTGTACATTGCTTCACTATGTGCCCAATTTTGTTGCATTTGTGATATGTAATGTTCCTTTCATTCGCATTGTTGTTCAATTTAACTTTGCATTTTCTTGCTTTGTGTCCATAGTTGCTACAAGTGTAATTATAGCCAAAAAATGATGTAGCATAAGGTATACTTCTACACTCCTTCACTCTATGACAAAACTTGTTGTGTGTAAAGAATTTCCCATTGAAATTTGATTGCCTCATTGGTTCTTCTATCTAAATTTTTTATGAATTATTCTACTCTCCTAGTCCAGAGCTTTCTCCTTTCTCAAAGATAAGTCCTTGTGTATTTCATTTAGGTCTTTGTCTCTCAATTTGTTCATCAAGTTTCCATAAAATAGATCAGAGTTCTTCTTTGAGTTCATTAGCTGGAGCTATTTCACTTCTTATAATTTCATTAACCCTTTCAAGTTCTTGTTGGTTTGTGGTGACTGATCGGGCAAGTACTATACAAATTTTTTGGTGTTAACTCGACAAGCATTTTTGAGTTGACTCATCAAGTATTTTTTAGGGTAACTTGTTAACTGACATAAGTCCTGTTATAATGAATTAGGGTTAGGGTTTTTATCAATATAATAATTTCATATCTTCTTGCAATGGTATTGAGTTACAAGGGATTGTAGATTGTAATAGGTAGAAATTATGGGATAATAAGATTGGACTCTATTTGGTGGGCATAGCCCAAGATTGGGTGAACCGCATTAAATCTTTGTGTCTTCTTGTTCTACTTATGGGTGATTTATTCCTTTTCATTATTGATTATATTTGCATGTAACTGTTAAATTTATGTCTACTAATCCTAACAAGTGGTCTCAGAGAGGGTTGTTTTTATGTTATCCTCTATAGGAAGGTCTCATGGTTGAGTGGGAGTTTCACGATTGTGTGGGAGTAGTGGAAGATGAGGGTAAGTTGAAGGTTGAGAATTTTAATGTGTAGAACTTTTAGTTATAGAAAATAAAAATGGAGGACTATCTCTATCAGAAGGATTTATGGTGGCCATTGGGAGGAAAATCCAAGAAACCGAAAATAATGTTTGATTAGGATTGGGATATTTTGGATAGGAAGAAACTTGGCAGTATTCATTTATGTTTGGAAAAATCAGTGGCATTTAATATTACACAAGAAAATAAAAGTGAAGAGTTGATGGAAACCCTATAAAAGTTATATGAAAAGCCTTTTGATTCGAATAAGGTATTTCTTATGAAGAATTTATTTAACATGAAAATGGTAGAGGGTGGATAATTTGTTGATCATTTAAATGATTTTAATATAGTTATTAGTCAATTATCTTCTATTAATATCAATTTTGATGAAGAAATTAGGGCTCTTTTGATTTTGTACTCTTTGTCTGAAAGATGGAATGGATTGGAAATGGCTATTAGTAACTTTATTTCTCATTCAAATACCCTAAAATTTGATGATGTTATTGGTGTTATTCTAAGTGAGGAAATTCATAGGAAAAGATCAAGAGGATCCACATCAGGTACTTTTTTGAATGTAGAAAGTAGAGCCATATCAAGGGATAGAGGAAACAATTTTGGAAGTTATGGGAAATCAAGAGGAAAATCAAAGGGAAAGAGGTATTAATCTAGATGACCAAATGATTGTTGGTACTGTTGGAAACTAGGTCATAAGAAGAAAGATTGTTGGTCTTGGAAGAATAAAGGAGACAAAAAAGAAGGTAATAAGGAGGAAAATGTGGTAAGTAACCAATATAAAGAGGATGTTTTTCTTCTTTCCCTTGAAAATGTTGATGATTCATGGGTTCTAGATTTAGAGGCATCATTTCATGCTATATCCCATAGACGTTATTTTCTTGATTATGTCCAAGGTGATTTTGGGCTAGTGTATTTGGGAGATAATTCAAATTGTTGGAAAGGGAAGAATTAAGATTAAGTTGTAGAATGGGAATCATAGGCTACTACAAGAGGTAAGGAACATTCCAAGACTGAGTAGGAATTTGATTTCAGCAAGGCATCTAGGTGATGAAGGTTGCAAAGTTACTTTTAATGAAAAAAATTGGAAGGTTTCAAAAGGTTCCTTAGTAGTAGAAAAAGGTGTGAAAGTTGATGACCTACAACTGATTAAATATCTTGATGAACTGAAGAAACATTGATTAGAGATCACCAAGCTATTAAAGTGATATGTAAGATGATTAAATTAGTCAATATGTTGTCATTGATATCAACTAGTTTTGAATATACTTATCATGATAGTTACAAACATCTAAACATTTATAGAAGGAAGAAATGAGACATCTACATAAGGAAAAGATGGATATGATAGATAAGGATAAAGTATACATTGGGTAACTTATTGATGAGTCTATGGCATTATATTGTTGACTTGAGTATGTTATATTATTCTACTATGAAGAAGAGATCAGAATTGAACAAGTTAATGTGGTCAGTAATTGAAGATTTTTGTATACACCGAGCCAGTCTTGTGTATACCGAGTAATAGTAATGACCGAGTTAGTTATCATCGACGCATTCAGTATTAACCAAGTATGGATGAAAATATTAAATTTTATAACAGCCGACTGAAATTGATGAGTTGGAAATTGCTTATGATTCTAAGGTAATAGATGAAGTTTGTTATAAGATCCACGGCTAACAAAATTCATAGATGATCTAAGGGAAGAGATTGAAACGTGTTATTGGAACATCTGCCGAGGAAGTTTAAAGAGAAAAAATAGATGAAGAAGATTAAGAGGCAAAATCTAATGGCTGATATGAAAACAGTTTACACGTCTATTTAAGAGACATGAGTTTCATTGTTGAACAATGCCAGATAAAATAGAGACTACAGAAGATTTCATGTGAAGACATTTTTCATGCATTCCTGATCAAACTAGTTATAGACAGAACTGAGGTGCAAGCATAACCGAGTGTCAAGGATATACATACACTGAGTGAAGTAAGTTGAAGGATATGAGGAAATGAATTGGTTATTGATCAAAAGATTTTTTATGAGCTTAGCATAGATCTGAATATTTGCAAGTTGAGTTGTATTTGAGTCAGATCATAATTATATCAGTTTAACCATTGTTACAGCAAAATCTCTTAATCAAGGGGAGTAAACAATCTTTTTGTATTTCGATATGACATTCAAGGAATGTTAATTGTTATCTTGTTGACCCCATAGTGAATGTTGGTCAAAATTTAACTGTTAGTGATAAATCCTTTAACCAAGTCACACCTAAAAGTGTGCATTGTAACCTTTAATAGGGTTGGCTCCTAACCAAGCTCATCACTTCAGAAGAGTGAAATATTTTTGGTGACCGATCCAAGGTGGTTTTTCCCTTAGCAGGGTTTCCATGTTAAATCATTTTGTTATGTGTTATTTGTTATTATGATTGTTTTTCTATCATACATTAGATGTTGCATATTTAATTAAATAGTAAAGACAGTTTGATAATTACAGGTATTCGGTAAATGATTAGAAAGATAGTTATTTTATCTTATCGAGATGTTTGATTTGTTGAATAAGTTTGAAAAAGTACATCTGAGAGTTTGGGACTATAGGATAATTGATTTAACTGATTCACCCCCCCTCTCAGTTATCTAACAAAATTAAGCACCTTATATTTTTGTATAGGTCATATTGTTCCTTCTAATTTAATTATTACATAAAAAATTCAATGTTCAGAAATAGTTGTTGCAGTTGAGCAAGTAGAACCTAAAAAGATAGATGTGGATTCTAAAACAATACTATGGCACAACAAACTTGGGCACATGAGTGAAAAAGGTATGAAATTAATTCATTCAAATAATTTTTTATCGGATCTAAACTGTGTCAATATAGATTTTTGTGGAATTTGTGTGTACAGAAAATAAAAGAGAGTTAGTTTTCTAAAGAGTGGAAAGGAAAAGAAAGATGAGAACTTAGAGCTTGTGCATATAGATGTATGGGGACTAGCTCAGGTATCTTCCCTTGGTGGCTCTTTGTATTATGTTACATTCATTGATAAGGCAACTAGGAAAGTATGGATTTATTTCCTTAGCAGAAAGTTGATGTATTGGAAACTTTTAAAAAATGGAAAAGCTTGGTTGAGAATGAGACTAGTAAAAGACTAAAATGTCTCAGATTTGATATTGGTGCCTATGAGTATTGTAGCAAAGAGTTTGAAGATTATTGTTCCTCTAATTGTAATCATAGGTAGAAAATGGTTCCAGGGACTCCACAAGAAAATGGAGTGGTTGAACACATGAATAGGACAATAATGGAGAGTGCAAGGAGTACGAGGTTGCATGTTGGGCTTCCCTTAAACATGTAGGTAGATGTTGTAAACATTATTATTTATTTAATCAATAAAGATCCCTCTACTCCTTTGGGTTGTGGTATTCCAAAGGAAGCATGGACAGGTAAGAATGTGAGTTATTCTTTTCATAGAACCTTCGGTTGTGAAGCATTTGCACACATAGATCATAAAAATAGAATCAAGTTAGAAGGTAAGTAAAAGAAATGTATATTTGTTGGATATGGAATTGATGAAATTAGCTATAGACTTTAGGATGTTGAAACTCATAAAATTGTAAGAAGTGGGGATGTCATATTCAATGAGAAAGTGTTGTACAAAGATCAGTTGCAATAACATGAGACAAAAGAAAATGATTATGTAGTGTTGGATGATACACCAAAAGATGACGTTCCAATGGTTCCTCATGCTCCAAAACAACAACAAAAATACTAAAAACTCTAGTGAATGTTAGACGGACAACAAGGCTAAGTAGACCTCCTTAAAGGTTCTCTCCCTCTTTGTATTCTATTTTATTAATAGATGTTGGTGAACCAGAAGGATATGAGGAAGTTGTGCAGGTGGATACAAAGGTTTAGTGGGAGCTTTCCATGGAAGAAGAAATGGAATCCTTGCTGACAAGTCAGACTTGGGAATTATGTAAGTTGCATGAAGTAAAAAGGTTTTACCAAATAAATGGTTTTATAGGCTAAAAGAGGAGGATGGGAGTAAGAAAATATTTAAAGCCAGGTTAGTTGTAAAGGGATTTGCACATAAAAAAGGCATTGATTTTGATGAGATCTTTTCTCTAGTTGTAAAAATGACTTCTGTATGCATTGTTTTAAGTATTGTGGCCACTAAAGATTTGCATTTGGAACAACTTATTGTTAAAACTAATTTTCTCCATGGTGATTAGGAAGAAGAAATATATATGCAATAGCCGCAAGGTTTTGAGGTCAAAGGTAAGGAGAAATTAGTGTGTAGATTTAAGAAATTTTTATAAGGCTTGAAGAAAACACCTTGATAATGGTTTATTAAATTTGATAGCTTTATGGTTGAGCATGGCTATAGTTGGTGTACTTCATAACATTGTGTTTATTTTAAGAGGTTGGATGATGACAACTACATTATTTTATGTTTATATGTTTATGATATGCTTGTAGCAGGGTCTAACATGGATCACATTAAGGATTTGAAACAACAATTACCACATTCTTTTTCTATGAAGGATTTGGGGGCAGAAAAACAAATCCTTGGTATGAAAATTTGTAGAGATAGGAAGAACAATAAATTGACTCTATCTCAGGCTGATTATGTTAAAAAGGTGTTGCAAAGATTTCATATGGAGAATGAAAAATCTATTAGCACACCTTTTCCTAGTCATTTGAAATTGACTAAGGATACGTTTCCAAAGACACAAGAGGAAGACAAAATGTCCAAGGTACCATATGCCTCAATTGTAGTTAGTTTGATGTATGTCATGGTATGCACTAGACTAGATATTGCATATGTTGTGGGATTTGTTAGCAAGTATATGATTCATCATAGAGTTGAGCATTGGAATGTTGTAAAATGGATTCTCATATATTTGAGAGCTACATCCAATAAATGTTTATGTTTTGGGGCTCTAATATTGATTTAAAAGGCTATGTTGACTCAAATTTGGCAGTGGATTTAGATACAAGATGGAGGACCATGGCTTATGTACTTACTATTGATGGTACAACACTAAGTTCAAATTCTTGACTACAAAAGGTGGTTTCTTTATCCACTACACAGGCACAGTATGTTATTGCTACAAAGGTAGCTAAGGAGATGATATGGATGCAAATTTTTATCGAAGAGTTAGGAAAATCAAATACTGACAATTATCTATTTACAGATAGCCAACATGACATCCATCTTGCAAATAATTATGCCTTGCATTCAAAGACCAAACACATATAGTTTAAGTATCACTTCATTCAACCACTATTGGATAATTGATAGTTAAAGATGGAAAAGATACATACAGATAAAAATCTAGTAGATATGTTTACAAAGGCAGTGAAAAGGGAGAATTTGAACTCCTCTTCAGCTTTAGTTGGTCTTCAAGACTTTAAATAGTAAAAATAACAACAATGTCTAGGGTGCGTCAATCCAATGGGAGCTTTAGGGGTAGTAGTATTGTTACCAGATCAGTCTCCAAGTGGTAGGCTCTTTAGTATGGAGTTTGATCAGTTCCCAAGTGGGAGATTGTTGGTTTGTGGTGACTGATTAGGTAAGTACTATACACTTTTCATCAAGCATTTTTGAGTTAACTTGTCAATATTTTCTCTAGGTTGACTCGTCACGTATTTTTTAGGGTTAACTTGTTAACTGACATAAGTCTTCTTATAATATCTTAGGATTAGGGTTTTTCTCCATATAATAATTTAATAGCTTCTTGCAGTGGTATTGAGTTGTAAGAGATTGCATATTGTAACAAGCAAAAATTACTAAATAATA
This sequence comes from Chamaecyparis obtusa, assembly GCA_027943335.1. NCBI lineage: Eukaryota > Viridiplantae > Streptophyta > Pinopsida > Cupressales > Cupressaceae > Chamaecyparis > Chamaecyparis obtusa. Next base: position 110,299 of record BSBK01003530.1, on the reverse strand, counting down.
AGATTGGAATCTTTGTTTGGTGGATGTAACCCAAGGCTGGTTGAACCATTTTAAAATTTTGTCTTATTTTTCTACTTATATTTTCTTTATTTATTTTCATTTTTTACTATATTTGCATCTAACTGATAATTTTATGTCTACTAATCCTAATAGTTCTTTCTCATTTTTTCTAGATTCATCAAGATCAAGTTGCATCTGCCCAATCTAGAAATTCAATTTTTGAAATTCATTAGACTTTTCGTTCAAATATTTTTTTAAGTGTTCTTCATTATTTTTATTTTCTTCAATTTCCTTTATTAACTTCATCATCATAGCTTCCATCTCATGTTTTAATTTATCCTTCTCTTTCACAGGAATCTCACATTGATCATATTTCTCCTTCAAGGTTGACGTATCATCAGTGCTTCCTTTTACCTTTAGTTGATCAATGAGATATTTCTTTTTATTTCTAGATTTATTCAGTTGTTCCTTTAGAGTCTCTTTAAATATTTTAGCTTCTTTGAGTTTCTCCTTCAATTCAATGTTTTTAGCATTTGACTTATCAACATCTTCAAGCCCAACGAGGAGTTATCTCTAAAACCAACTAGCAACTGTTGAATCACCCATCATGACCTTCCTCAAGCTGTTATACTTCTTCCAAGGCACTAGGCTCTGATACCAATTTTTGGTATTGAGGAACACTAAGAGGGGCGGTTGAATCAGTGTTTGGTACTTTTTAACTTTACTTATCTGATAGAATAACGAAAAGCTAACCAAAATGAAAATTAAATAGATAATATATAAAGTAAACATCCAAAAGCTCATGATACCATTATTTTTCCATGGAAACATGATTAAGAGAAAAACCACGGTGGGGATGGAACCCATAATTATCTCTGCAGAAATATAGATAACCCAGTTAAGGCCAATGGTATGAAATGGGAATGAACTTGCATTCAAGTGTACTTTCTAGATCTCACTTCTAAGTTAAAAAATAGGGCTACAACCCTTAGAAAACACACTTCTTACAACATATGTATTGGACTATAATCCAAGATGAAGAACTAAGAAATAGCATCACATATGCCAAAATAGTTCCATGCAAGTTTAGTACAGAGAATCTACTCAGTAGTCAATCAAACCCCTTATTACTGAACCTTTACACATACTACATGTAATCATTTCATATCTAATCATTTCTATCACTAATCATCACAATAAATCAAGCTTATATACCTATCATCAAGATATAATAAGTTTATTGTCAGCTCCAATAAAAAAAATGTAACGTGTGAAACCTTGATTAATACATCAATCAAATATCAATTCTAACCTTGACCATGATGTATATATCATGTAATATTTTGGCTCTACCAAAATATAAGATCAAAATGATTGGATCATCAATCCATTAGGATGACTGATTGATCCAACTTCTAAGTATCTATGTCTTCCACACTTCTCTGACAACCCGATACTTAGAATATCAAAACTTAACTAAAACATAATATCAATTGTTCTAAATACAAGATACCATATAATAAACCTCTAATAATCTTCATCTATCTTCACTACTTATAATTTAACTAAATTTCTTAATACCAAACCTATATGTTGCTTCTTGTTCTTCCATACTTAGCCAATTTTCTATTTTGTCCTTCGATATATACAAAATATGTTGGGTGAACAAATGAAATAAGTTTAGTTTCCATCAATGACAACATACAACCAATCTATAATAGTGTCTCTTTCCCAATAGTGTTCTAGCTAATGCACTCAATTTAAAGACTGTAATTCCCACCAAGCTTATCTCTGGTCACATTTGTGATTGTCCTTATTTCTTCAATAGCTACACCTTGTTGTCATAGATAGGTGGGAATGTTCTCTGAATATTTGAAACAATCTCATCTTCATCAAGTGTACCTCCAAAACATCTGATAGAACACACAATTTCATTGATGTTCTATGTGTAGGATGAAATGTTCTCCTCTTTTCTCATCTTCACAACTTCATACTTTCCTTTCAATCTTTGTAACTTGGCCTATTGTGTCTCCTTCATAAAGAGTCTCCAACTTCTCCCATATCTAATTAGTTGTCTCCAATTACATGACATTAGTCATCTCTTCATCAGTCAATGCACTCACAAAAACTTCACTTTCCCTAATTTTTTTCTTTGCCTCATTGATCTCATTAGGAGTTGTAGGGTTTTGAGGAGGGTTGTATGAATTCTTTGTAATATTCCAATAGTCTTCATCAATGTATTTGATATGTACAATCATGTGGTTCTTCCATAATGCATAGTTAGTTCTATCAAATATTAGACTATCCTTATTGTATGTTTTCATCTTCATAGCTCCCTCAAGTTGTTAGGCTTCCTTCAAGGGACTAGGTTCTGATGCCAATTATAGGAAATAGGTAGCAAGAAACTAAGAAGGAGGGCTAAATAAATTTCTCTCAAAATACTTAATCTTCAAACCCTTAAACCCTAAAAATATGAAACCTTTATTAATGATTTGCAGAATGTAAAGCATATAAACATAAATTAATGATTTTTAGAATGTAAAGCATGTAAACACAAATCAAGAAACATCAATACCACATAACACAAAGATTTTTATTTTGGAAACCCTAATTAGGGTGAAAGAAATGGTGGGGATTAAACCCACAATAAGACTAATACCTTGATAAAATTATAGATGTGTTACAATATAGATAATGTGCATGCATTCAGGCACATTTCCTAGACTTAACTACTCAATTAGTCATGGGCTACAACCCTAAGGAAGTATCACTAACTTACAATAAAAGTCTCATTGGCATACAATCATAATTCAAACACCAATTTGAGAATTCATGAACTGTATGATGGCATCTACCGATGCCTTGGTTTGTTCGATTTAATTACAATCAGATCTTTGCTACAATTTTATCTACCACATCCAAATGAGAAATATATCCCTCAATAGAACTATCAAAGTGATTCACTAGAAACCTCTTGCATTTTCAATCCTCCACAAATTGGCACACATACAAGACAACTCAAAGAAAACCTTAATTCACCATATTTATCAAGAACTAGGTCGGTAAAACCTAATTCTCAAAAATTCAACTCTCAATGCCAAAATAAACCATCAGGATTACTTCACGCTTTCCAAATATTCCTTAGATCCATGAGGAACCCCTTGAGATCATCATCATTACCCAAAAATGTTTTACCGATCTTAGATAAACCATTTTATCAACTTTCTTGACATGTCAACTAAGGACTCAAAACATAACTTAAATCCATTGAACTTGGTCACCTCAAGAAATGTAAGATACCAACTCATTTGGCACAAAATCCTAGATCATCCTAAGGAATCATGAAGCTCACAAAAATAATAAAATCTATCACACCCATGGGATTTGTTAGCGCCTTATGATAAACTTCAAGAACATTGTTATCCTCAACTCAAATACTTGTAAATGTCTTGTGAACCATCAGAATCACAAACCTTTTTAATGGTAGAAATATTTCTATTTCCTTAAAACAATCCCAATTATGAAACCAAAGATCTCACCCTAAGAACGTGCACAAAACCAATCTCTTCAACTTTGTAACATTGTAACAATGGAAATCAACAAAATAACCAGTCTTCATCTGTGACACCATAACTTGATCAAATCATCATGTCAGCAACTCAAACTTGACATGAACCATGTAGAAAACCTCTACACCATCCCATGAGGTGCACAAATCCACATATTTAGTAACCTTTCTTCTCCATTCATTTGAACATGTTGCCTTATTGGAAAAACTACATATCTGACATACAAATTGCAAAAAAAATATCAAAACATCTAAACATCACATTGAATATCCAAACATCATAGTATGCATTTTGACATCAATGATAACACATCCAACTTGACAAAATAGATCTTAAGTTGGGATACCATCATCTTTTCATCCATGAGGTTGATATTCATCATATTTATATGGGAACTGTGAGTTTATGGTCATACCTTTTGGGTTTACCAATGTGTCATTGATGTTTATGAGTTTGATCAATGATGTGTTCCACACCTATCTTGATCATTTTTTCCATGTGTTTTTGGATGAAATTTTAGTATACCCTAGGACTATGGAGGAGCATGAGGACCATTTGCATAAGGCTTTATAGTGTCTTCATGACCATTAGTAATTTGGAAACCTGGCCCAATGTGAGTTCTTCCAAACTAGGGTGTAGTATCTAGGTCATATCATCTCATGTGAGGGAATTATTATGTATCGATCAAAGATCCATGCCATTATGGACTTCCCTACATTGACCAGTGTTCCTAAGGTTTGTAGTTTCATAGGTTTGGTGGGTTGATACCATAAATTCATGAAGGAATTTTATCGGTTGGCACATCCTATCACTTCTCTTCAAATGAAAGGGGAGAAGTTCATTTGAACCATTTAGTGTGAGTCAACATTTCAGGCTCTTAAGGAGAGATTGACTAGTGCACCTATCTTGGTAGTGTTAGATCCTACAGGTGAGTTCATGTTGTGCATTAATGCATCATTGGAGGGTGTGGATGAAGTTATTATGTAGGAGGGACATGTAATTGCATATGATTCATTAAAGCTCAAGGATTAGGATCTAAACTACCCCACCCATGATTTGGAGTTAGTGGTGGTTGTACAAGTGCTAGTGTTTTGGAGGCATTTTATTTTGGGTCATAAGTTTGAGTTGCATAGCGATCTTCATATCTTGTAGTATATATTTTATGAACCAAACCTAAATGTACGATATTTTCATTGTATGGATTTCCATTGTGAGTATGATTTTGATGTTCATTACATCAAGGGGAAAGAGAACATTGTCGTGGATTCCCTGAGTAGGAGAAGGCATGATATCTATGTTTTGTATCTTGGTGTAGATTTTTGTGGTCGTATTCTTGAGGCCTTACCTAGTGACACTAAATATCAAGAAGTTATAGTAGAGATTGAGTTCATACATGCCCTTTCAAGATAGTTTTTATGTTACTATTTAGAGTTAGATCGGATTTTGCAGCACCATGGGCACATTTATGTGCTATTTGTATACTAATAAAAGTATCTTCATAGAATTAAGGTTAATCATCAATAATTGAAATAGTAACTAAATTAAACCACAAAGCAATAGAGAAAACTATAACAAATTAATGATCAACTGAGCATTATGGCTCTCTAACTAAGATATTAATGAATAAGCTCTCAACAAGCTCTCATTAATGACAATCCTAGAATGAGAATGATAAAGATAAACAATGCTATTGCTAAAAATTATCAAAATAAATGCTAATTAAGCTCTCAAATGCCTTTCTAAACTCAAATTGCAAGAGGTTCAATGCAATTCTCAGATGTGTGGTTTTTTTATAATGAAGGAATTTGGCCTTCCTTTTATAGATTTTCCCAATGGTAGGGGGTGTAGTTGTGTTTGATCATGATTAAGCCTTGGTTGAGTCCTTGGTTCCACCCTTTGATGACAATGCAAAGTTTGTGTCCTCAAAGATTGGGACAAGTATACAAGATGGATGGTCAAGATTCTCTTTCACTTTGAGTGATTGACATCAAATTTGGCTTGATCCATGTGAATGCCTTTCCTTAAATCTCATTGGTTGATTGAATTTCCTCTCCTTTTGGTTTGTTGAGAGTAATTGAGATTTATTAATTGATTTAATTGATTTATTTTAGCCATGTACCCCTTGAATGGGTTGAATTTAATTTAATCCAAGACTATACAATTAATTGATTTAATTGTATTTTTATTTGATTACACTTGATTAAAATGCTCTCAATTTTGATTTATCTTGAATTAAGACTTGATTTTCATTTTGATTGGCTAATTATGCATTGTGATTCAATTGCTTCAATTTTGTCCTTGATTTGCTTTGATTAACTTGATTTTCTTTGATTTGATCTTTGTCCATTTTTAGGTGATTACAAATGCCCCTCTTTGAGTTGATGTGTGAAGCATGTCGATTCAAAGAATACTCTGATCCTTCTTGATAATAGGTCCTGATTCATTGATGGTCGATCCTTTGATTTTAATTTGATGTCTTTCGATGGTCAATCCTTGATTTTTCTTACGAGATTGATGCAAGTATGATCGATATGAAACTCTCTTGATTGATGTGGTTCTCTGATGATCATTCTGATATGATGGTACTTCTGATGATGGTTCTTGATATGATGTGTGATTCAATGATCGATCCTGATATGATACCTATTTTGATGATTGATATGAAATTCTCTTGATGCGAAAACTTGATTTGATGATTGTATTCAATATGATGCCACTTTCATTTGATTACAAAAAAATTTTTGATAAAAGCTTTCACTTTGATTTGATGATCGGTCCCTTGATTTTAAATAATGTTACTGATGATATTGATCTAATTATCTAATGGTATGCCCCCTCAAAAATAATACATATTGTTGTTTTGGTTTGATAATTTTCAATGATTGATTGATATGTTTTCATTTCTGAAAAACACTCATGATATGCCTTACTTCACAATTTTCCCCGGTTAAATATGATAGGTTAATATATGTCGAAGTCAAATTTTCACCTTAAAATTAGGTCAAACTAGCTTAAATAGGTTGAAAAACCTAGATTTACTATTCATTTTCACTTTTATCTTTGGTGAATTTGCTCTGGTTCTCCTTTGATTTTCGAGATGGTTGTCCCTATCCGAGAGCATCAATTCGAGAGGTGTCAGAGATATACGAGGCCACCTAACTATGGACCTTTGATAAGTTATTTTGAACTCCCTCATTGCATTTATTGCTCATTTATTAGCATTTATTATAGAATTTGATTTCATCACTGCTTAGAATACGTAAAATCACACCGAGGAATATTTCGTTGTCACCTAAGACTTTTTACTATCGCATTCGCACATTCTACTCACACTTCCATGTAGTTAATTGTCACCTAAGAAACTTTGGTTCTCACCTAAGAACAAAACATTCATGCGTAGAGCTGGGGCAAAAATGCCACTTTTCATTTATGTTACCACATAGGAAACCCTAACAATTTGTTGTCGCCTAGGCCAAATTTCGTTATCACCTAGCATGATTCATTGTCACTTATGCATAATTTTTCGCTTGAGATAGAAGTAATGTCGCTTAACAACCTTTTGATATCGCTTAAGATAAATGTCACCTGGGATGATTAAAATCACTCCTGCAGCCTTTTTTACAAAATTTTCACTTGTACTTGATTTTTTTGTGAAACATTTTGATGATTTCCGATGCTTGATTCGAATGATTAGATTAGGTTTGTTGTGTTTAAACTAAATAATTGATTAGAATATCCATATAGTAATACCAAAAAATGTGATTTGAATCTGATATGATGGGTTGATTGTTTGATATTTCACTCTCAAGATCTAGAGAGATAAAACAATGATTTTCCTTCCTCAAGATATAGAGTTAGGAGATTTGATGCACTTAAGAAGAGAAAATGGATATTTGAATATCTTGATCAATGTTAGTTATTCCTTTATATAATATGCTGATATAATTATTTTGTTTTGCCAAATAGGCTCACTTTCCTATATTGTATCTCTGATCGGTTGCTTCATGGGTCATCGATCTTGGGTAGGTGCTTACTCCAGTGGAGTACCATGTCATTGAGATTTGCAGTTTGAGTTTTCTTCTCGATCTTCCCCGGTTCCAGCTGAATCATGGGTTATTGACAGCTGTGGCAGAGCATTGCCACTCTGACCACAATACTTTTCATATTCCACATGGTTAGATGACAATCATGCTGGAGGACGTGTATCATTTTCTACGTATCTTGTGCCGAGGAGAGATAGTTTATTATGATTCTACTATCTCCCAATGAGTGTTCGGGGACAATACTATTGATGATGATACTATCACATGGCCTAAGTTTGCTTCCTTTCCTACAATGCCTGTAGTACTCGGCACATTGATTGGTGGTTTTCTTCTTCCCGAATGACAAGGTCATGGTTTTTCTATTGGTTGGGGTAGGATATTGGAGGATTTATTAGCGCAGCCTTGATGTTTCGATTGGGATTCCTGTGTGTTGGTGCAATTATATCAAGATCTTCATGAGGTGGTATACAAAGAGAGTTCTTCCTTATCTGCAGGTGCCTTGGTCCTTCAGTTATGGATTTGGGAGCATTTTCCTATTACCAGGCCTATTTCTGATAGGGTTCAGCCTCGTGGTTTTCCATATACTTTTCTATACACTGGTATGGTGATTCAACATCATTTAGGTCATCTGGATTATTGGTGCCAGGTTATAGATGATCTTGATTAGGTTTAGTGGCATCCATACATTGGTTGTGAGGGTTGGAGAGAGGATGATGATGAGTTAATGTACATGTTTTCTCCTCATTGGATGATTGGCAGGTCTAATACCACTATTGAGTGGTTCTATTTTGGCAAAGTTTCCAGACAGTATGGTAGAGTGTAGGATATGCCTCTGGGTGCATCATTATATGCTCGAGTACATGCAGAGAGATCTATGTGGGGTCCTCTTATTGATTATTAGTTTGCCTTGGATCAAATTGCTAGTATGGCTCACTACCAGTGGGAGATGCTTCTTGGTATGGCAGATGCAGGTGTGTCTCATGAGTATGTAGATTGGTGGGCTCGTAACAAGTTTATTTGTTTCACGGATCTAGCAGAGCCTATTCCAGGTCTGCGTGATGGTGGTGGTGGTGGTGGTGGCGGCGGTGATGATGGAGGTGGTGGTGGTAGGAGACATCGAAGATGACAAGGACATAGAAATCCTTTGATTATTACTGGTAGAGGACAGGTGAGAGATCGAGCTAGAGGATATGATGATGCAATTGATGTATGTCCTAGAGCAACAGATAGATAGCAAAGAGTTCACAGACAGTAGATACAGGATCATGTTGATGCTGCTAGGTAGATTCTAGGTGGATTAGACCCTTTGGTTCAGTTGCAGAGAGTTTCCTTGGCTCAACAAGATGATGCTCTAGCATAGTAGGATCTGGTTCCGGCACAGCAGGTGCTTACATAGGGTTAGCAACCATAGGATCAGGGACAGGGTTCACAAGATGTTCCCACTATGGGTACTATAGTATGAGAGTTTTAGACTATGAGGAAAGATATATCCACTGTTGTTGGGCATTTAGAGCAAGTTGCCACCTTGATGCAACAGTTCATGTCAGTAATGGTTCAAAGATAGAGCAGAGTGAGCACTTCGCAGGCTCCTCCTCCACAAGATGATAGAGGTCTAGATGGATCTAGTGCTAAGGGATCTTGATTGATTTGATGAAAGATTCAATCATTATTGATGTCCTTTATTTCACATTTCCTATTATTTGATTGGTCAGAACCTTTGATTTATCACTTTGTATGACATTGTATTCAAGGTAGTTGGTTCAATGGCATTCCATTCAATTAATTTTGTGTGGATGAGAGTTAATGGGTCAACACTTAATTTTTCTTTGATAAGGTTTAAGGTGTAGATCTCATGATTGGAGGGTTAATATATTGTATCTTGAAAATCTCAAACATGGGCTTCCTCTAAATGCTCTAAAGAAGAAGGATCAAAGTCCCCCTCACTAGAGTCCTCTCGGGTTTTTGTTGGATAAAAGTAATGTGGATTAAACCTAGCGTTTGACTCTTCCATAGTAGGTCTCCATGAAGGAACGTATGGTTCACCTACCCACTGATTGATTTCTATCTCTATACTTGGTACATCATTTAGAACCACTTGGCTAGAACTAGATGCTTGATTTGAAGTTGATTCTGTCATTGGTCCTTTATTTTTGGTGGAAGCATAGGTATGAATAACATCAATTCCCTTGTCTTGGCATGACTCATCTGATAGGTTCTCCCATTCCTGTTCATTAGAATCCTCATCACTATGAAACTCTAATTGTAATATTTGGCTATAAAGTTCGGGATGATGTTTTTGAGTGTATCCTTCCTCAAGATATGCTATTCCTACTTTCTCCTTAGAATCTTGCCATGTACTTTCTAAGGTTTCAATCATCCCTTCATTCTTTGTGCCTAGAGGTCCTTGACCTTTGTATCCCATCTTTTGCATGATTGCAAATCCTTTCCCATATTGATGTGTGGGAATGGTTATATTTTGAATATGTTTGACGTGGGCACTTGATTCTTCATCCTTGTACAACTAGTTTAGGATCTCATCATCTTCTTCATCCATGGTAGATGATGTACTTTCCCTCACAAAGTTCTCATTATATTTATGGGATATATTTGAGGGTTTCCCAAAGGACTTGGGTGATAAAGGTAGATCCATCATAGATAAGGAGTATTCACCTACTCCCTTTTGCTTAATCTTACATTGCTTATCAAAAAATTTCATCATTTGGTCCATCTTTTGATAATGGGCCTCTTTGGTGTATACTTGAGTAGCTTGGATATGATCTTCTTTTGATTCTTCAATAATATTATCCTCATTAACCCTCTATTTTCCTTTAGTCGAGGTAGTTTGCTTAATGAGTTTGGTTGTGTCTTCACTAATAACTTCTTCTTCCATCTTTTCTTTCCCTTTCGACAAAGGGATGTCCTTAGAACTTTGACCTTGCTCCATTTGCTTAGGTATAAATCCTTCAGTATTATGTGGGACTAGGGAGTCATTGATAGGCTTGACATGATTACAATATTGGAATAGGTTTAGATCCCCACTTATCATTATCTCTTGCCCTAGATATGGGAATTTTAGGCATTGGTGATAAGTTGAAGCCATAGCTTGAATTTCGTGAATCCATGGCCTTCCTAACAAGATATTATAAGTCAACTTTAGGTCCAATACTTGGCATATGGTCTCTTTTTGCATGGGACCAACTCTTATAGGTAATACTATGACTCCTTTTGAGGCTCTTTCTTCGTCATCGTAGGCTTTTATGGTTATCTTCTTCTTTGGGTCAATAGCCTCCTCAAAAAATCCTAGGTCTTTTACCAAGCTAAGGGTACAAATGTTTAGGCCAGCCCCTCCATCTATAAGGACTATTTTCACCCTATGCTTATGGATCAATACTTCTATATGTAAGGGCATATTTTGGGGATGATTAAGGGACATGTCATCTTGTTCAGAAAATGATAGGCAATGAGGTGCGATTAGGTGCCCTACCATATTTTGGAATTTTTATACCTCCAAGTTTAGAGGCACATTTGTTTCCAACAAGGCTTTTTCCAAGATATCCTTATGAATTGGTGATAATTTGAGCAGCTCAAGAATAGAAATTTGAGCAGGAGTTCTTTGTAATTTCTCAACCAAGTTGTATTGTTTTGATGATGATGTTGAAGCTTGGTTTGATATCACCACTTTTGGAGCATTGGTAGGTAGGATAATTTTTTATGCTTTCCCCCTAGTGACAACATTTGACGATACCTCCCTTGACTTATCTTTCACTATGATAACATTTATGGTTTGATCCTCTTCTCTTAGAGTATTTATCATGTTATCATATGTGTGAGAAAATTTCACCTTCTCATTGCCCTTTTTTTTATTTTGATTCATATTTGATGACTCCCCCTTTTCATGATTCAAAAAGGGGTTCTTGAAGGCCGTATGATCTCCATTATTTTGTGATCCTTCAATTTGAATGGTTCCCTTGTCAATTAAATCTTGCACCAAGTGTTTTAACCTCATGCATTCATTTGTCGGATGACCCCTATTTCGATGATATTCACAATGATGGGATGCATTCCACCAATAAGGTTTAAATTCGGGTTCAAAATCTTTCATATCAAGTAATGTGATGACATTATTGGTAACCAAGGTTTTTAATACATTCTCCAAAGGTTCACCTAGGTTGGTGAATTTCTTTTTATTGTAATTGGAGTAGAATGATTTTGATTTGTCCCCACTAGCATTATTGTTGGAAGTGTTGGGATTATTATTGGAATTATTGGAATTATATGGAACTTTGTTTGTTTGATTAACATTATTTGAAGAATTTGCTCCATATGGTAGGATAAAAGGAGTTGGCTTCACGGTGTGGGCCTCAACAACTCCATCATTCACAAGGTTTTTGTTGTTATTCTTTGTCCATGATTTGGATTTATCATTATTATTGTTGGACCCTTGATTATTGAAATACTTAGGCACATAATTATTGTTGTTGCTGTTATTATTGTTGTTGTTGTTGTTGTTGGACTTGTTATCTTTAAATAATTTAACTTCGCCTCTTTTGACCAAAACATCTTCAATCTTGATCCCATTTTCGATGAGTTTCTCAAATGTTGGGGGACATTGAAGTTGTAACCTATAATTCATTTCCAAGGTCAAATTGTTGGTGAAGATTTCCATCTTCTCTTTCTCTAGGATACTTCATGGATACCTTGCGAAAACAATCCTCCACCTTTGTAGGAATCCTAAAAAGGACTCTCCATCTTTCTATTTGGTATCACATAACTTGAGCATTGTGATTTCGTGCTCAATGTTATAAGAGTAATGAGTTACAAAATTGGAGGCTAACTCCTAAAAGGACTTTATTCCGGGGGTTAGTTTTGAAAACCACTCCATTGTGGGACCTCCTAAGCTTCAAGGAAAAAGTGTCATTAGATATGTATCATTGTGCATGAACCCTATGCTTAGCGAACAAAACTCCCTTAGATGATCCTATGGGTCTTTTTTACCCATGTATTTATCATATTTAGGAAAGATAGTATTAAAAGGAACAGATATCATAGCTAAGCTTTTGTCAAAAGGGAAGGGACACAAAGCTTCAAAGGAAAAGGCCTTAGGTTCTACCACCTTCTTCATGGTATCAATTTTCTCTTGGAAGGCCTTTATCTACCTAGTCATAACATTCATGGGGTCATCTTGGCATTGGTCTTTCTTGAGTTGATCAATATCAAAATCATAGGGTAGCTTTACTCCCTTTTGAGCTAGGTTTAAGAAGAAGTTCTCTCTATCTTTGTCTATTAATTTCTCCATAACCTCTAGGAAATCATTGTCTTGGGCAGCTTTCTCAACCCTTTCTTCAAGTGTCTCCTTAGGATTATAATTGGCATTGTTGATATTGTGATTATGATATGCTGAATTTCTATCCGTCATCTCTTCAAGTCTTGGTTAAAATAGATTTGGAAAAATTTCCTCTTGATTAGGGTCCTTGAAAACACTTTGGTACTCAACTTCTTGCCCTTGGTTTGCAAAAAGAGTGCTATCTCCTAGTAATGCTGCCCTATATGTGTGGGACCGCGTGGAAACTGGCATCCAACAAGGGTTTGAGTGGGAATGATCCTTGATTCAAAAATTGTTGATTTTATATTAAAGAGATTTAAAAATGTAAGATGAGTTTTGAATGGATATCTCTCACTTGTTTATGTATTTCAAACACAACAATCAAGCATTCACTTGTCTCTTTTTACCCTCTTAATACAAAATGTTTGATTTGAAGAACGTTATCACAGGTTTTGCACAAAAAGACACTTCAAGCACCTACCTAGCACAAGATTTGGTTCGTAAACATGGCTCTAAAAGGTGGTGTTGCTATTTTATCAAGGATTTAGTATTAATTCCATTCAAATAGACTTTAATCTCTCATCCCTCAAGTATGTTAAGGGGCTTCCCACACACACCGAGGTATGATTTTGCGCAATCCGTGAGGATTACTAGAGGAAGTTTGAAAAATTAAAATCCATTTGTCATACACCCCATTAAGGATGCATGCGTTTAATTTTAAAGTGGGTTGGATTCCCACAGCAAAAAGCAAGCATATCCCACTTTGGGCTATCCCTCACACCGGCCTCGTTAAGGCATAACTCGGGAGGCGAGCCCACTAATTATCTAGCATGTTCATTTGTAAAGCAAGGAAAAATAAAATTAAGGTTAAGCTTTTGGGAATTTGGTTCATTAAAAAGGTGAAGAGCATATCCCTAACTTTCCCTTTAGTTCCCAAACACAATTAACAGTGTCCAATTGATTTCACCCACTAACTATTGGGATTCGAGTATTTCTACTCTCTTCCACAAACAAGGGGCTTTGATTCTTAGTGTTTGATTCCTTAATCCTTCTTAATTACTAGATTTTGAATGCACCAATGCTACAAGCTAAGGGAAAATATTGACCAGTTGAGGCTTACCTTATTCTTTGTAGCTAGCCAAAATTACGGGCATTTTTTATTGATTCCATTATTTTTACCTTACCTTGGCAATAGCTCTTCCCAAGTGTGTTTTTCCACCAGCAAGTTAGTCAACACCAACAATCATAATGAGGGGAAACCAAATTGAAATTGATGAAGCAAAGAATTATGCAATGCACTTTAAGCACCTTATTTGCAAATTTTTAAGGAAAAACTTGAGCTAAGGAGTAAAAATCCAATTAAGAGAAACAAATTTCATTTTGTAAGCTTCAATAATTGCAAGATAATTTTGGAATACCTGATTATCCTCCTCTTGTGATGTCTCAAGAACAGCCTTAATGTGCTCAAAGTTTTCCTTCTTGATCCTTTTAGCTAGTGCCTTTTCTTCTTGATTAAACCTCCTTTCTAGCCTCTGGACCTTTCTGTGCCTGCTCATTTATAGTTAAAATGTACAAACAAAGAGTTAGGTAAATGAATTAATCAATCTGATGATAAATTAAGACAACAGACAGAAAGCGACATTGTCCAGCTAATACGCGTGATCAAATTGCTGGCAGGCGTAACTTTAATTATACCAAGTGACACTTTCCAGTGACATAGGTGACACCAAAAGTTAATCAAACGTAAACAATATATTACAAAGCATGAATAGTATTTAAAATTGTGGAAAATGATTTATCTAAAGTGACAATTTTAACAATACTAGGCATAAAATAGTAGATACTAGGCGTGACTATTTCTTCAAAGTGCGTAGCAAAGCTGGATCACAGGTGACAATAGATAGGAGATCCACAACACTTCTTAATTCACAGGTGTGACTTTATGAGAAAAAGGCAAGATAACTTTATGTCATAGGTGTGAGCATCTAGATTGTAGGTGACAAGAAAGAATTTAAGATAGAATAGAAGTGATCAACCAAGCGTGAGTTATCAGCTAGTAGGTGTTAAGACAGAGATCTCATGTGTCATCAAAATGACTATAGGCATGACTGAATTGATTGTATGCATGACTTCACCTATTTTCTGTAGAAAATTCATAGAAAAGTGAAGATAAAAGTATACAAAATATGATCCAAATGATGAAAAATGATGAAATGAGGCTTAGAGCCCCATAGTGGGCGCCATTTTGTATACTAATGAAAGTATCTTCATAGAATTAAGGTTAATCATCAATAATTGAAATAGTAACTAAATTAAACCATAAAGAAATAGAGCAAACTATAGCAAATTAATGATCAATTGAGCATCCTATGGCTCTCTAACTAAGATGTTAATGAATAAGCTCTCAGCAAGCTCTCATTAATGACAGTCCTAGAATGAGAATGATAAAGATAAACAATGCTATTGCTAACAATTATCAAAATAAATGCTAATTAAGCTCTCAAATGCCTTTCTAAACTCAAATTGCAAGAGGTTCAATGCAATTCTCAGATGTGTGGTTTTTTTATAATGAAGGAATTTGGCCTTCCTTTTATAGATTTTCCCAATGGTAGGGGGTGTAGTTGTGTTTGATCATGATTAAGCCTTGGTTGAGTCCTTGGTTCCACCCTTTGATGACAATGCAAAGTTTGTGTCCTCAAAGCTTGGGACAAGTATACAAGATGGATGGTCAAGATTCTCTTTCACTTTGAGTGATTGACATCAAATTTGACTTGATCCATGTGAATGCCTTTCCTTAAATCTCATTGGTTGATTGAATTTCCTCTCCTTTTGGTTTGTTGAGAGTAATTGAGATTTATTAATTGATTTAATTGATTTATTTTAGCCATGTACCCCTTGAATGGGTTGAATTTAATTTAATCCAAGACTATACAATTAATTGATTTAATTATATTTTGATTTGATTACACTTGATTAAAATGCTCTTAATTTTGATTTATCTTGAATTAAGACTTGATTTTCAATTTGATTGGCTAATTATGCATTGTGATTCAATTGCTTCAATTTTGTCCTTGATTTGCTTTGATTAACTTGATTTGTTTTGATTTGATCTTTGTCCATTTTTAGGTGATTACACTAGTGTTAGGTGATCTTCATTATTTAGTTTTGTTTAAGGCACATTATTCATCATATTCTACACATCCTAGCATCAAGAAGATGCATCTCTATCTTAGATAGTTTTACTTTTGGGTAGGAATGAGGCATGATGTATTCAATTTCTTGGCTAGATGTCTTAACTATTAGAGAGCGAAGAAAAATCATCATCATTTGATAGGTCTTTTGCAGTCACATTCCATTCCTAAGTGTAAGTGGGACACTATATCTATTGATTTTATCATCAAAATACCTATGTCATCACATCGTCATGATTCCATAATGGTTACTATGGATAAGTTGTCTAAGCTAGCTCACTTTTCATTCATGAGAGATTCTTACCTTTTGGCTTCAGTAGAACATTTGTTCATGGAGGATATCATTTTGTTGCTTGAGATACCTCATAGGATCATTTTGGATAGAGTTATAATGCTTACTTATACACTATGGACATCTCTCCATCATGCTTTGGGCACGTAGCTCAATTTCAGTTTAGTGTATCACCCTGAGACTAATGTTCAAACAAAGTGGGTGAATTGGGTTCTTGAAGACACGTTTCACATGTATGTGTAGACACCCAAATTTGATTACATTATTTAGTAATTTTATTTAGTCTTTTCCTAAGACATTTTATTAATTAAATATTATTTAATTAATTTATGTCATCCTCTAGTTAATTGATTTAATTAATTAACTATAGCCTAATTAATTATCAAAATGACAAACCTATAGTCTGATAATTAATTAATTATCAATTAAATTAACTAATTTAAGCATGGAGGATTAAATTAGTGTAATAAAATATTTAATTCTAATTCTCCCCTATTAGCTAATAATCCATGCTTAGCTAATTTAATCCTCCACTCATTCTCTCTCCATCACATCTCCCTAATCCTCCACTTACCAAGCCTAATCACCTCCTAAGCATGTGCACAATCATAATCCAAGATTAAAGAATATTAATCCCCCCAAAGTCACCCCCCTTATGACATCACCTCCACATCCTCCAATGAGAAATCAAAAGCCTCTTACACCTCTTACACACTTGTCCCCTCTCACACCTTCCAAAGGTGCCTCTCCTCTCATCCTTCACCATTGTGACACTTGTCACAATTCTATGCATT
Source organism: Chamaecyparis obtusa (assembly GCA_027943335.1). Lineage (NCBI taxonomy): Eukaryota > Viridiplantae > Streptophyta > Pinopsida > Cupressales > Cupressaceae > Chamaecyparis > Chamaecyparis obtusa. Next base: position 93,087 of record BSBK01003530.1, on the reverse strand, counting down.
TGAGAAAGCACAATCCATGTGCTCTCCCTTAGATGCATCTCCACCGTTGCTCACTCCTCTTTTTCCCCTTAATCTTGACCGTCTGTATCACTCATCTTTCTATAAAAGAGAAGCTCTCCTCCTTCATTTTCATCCACCATTGAAGCAAAGTTATCATGCCATTTTCTCTATTGAAGCTTGAAGCATAGATCATTGAGCACACATTCCATCCTTGGACAAATCTTCTACCTCTTGGAGGTTTGCTTAAGGGTTTTATATTACTTTTGAGTGTCTTTGTCTTCATTTTGTAGGTCTAATCGTAGGTGTTTATCTCATTTGTTTTGTTGAATGTTTAGTTTACTTTGCATTCCTTAACACTACATTTTAGGTATTACATTTTGGCACGCCCGGTGGGACCCACTTCAAGGGTCATTTTTCTTTCTATCTTCCTTGTTTTTTCTTGCTAAACTAACCCAAATACTAATTTTTCTTGTTGTTTGGGTGTGTTGCAAGGAGCTTTTTGGTATTTTGTAGGTTCAGGGTCGAAGAAGACCTATTTTCGCAGCCATTCCCGTCATCAGATTTTTCACAACAATAAATTTTGGAAAATTTTTAGTTTTGCAGGAATGCTCATATGGACGCGAGAACACCAATTCTTCCATGGGAATGCTTGTATGGCCTTGAGAGAATGCATCTTCACAGTAAAAACTTCTATCTTCTATCTTTTTTTGTATTCTGGCCATTCTTTGACTATGCCCTTTTCCTGGGATCGCATTCCCACAACACAGGAATGCGAGTTGACTAGGCGGGTTTGCCTGTGTACATTCTATAAGTGATAGTATGACATTTGCTGTAGTTTTGATTTTTGCCCTCATTCCTGTAATGCGATATCACTCTTTGACCTTGCGGGAATGCTGCCTTGACCTAGCGAGATTGACAGTTAGCATCTTTTAGCCATACGACCCTCTATTTTCTTAAGTTTTTCTACCTTCATTCCTGCAACATGAGATCGACAGTTGACTTGCATGAATGAAGCTTGACTTGCAAGAATGTGACCGCAGGTATTAATTCTGTGTTTTACTTTCTTTCTGTCATTTTTTATTTATCTGACAGTCTTGCAGGAACGTCGATACAGCTCTGTGGGAATGCTATTTTCTACTACATGATTGCAAGTTTTGCAAGAATGCGGGTTAATATTTTAAAATAGAATTAACTCATTTTAGTTTCAATGCATTAAAAAGAACAGTGTATGCCAAACAACACCTCACATTTTTGATTTGGGTTTAAAATGAACAAAGGTTAAAATTGAACAAGGCAAACATCACACTTCTTTTTCTCAATCTTGAATGCTTAAGGGACAAAGAATCAATGTGATGAACACTTCTTTTGGTGCTTAAAAATCAATCAAACACTATCTTGAATGCTAAAGGGAGTAAGACTTTTCTTGTTTTTGGAAATCAAATCTCTCTTTTTTTCAAGCATTGTCATTTACATTTCAAAACAAAGAACCTTACATGCTAAACATGAGTGTTTGATGTTCTAGAATAGAAAACACTTAATCTTAATAGGTTTAATTTGGAATGAATACTTCTTGGCATGTTTGAAGGAGTTTTTTTCAACACTTCCTTAGAGATTTTCATTTTTTTTTCGCATAAACCTTGTTAAGTAAGCAACGTGGAAGCAATCCACTTGTATCTATATCTACTCCCCTTACCTTCATGGATCTTGGGTGAAGAGAAAGATCAAGTTTGATTGACAACACTTCTAGCGAGGCCTGTCTAAAGAGAAGTGCTTCCTCTTTAGAGAATGACCTCAAACCGGTAATACCCCAACTGGTATATAAACAAGGTGTTGAGAAAACTCTCACCTTATCCCTACAAGCTCAAGTGAGGCATGTTGATGGTAGCCCAAGGTAGGTGAATATCCCTATGATTTCGGCATGGTCAACTAGGCTCTTAAGTGAGTCATGCATGTACAAACTGAATGGGGGGACGCCACGGACCTTACTAGAAGCCATTAATCAGAAGCCTACCTGATCTACTCCTGAAGGTATCATAATATTTTTGCAAGGATCAACCTAAGTGGTTTTCTCGAGTCGCCTGAAGATTACTCACCATATGTATTCCTCTTTTGGGATATCAAGTTGTGGACAAAGGTTGTGATACTAGCCTGTCTTGTAGGTAGAAAGTGCTTGTATGTGTTCTCGAAAGTAACTTGACTCAGTAAAAACATCTGTTGAACATACACAATTTTTAGAATTACAAAGTTCTTTTGCCAAAAGAGATCATCTACCTGTATCCTCCAAGATTGCTTTGTCTCTTGTGAGGATTGTTTGTCAAGACATTATCCTGAAAGTGAATTCAAGTGTTGTTCAAAATCAAGCCTAGGAATACTTGTCATAGTCACTTCCTAGTTTGATCTAATCCAGTGTCCTCAAATCTATTGCTTTTTTTATGATCCATGACCCAGACTGTGAAGCATAAGAAAGCTAAGTTACCCATTCCATGTGCATATCGAGAAAAGAAAGTTACAGAAAGAAAGCTCAAAGATTGTTAGCATATTTGTCACTACAGCCCACAAAGAAGAAAAGTACCAAACCTGATTGGACAACATACAATATAATGCAAGGGTTAAAAAATTTGCTTTTTGAATCCAAGTTGATCATCGCTTTGTCAGATTAGAGAGTGAAGACTAGTTGGTACAATCTCCTCCTCTTTCAAAACTATGAAAGTTGTCACAGCATCCCCCATCCTAGTAATCCAATAGGTGCATTTCCATCATCCCCTTTTAGGAAGCATCATTTAGCATCATTATCCCAAGTCACTATCCTATATCCATATCATATCCAAGAACTCACCTTGAGTTTTCATATCCTTGTTTATACAAATCAAAATCTTGAAGCTTCACCTATTTGACTAAGCATTGTCTCAGGTAGCTAGTACTTTCTTTTGTGAACCTCATCATCTTGATCCAGAGATTGGCCCATACTAGTAAGGATCTCATCATCCAAAGATCACAAGTCTATCCGAGGATGACAATCCATGCATTTTGATTCCTCATCAGGGAAGGTAACCCATCTTGATCCTCTTCCAAATAGTGTATCACTAAGAATCCTACATTTAGATCATCACCTAGTTCATCTCAAAATCCAAATCCCCATCCTTAGCATCATTACATCGGCATTCTCCCTCATCTTAGGACATTTCACTTTCATGCTTGTTGTGACACAATCAAAGAAAAGAAAAGGGATGGATTCCAACTAGGCCACTACTTCGGCTGATCCAAATGATTCCACAGGTGAAATGGTGATGTATGACCCTCCGACAATGACAGTTTAGAACATATGGAAAGATCCTAGTGAGAAACCCACTACCAACTCCATGGAGGCTTTCATGTGCCTCGCAGGACATGCACAAATGGTAAGCACAATCATCGCACAAAATTGTCTGGCTATATTGGCAAACTATGTGCAAGAGGGTACTCCCATCCCACCTCAGTTACACTCTTTTGACCCCACAAACCCCTTCCACATTTTCACCAACACTGATTCATTTGTCATCTAGCAAGTCCATGATCTAATCATGCAAGTATCCCATATGGCCTCACCTATCCCACATCTCCTGCAACCTCATATGGTGATCCCCGCAAGCACACCACTTTCCATCATGGGACCACCACCCCCTGTCTCTTCGCAGATAGTCACTCAAGTGCTAGCATTCACCCAAGCCTCTACTCAACTAATGCCACTTCCCGCTACATCAACACCTCTTTCACAAGGAGTCTCACAAACCACCCCACCTATATCCACCCCACAATCTCACTCCACACAAGTGCCTCTCACCTTTACTGCTAGCACACAGACCCAACAAGCCACCTTTACAATAGGAATGCCACCTATGCCATCCCACAATCCTCCACTAGCACAAAAAACTCCAATATCAGCCCCTGCATTTGTGGCCAACTCTACATCACAAACCCTATCAGGATTCAACACCACTTGGAGCCTCAGCCAAGCACAAATGAATGCCATGGGCATACCCACACATGGCCAACTTTACCAAAAGACTCATCAGCAACAAACCTTCCCACAAGCAACACCTCCACCTACATTTACCAACTATTTGTCTATGCCATCCGCCACTTAGTGAGCCAAACTTCCACAATCACAACAACTTGGCGCTACCCATCCCACCAACTCCCATATGCAACCACCTATAGTGCACACCCAGGCCACTATTCCCACTCTTAGCAATGCGGGTATGCACCCATCTTATATTGGTCAAGCTCATCACCAATCCCAACCATAACCATTCTACCAACCTCCCCAGCAGCAGCAATACTTCCTAAAGCCAATCCCCTCATCCCATAGTAGTAAGCCTTGCCACCACACACACCCACATTGCACCAGAAATACGTCACTCAGCAAGCTAGCTAGAGCCCCTTCTAGATGGCCTTTTCAACCAGGCAATCCCTGATCCCTTGCTCACCATATCCTACATTTTCACCCACGCCATCTGATCCATTCTCAATGGGAGTACCTGCTCTAGCACATGCCAAGTTAGAATGGGAAGAAATGAGAAATGCCATCAAAGAGCTTAAGATTGGTACTGTGATTAAGACATTCAAATTCGAGGAGGTTTTTCCATATCCATTCGACAAATCGATCACAACAATCCCCTTCCCTAAACATTTTGAAACACCAAAGTTTGACAAGTATCAAGGGAAGGGTGATCTAGTTAACCATGTCAAAGAGTTCTACATGGCATGCCAGGAGGTGGCATTTAATGACATATTTCTCATGCGACTCTTCCCCAAGAGCTTGGGAGGGCCCGCTCTCAAATGGTTCTACAAAATACCTTATGGGTCTGTTTCCACATTTCCAGAGCTTTCAAAAAAAATTGTCGCTCAATATACACAACATCGAGAATGAGCTCACCCTATTGGACTTGTGCAATACCAAACAGAAGGGAGGTGAAACTCTAACCGATGACTTACAACGATGGCAGAATCTCACCATGAGATTGTCATACCAACCACAAGAAAAACATCTTACCAAGATATTAATTAATAATCTACACCTAAAGCTATCCCATTCTATGAAGATGAACTACATTCAGACCTACCAAGACATTAAAGGGAAAGGCATGGATATTGAGCGAGCTCTTTTGGACCATGGTAGCATCAAACACTATAAGGAAAGCTCTCAAGATAGACCAAACAATGATCATTCTCAATATTAGAAAAAGAATAAGAATGTGGTCACTAATGGAGCCATAGAAACCAAGAATGTCCAGTTATGGTTGTAGGTCCTAATCCCACTCCTCCAACATATCAATAGCAAACACCCATGTATCAGCAACCAGCACCCATATACCAATAGCAAGCGCCTGCTTACCAACAACAACCCTATCAGCCTCCTGTGAATCAAACCAATGCTATATCTATTACGTAAGGATGAAATAAGCCCCGTGTTCAGAATGACCCAAAGCTCATCTTCACACCCCTTGGTGAATCCTTGGACACCATTTTTTGCAAGATGGTGAGTGCCAACCTGGTTGTGTATCTGCAAACCCAGCCCTATGATGACTCAACACCCAAGCCAGTGTGGTACAAAGATAATGAATACTGTGAATACCACCATGTTAAGGGACACACCACCACTAAATGCATGAAGCTCAAGAGCTATGTCTAGGATCTTATAGATAAAAAGGAGATCACCGTCGATGCTCCTACCCAAGCATCACCCAATGCCAACCTACAAATCTACCAAAATATGTTTCCTAAACACAATGCTGGAAATCCTCAAGTTAATGCTACCCCTCCCGCTGGCCAAGATAAGGGTAAACAAGGTGACCATGGTGATGGAAAAGACTATACCACTACCTACATAAATTATGATAATTTTTTTGGTTGTATCTCCCAAGTTGCGCCTACTGTGAACATGATCCATGTCAAAGGTGCTGACAATCAATGTGATGTTACTACCTGAAGAGGCCGGATATCTGTAGCCGATGCTAATACTACCACCATCCCTAATGCACAATATAACCTCCTGCAACACCTTGGGAACACACCCGCACAAATCTCCATCCTTGATCTCCTTCGCATATCACCCCTCCATCAAAAAGTCCTCAACAAAGCCCTTCAAGAAGCCCACGTCCCTACAAACATCAATGCCATCCAATTCAAGAACCTTGTGGGGCACATATCTACACCATCCACTCTCTCTTTTCAGCCATCCAACATGCCATCCATTGAACCAGATCATAATCTCCCACTCTGCATTGTCGTCATGATCAATGACTTTGCCATCAAATGGGTCATCATAGATAATGGTTCAGCCCTCAATCTTTGTACGTTAAAATTTGTTCAACAGATTGGCCTCACAGAAGCAAACATCTCCCATGAGGTGATCGCCATCAAGGCCTATGATAATATAGAGCATACCTCCAAAGGTAACATTTTGTTGCCAATCAAAATTGGTCCTATCACACAAGACACAATGTGCCACGTTGTTGATCTTGATCTCCCTTACAACATCCTCCTGGGTCATCCCTACATCCACTCCATCCAAGCAGTCCCTTCCACCTATCATCAGTGCATCAAATTCCCTTACCAAGGCACTAAAATCACCATCCACGCAGATCCCCAACCTTTCACATACTGTCGTGTGATTGAGGCCTCATTTCCCCACTCCACTCAGTGTCCTAAAATTGACATTGGCACGTCTGTCACGAGCTCTTCCCAATCCCACTGTGATCTAGAAACAAACCTCGACTCCACCTTTTCCTTTGTCAAGATCAACAACAAAGGCTACAGAGAATATAGTCTCACTGATGCTTTTGTAATAGGGTTTCTTCCCCTGGATCCGCATACACAAGGACACCCCTCCCACCAAACCAAGGCTCCTCAAGAGGGTCCCAAAATAAAGACCATGGGCACATCTTCTTTTGTTTCCAATGGAATCCTGAACGGTCAAGAGTTGGCCCCAGATATCAACCAATGGCTATATAAAGATCCTCCACCTCCAGATACTAAAGTCCTTGGGTACTTTAAAGGCAAATACCCCATACCACACAAATGGGCAACTGAACAATGGAATTATCAAGGAGGAGGTCTAGGACCTAACGAGGCTGGAATGAAAGACCCTATGGAAGCCTATAAAAATTATGAGACTCGAGGCCTCAGCTTTGATCCCCCTCACCTGCACATACGAGGACCTGACGCCATGACTAGGGGCACCAATTTTCCCAATGTAACTCTTTTGAGGATCCAAGATGAACTCATGGAAGTCGAAGATGTTTCTGAAGAGGAAGAAAAATGGTCCTACAATGATATCTTTGACAACAAAACCTTCCTAGGCAATTATGTCCTTCGCCAACTCGCCATCAACCTCATTGACCTCCCCCTCATTCATCCCGACCTCATAGATTGGGACCAACCAAGTGTAGTACATATTGATGAGTTCCAAAGTGAGGAAGCACTCCTAAGATTCATGGGTGCCACAGATCAGCAATCAGAATGGGGGCAGGAATCAACCGAAGTATATCAGCTTAACCCCAAAGGGGTACTTTGGGGAAGAGGAAGTCTCTAGTGGAAAAAATAAAAAGAAAAAAGAAAATAAAGAGTCCTCATGTGAAAACCCCTTTGGGGCACATCTTGATTCAAAAATAGTAAAAATAAAGGGCATATCCGATAGTGAAAACCTCTTTGAGGCGCTAGAGGATGGAGACTTGCCTCTTGCTCCTATCTAGGATTACCAGTCAGAACAATCATCCATGGTCATTGAAGAGACCAAGCCGATCAATCTAGGAATAGAGGAAATCCATCGGATCACATACATCGTAGTAGCTCTAAGTGAAGTAGAAGAGATAGCACTGGAGGCCCTCCTTCAGGAATTAATAGGAAACTTTGGATGGTCATATGCCCATATGCCTAGACTCATTATTCATCATTTGGCAGTAAATCCTGATGCCAAACCAGTCAAGAAAAAGTTAAGGAGAATGCATCCAAAAGTAGCCTTGCTGGTTAAAGAAGAGCTTGAGAAGCTCCTTCAGGCTAAGATCATCAGAGCCATTGATTATTCAGATTGGATCTCTAACATGGTGCCTATTGTCAAACCCTTAGGTGACATAAGAATTTGTACTGACTTTCAAGATCTCAACAAGGTATGTCTGAAAGATGATTTTCCACTACCCAACATAGACATGATCGTAGACCTCACTGTAGGGCATGAGATGTTGTCACTCATGGATGGCTTCTCAGGGTATAATCAGATCAGAATCACAGAAGCAGACCAGCACAAAACTACTTTGACCACACCATGGGGCATGTTTTTCTATAACATGATGTCATTTGGGCTCAAAAATGTGGGAGCTACCTATCAAAGAGCAATGACCACAATTTTTCATGACATGATTCATAAGATCCTCGAGGACTATGTCAATGACATTCTAGCAAAATCTAGAACATGTCATTAACACCTTGATGTCCTCGAAGATGTGTTTGATCGACTGTCCAAGTATGCCTTGAAATTGAATCTAAAGAAATGTGTATTTGGTGTGACATTAGAAAAAATTTTGGGGTTCATTGTGTCCAGGTGTGGCATAGAGATTGATCCCAAAAAGGTGAAGTCCATCATGGACATGCCTCCTCCCAAAATGCTCAGACAGTTAAGAAGCTTACAAGGAAAGTTGTAGTCAGTTCGACGATTCATCTCCCAACTAGCAGATAAGTGCAAGCCATTCACACATCTTTTACGAAAGGATACCTCCTTCAAGTGGGATCCCATATGTCAGTGTAGCTTTGAAAAACTCAAGGAATATCTGGCCAATGCACCTATTCTTGTTCCACCAACACCCAAAAGGCCCCTCATTTTGTACATATCTGCAACTAATATAGCGCTAGGGGTGCTCTTAGCACAGCTTGATGATGATGGAAAAGAGAAAGCTATTTATTAAATGAGTCGTACACTGGTTGGCTATGAGCTAAACTATTCTCCAATGGAAAAAGCCTGCTTGGCAGTGGTTTTTGCCACTCAGAAACTTTGCCACTATATGCTCAGTCACACAGTAAATTTAATCTCCAAGGTCGACCTGCTCAAATACTTTCTATCAAAGGCCACACTTACAGGGTGAATGAAAAAATGGGTTATGCTTCTTAGTGAATTTGACATCCATTATGTTGACCAAAAAGCCATCAAGGGACAAGTTATTGTTGATCAGCTTGCAGAAGCCCCCTTAGTCGATGCATACCCTTTCGAAATGGAGTTCCTCGATGATCATCTTTGTATGATCGAAGAACAACCCCAGTGGAAATTATATTTTGACGGGTCATATACATCACATGGATCAGGGGCAAGCATACTGTTTGTGACCCCTCAAGGAGACTACATCCCAAAATCCTTCAAGCTAGGATTCATGTGTACAAACAACATCTCAGAGTATGAAGCCCTCATGGCAGGTCTTAAAACTGCCATTCACTAGAATATCACGGAACTACAAGTCTTCAGAGATTCCCAATTGATCATCAAGTAGGTCCTCGATGAATATCAAATAAAGGATGACAAGATATTACCCTACAAAGAGCTTGTAGATAAACTCAAAGAACATTTTGTCAGCATATAGTTCACATAAGTGCCAAGACTCCAGAATAAGGTAGCAGATGCTATGGCCACCATCGGCTCACTACTGGAAATCCCCCGTAATGCTACATAATATGAGTTTCTAGTCGAGTAGCTACACATGCCCGCTTATGAGAATGTTGATATGGTATGCATCTTGGTTGGTCCCCAGTCCCCATGGTACCATGACATTCACACTTATCTAAAGAATGGTATCATATCTCCCCATCTCACAAACACCTAATGCAAGAACCTTATTCATAGAGCATTCCACTACACTCTTGTAGCTAACACCCTATATCGTCGTGGGTATCATAACGTCCTCTCCCAATGTCTAGACTCAAACGAGCCCACCGTGTCTTTAGAAGAGGTTCACATTGGTATTTGCGATGCTCACATGAGCAATATCATCCTTGTCAAGTAGCTACTTAGAGCTGGGTATTATTGACCGACCATGGAGCATGACACCTGTGAATTTGTGAAGAAGTGCCTACAGTGCCAACAACATGCTAATTTGATCCATGCACCCGCGTAGGATGTATAGCCCATTGCACCTTTGTGGCCTTTTTTGTGTTGGGGTTTTGACCTTGTTGGAATGACCCACCCTCATTCTTCTGACGGACACAAGTATATCATTACAGCCACCGAGTACTTTACAAAGTGGGTAGAAGCAATTCTGTTCAACTTAACTACTGGTGTCCAGATCTCCAAATTCATCCTCTACCATATCATTTGTCATTTCGGCATTCCCTCCACCATCTTCATAGATCATGACTCTCCATTTGAAAACCAACATGTTACAGAACTCTGTGACCGATTCCACATCCACCAATGCTTTTCTAGCCCATACTTTCCACAAGGGAACAGCTAGGCTGAGGCAACTAACAAAACTATCCTCAAAATCCTATAGAAAGTTGTCAATGATTCTAGTCATGACTAGCATTTGTAAATCAATCTTGTCCTCTGGGCCTATCGCACCTCATTTTGTACTCCCACAGGCACCACCCCATACTCCCTGTTATATGGTGCTGAAGCTATTCTTCTAATCGAGGTCAAAATCCCTTCACTCTACATGTCCATGAAGAACTATATCACAGATGAAGACTACCATGTGGCACACCTGACACAACTAGACTTGTTAGATGAAAAGAGGCAATGGGCCTATGATCACCTGATCATGTACCAAAATCATCTCAAAAGGAACTTCAATAAAAAGGTACACCCTCGACAGTTCCAAGTGGGAGACCTAGTCCTGAAAGAGAACCAGAAAGTACAAGGAAACTGTGAAAAGAAATGAAAGTTTGAGCCCACCTGGTTAGGTCCATATGTGGTCACAACTTGCTTCAGTTCTAGAGCTTATCAATTGTCTACACCTGAAGGGGAGCCTCTTCCTGATCCTATTAATATCATACATCTAAAGCAGTTCTATGCTTGACCAATCAAATATGATCTTGAAAAATCTCCTAAAAATCAAATATGATCCTGAAAAAAAATAAATGATCATCCTGGTGAAAACCTGGTAAACAGACGCCTTGATGAATCAAAAAAATCAAAAAAATAAAATGGAAAAGAGTAAAGAGAAAAATCTCATCCAATGGTGAAAACTTGGCAATTCAAGCACCTTGGGCAAGTATTTTGGTGAAAACCTGGTAAATAGGCACCATACATAGTGGACCGTATCATTATCTATCAAAATCCCACCCCCCCAATCCATTCACCACTTTTCATTTCCGATTCACCCATCCCTCATTCCCAAGGTGTCATCCCCCTTGTGCCAGCACACGAGATTCGCTATCCCACTTTCTGCAATGCTGTAACTACTCATTGCATATAGTGTCCCTATCTTGTACATACCATCTTAGCAGTGCCTTTTACTCATAAAGAACATGACCCGAATGATCTCAATATCAGAAATGTTCCCTCAGCAAGTATCTTGCGTCACTGTGATTCTCTGAAAGTTGTTTGTTTTCCTAGCCATAATTCCCAATACAATCAGTACCTATCCATCGGGTCCTTGTAGGATGCATCCTTCCTCCATGTCTGACCTAATCTCAACATCCACAGTCAGTCGATCTCTTTTGGTAAAGGACATCTTTTGGTCTTATCGCATTGTTTTCAATTTGCTTGTTCTATCTTTTTAGTTGATTTTGTGATCTCAGTTGCCTACTCCCATTAAGGCCACCATGATCATTTATATCATGGTGTGTTGCAACAAGAGGAGTTATTTTGGGGCATGGTCTTTTGTGATCTTTCAGCTTCTACCTGTGAGTCAGTCAGATATGACCCTTGCACGATCCACTTGTGATCTTTTGGGTTACTTGGTGCACTTGGGAAATGTTGTTTGTCTATGGGTTCCCTCGCATCGTTCCCACCATGTGTCCTTTGGGATGCATGTGTGATGTTGGGGCAATCCTTGCATGTCTTTTTCACATCAGTCCTATACAAATGCTCATGACATGACCTCACGTTCCTAGTAACTGTGGTTCATCTCTTCTGTTGCTATATCAAAATAAGTGCTCAAAACTACATGGTGATGTTCCCTTGGAACATCCTACACTCAAGCTTCATGAAACATCCTCCCTCCTATCCAAACGTCTGACCAATGATCCCATCACCCCTATCCCCTATCAAAGCATCATCCCAAATAGAAAACTTCCCCCCCAAGAGCTTCTCTCTTGCATCCCTCTCACATTCTTGAACTTTGGATTGTGATTGTGCATATATCCCCCTTCAACCATTGTCTGCTCCCTCTCTCAGCGAGGGTACAGTCAGGCAGTGATATGTTGTGGCCATTCCATATACCCTCACCCTCACACTCTCATCTACATTCATGCATGCATTTCATTTCCCACTCCTACCCTATGTCATCTCATCCTACATTCATTTTAATCTTGCATTGTCAGGGTGCATTCATTTTAGTTTCACATCATCTTTTCATTCATATCATGTTAGATTCATTATCTTGCATTGTTAGGGTGCATTCATTTTAGTTTCAAATCATCTTTTCATTCATATCATGTTAGATTCATTATCTTGCATTGTTAAGGTGCATTCATTTTAGTCTCACATCATCTTTTCATTCATCTCATTTAGATTCATTTTAATCTTGCATTGTTAGGATTCATTCTTAGGTGCATTCATCTCATTTCGATTCATTTTAATCTTGCATTGTTAAGGTGCATTCATTTTAGATTAATTCATCTCATTCATTCATCTCATTTAGATTCATTTTAATCTTGCATTGTTAGGATTCATTCTTAGGTGCATTCATCTCATTTAGATTCATTTTAATCTTGCATTGTTAGGATTCATTCTTAAGTACATTCATCTCATTTGATTCATTTTAATCTTGCATTGTTAGGGTTCATTTTAGGTGCATTCATCCCATTTACCATCTCATTTCGTATCATTTAGGTTCATTTTCATCTTGCATAGTTAAGAGTTCATTTTAGGTCCATTTCTTATTAAGTTATTTTAGATTCATTAGGTTCATTTAATTATCTTGCATTGTTAACACATGTTACATATCCATACACATATGCATTTCATCATAATATACATGCATCGCATAACAAAAGCATTTACATCACATCCTGCATCCACAAATTGTCAGCACCTACATCTCATATAAACATTTCATAATGCATTTCATTTAGAAATCACATCCTACATCACACACATGTCAGTCTCACAGCATATAGAAATCACATCACATCCTACATCATCCATGTTAGTACATCATAAGCATCCATACATTCATCCATAACACATCATATCCCACCCAGCTCATCATATATATACCAAAAATCATCACAAAGAATAAAAGTACATGTCCCAACCCGAAAGCATCAAAGAATAAATGTCTGTCTGAGTCCATGATAGTATAATAGTACAGATATGAATTTACAATTAGAACTATGCCCTCCACCAATAAATGAATCATACACAATCAAAACTGTAGCATATCACTGCCTATCTACCTCTCCTGAGGGAGGCTGCATATCAAAATCCCCAGCTTATGGGTCTACCTCTGGTGGTACCTGTAGGATGGGTGGCCAGCTCACTGCACCCTATATACCTGTGTCCTATATATCTATCATGTGCACCACCTGGGATATCAGAATAGCCCCTATATCCATATCCATCTCTATCCCTGCATCTGATCTCTCCGTCTCTGCCATCTGTACCGAACCACCGACCGAGTGCTGCTGACTCTGTGTGTGGCTTAACTGACGACTCCTCTCACCTGCTCTGTGACTCCCACTAGACCCTATCCTCCTATTTCCACTTGAGCTTTTCAGTAATGATCAACTCAGCTCCCTATAATGTTGTACCTACTCAGGCGGCACAGATGCAAGATACAATCCCCTATAGAAGCCAATCTGCTCCCCCAACCTCACCATCTGCCACTGCAGGTGAGATACCTCTCCTGACCGCTCATGGGATCCCTGTGTAGTGGTATCCCTATCTCCCAAAAATTAGTCTCTCTCTAACCACAAGTCATCCCTCTCCACCTGCAAACCATCCCTCTCGGTAATCAGGGCCGCCATCTCCCTCCTTAGTTGATCCCTCTCTTGCAGGGTCATCAGTCCCTCTTGTATGGATTGTGCTAAGCATGTAATCAGGCTATCCCTCTTTGTCCTTCGCCCATCCCTCTCCCCCACTAGCCCATCCCTCTCCACTCTTAGAGCATCTCACTCCACTTGTGTGTCTCAGAGCATTTGCGTAGTGGTATCATGTGCGGCCTGCAGTGAGGCTAGGCATGTTGCTGCATCATCCCCCCACCCCTAGATGATTTGGATCTTGCTGATGGTGGTGGCCCTACCTATGGTGGTGATCCTGATGGTGGTGGACCTACCAGTATCTATAGCCCATCCCCTCCCCCCCGTCCACCTCCATCCCATCTCTGTCTACGTCTCCACCCCCATCTCCTCCTCTCCCTCCTCCATCCCTCCCTCCAATTCTTGCCTTGTCTCCCCCTCCTCCTCTCCCCCCTCCTCTTCGGCCCCTATATATGGCTAGTGCCCCTCCCTCACCATCTGGTAGTTTGGATCTACCCACTGCCCTAGGTGGCTGGAACCAGGCATCCTACGTTGATGTGGTCCCTGGATCTGCCACCCCTCTAGCTCAATCCCAGACAAATGGCTGCATGATCTGATAAGCAGCCAAAAACTATCCCCTATCCATCGGTGGCCCAAACTCAAATATCCTCTCACGGGTGGCCTGCTAGTACCATCACTCCCCATCTGGCACATCTTTCCTGAATCTGAACTAACAAGATGTCCTATTTGATCTATACTACTCCATGATATAATTCCATCACCCTGTAAGATGTGTGGGCATCACCATGTATGGGAGCTCTCATGCATCCTCCGCCCATGGTGCCTATCCAAGGTATGGATGCCATGTGATCCCATCCCTAATCTCATCTAGCATCTCTCGCTAGAAGTCAGTATCCCTCACCTCATGATATGTCACTAGCTCTCCCTAGCTATATGTTGCAGGCTCCTCTACCTGTCTATCCACTCCGCCTAAGAGCCATAGCACTGCTATGTGCTCCCAAGCCCAAACTTGTAGGAGGAAGTGAATCTAAATCTCCTCCCCATCATCCCTACTCCATGATAAACTATCTGATGAAGGTCATGGTACATCTCTGCTAACATCAATGTACCCCATGCTATCAGTACCCCTGCGTCCACAATCTGCACAATCGTGAGAATTAGCGATAGTGTGACACTCCTCCCGCCTATGTCTGGGGAGAGATACCCCGATACTAATCCTAGAACATAGTAATGGACCCGTTGTCTTGCTGGTGCTGCTATGGCATGTTGTGCTAATGCCAGCTACCCATGTGCCAAGATTGGCACTACTCCTGGCCCTAGTAGTGGGGCCACTACCTGTGCCTATGTGTACACACCTGCTACCACTAATACCCCTCGCACCAGTAATTAGAAGATGTGATATACATCCTCCAAGGTCACCATCATCTCCCCAGTGGGTAGATGAAATGTCCCCATCTCTGAATGCCAGTGCTCACACAGTGCTATCACCAGTACCATGTACGTCCATTTTTGCAGCATCCGTGCTAGATACCCCAAGCCCAATGCATCAACCCAAGCCCATTCCACCACCGTGAACTACTCTGCGATAATCAGCACTGTTGCCCGTCTCTCTCGACTCATCAGTCGATCCACCAACCACTACATCCAAGCCAAGTTAGCATGTCAATTTTTTGCTCTAGCTAAGCCTAATTAGTTTTCTCCCCGCGTTCTCGTGGAGATTCTTTTCCCTGCATTCCCACAAAGATTTTTCTTCCTGTAGAGCTCTTTGTCCCTGTGTTCCCATAGAGGCAACCCTTCCCTCATTCTCGCCAAACCCCCAGCGATGCGGGAATGCATTCCTGTGCTGCTTATCCTTTTTACCTTCCCCTCGCGGGAATGCTATTTTTTTTGGCATCCCGTTGCTAGCTCATGAGAATGCGATCTCGTAAGATGTTCTTATGAGACCGCAGTCCCACAACCCCTCCCAGGATTTTCACAATCCTATGAAAAACCCTTGACCCCCCCAAATTTTGGACCCTGCCCATATTTTGTGGGAACGCGTTCCCACCAGGACAGGAGCATTCCTGTCGGGCGTGCACTTCGGAGGAATGCACTTTTTTGAGTTAAAACATGCAATAAATGCACTAAAAACACAATGAAAAGTTTAGTTTTTTTATCCTACCTATTGGTTGGGCCCTCCACTCCACACCACACATCTCACAATGTCCGTCTAGTGTGTCCATCGCCCTCACTATGCCATCTTGTCCTTGTGTATCAGAGCTCTACAGTCATGATTTCTAAGCTCTCAGTGTGCAAATGAATTGATTTTGACCCCTCCGACCGTTATATAGGCCTCCCTGGACCCCCATTTTCACTCTTGGATACCCTAATTCCTCCCATTTCTTCCCATCCTTCCCATCTTCATTCCTCATGGCCTTTTTCACCCTTCTTTCCTTCGTCCATGCGCCTCCTTAGCCTACAACACTCTCCCTTTCTTTCACCCCTTTTTCCTTTCGAGCCGCTGCCCGGGCCCCTTTTTTCTTTCCCCACCGTCCTCTCGAGGAGGCATCATCCAGCCACATCCTAACCCATAACTGGGGCAACTCTATTACCTAGTCCATTCTTTGTGTCATCTCTTTATTGCTAAAAACATCTTCAAAGTAGTGTTATTTTAACACTACGTCGAAGAGGGGCAAAATGTAGACACCTAAATTTGATTACATTATTTAGTAATTTTATTTAGTCTTTTCCTAAGGCATTTTATTAATTAAATATTATTTAATTAATTTATGTCATCCTCTAGTTAATTAATTTAATTAATTAACTATAGCCTAATTAATTATTAAAATGACAAACTTATAGTCTGATAATTAATTAAATCCTTATTCCTCTATTAATTTAAATGGATACATTTATCTAAATAAATTAATTCATAAATCCCCTTTTCTTCCCACTTGGAATTAAATAAAATATTTAATTCTAATTCTCCCCTATTAGCTAATAATCCATGCTTAGCTAATTTAATCCTCCACTCATTCTCTCTCCTCCATCACATCTCCCTAATCCTCCACTTACCAAGCCTAATCACCTCCTAAGCATGTGCACAATCATAATCCAAGATTAAAGAATGCTAATCCCCCCCAAAGTCACCCCCCTTATGACATCACCTCCACATCCTCCAATGAGAAATCAAAAGCCTCTTACACCTCTTACACACTTGTCCCCTCTCACACCTTCCAAAGGTGCCTCTCCTCTCATCCTTCACCATTGTGACACTTGTCACAATTCTATGCATTTGAGAAAGCACAATCCATGTGCTCTCCCTTAGATGCATCTCCACCGTTGCTCACTCCTCTTTTTCCCCTTAATCTTGACCGTCTGTATCACTCATCTTTCTATAAAAGAGAAGCTCTCCTCCTTCATTTTCATCCACCATTGAAGCAAAGTTATCATGCCATTTTCTCTATTGAAGCTTGAAGCATAGATCATTGAGCACACATTCCATCCTTGGACAAATCTTCTACCTCTTGGAGGTTTGCTTAAGGGTTTTATATTACTTTTGAGTGTCTTTGTCTTCATTTTGTAGGTCTAATCGTAGGTGTTTATCTCATTTGTTTTGTTGAATGTTTAGTTTACTTTGCATTCCTTAACACTACATTTTAGGTATTACAGTATGTAATGGATAAAAATTCAATATGGGAGGACTATTTGTACTTGGTTGAGTTTTCCTATAAAAATCGGTACCATAAATCTCTTGGCATGTCTCTTTTTTAGGCCTTATATGGTCAACTATGTCGTACACATTTGATTTAGGACTATTTTAGGGAGCGTGTAGTGTTGGGTCCTAAGATGCTTCAAGATATGGAGCAATAGGTGTTTCGCATTAGAGAGCATTTAGTTACAGCTCAAGATCAAAAGATGCAGATGCCAATAGGTTTGATCATCACTTCTTGATAGGAGGCCATTTTTTTGTGATTTTATCCATGAAGGAGCCACATCCATTATGGGAAAGGTTCTAAATTAGTGTTGTGTTTTGTTGGATCTTTTTAGATCCTTAATAGGATTGGTCTTTTTTTTTTATTTTTGGTGACTCATCAGACAATTACTGTACACTCGCCATGAATTTTTGGTTGACTCGTCATGTATATTCCTAGGTTAACTCGTAAGTAATTTTTAGGGTTAACTTGTTAATCGACATTGGTAAACTACTTAAAGGGCCTATAAATAAGTAGCGGTGTAATGTAAAATGTATTAGACTATAAATTTTCTCTTTGTTGGATAATAAAAATAAGTGGATGATTGTTTCTCTAGTGGATGTAGCCCATATTGAGTGAACCAAGTTAAATTTTTGTGTTCTTGTTTTTTTTCTTCTTTATTTCTACATTATCTTAATATTTTTTATTGCTCATGTCTGCCTAAACCCTAACAATTGGCATTGGAGCAGTGTATATTTCACTGATTTGGTAGGAATCTCAAATTTGAGTGGGAGAAATGGTAGAGGAAGGAAAGATTAAGGGTGATAAGTTCAACGGCCAAAACTATTAGCTATGAAAGATGTAAATGGTAGATTATATATATCCAAAGGGACATTACTTATCATTGGGTGGAAAAGAAAAGAATTCGATGACTATCTTAGATGGAAATTGGGAATTTCATGATAGGAAGACACTAGGAGAAATATGGTTGTGACTGGTATCATCGGTGGCTTTCAATATAGAAAAAGAAACAACAACGGAGGATCTAATGTAGGCATTAGACAAATTATATGAGAAACCATTGGCCTCAAATAAGGTATTTCTTATGAATTGTTTATTTAATATGAAGATGCCAGAGGGTGGGTTTGTTAGTGATCATTTGAATGATTTTAAAATGGTTACTAGTCAACTAAGTTTTGTAAAAGTAAATTTTTATGATGAGGTTAGAGCTCTCTTGATTTTATTCTCATTTCTTGAAAGATGGAATGGCTTGGTCATGGTTGTAAGAAACTTTGTCTCTAGTTCAAAGAATTTAATGTTTGATGATGTTGTTGGTGTTATTCTTAGAGATGAAATATGATAGAAAACAATAGCTGAAACATCAAGTAATTCTTTGACTATTGAAAGAAGGGGACAACATAGGGAAAGAGGAAAGAGACCAGGTAATCATGGGAAATCTAGAAAGGACAAAGCCAAATCTAGGATAAATGTGGAGTGCTAGTATTACAAAAAGAAAGTATATCTGAAGAAATATTATTGGTGTCAGAAGGGAAAACAAGGAGATGGATGATAAGAAAATAACAAGGAAGAAAATATAGCAGGTGATGTGTTACAATATGCTTTGATTATTTCTTTAAATAATATTATTGATTCTTGGGTGTTAGATTTAGGGGCTTATTTTTATGCCTCACACCATAAGAAATATTTCCTAGACTATGTTCAAGGTGATTTTGTACAAGTTTATTTAGTTGATGATGAGAAATAAAATTTTTTTGGAAAGGGAAACATATAGATAAAATTACCAAATGGTAATTGTGTGCTATAATTGTGTCACACTTCTATGAATCATTACATGCAAGGAAACTCAAGAATGAGCCCTCACAAATCGATCCATAGCTCCCTAGGCATGGAGTGCAAGGGCTTTTAAGAATGCTCTGAGCTAGAGCTATTTAGCCTATAACCTTGCTAGTAAACTATGCAATGGGAGATTCAATGAAGACAAGGGCAAGAATGTCAATATCCTCAAGAATCAAGAATGAAAATGCAATGCAATGCTATGCTAGAAATGGAAATGCAAGCTAAGCTATGACAGGAAATATGCAAGTGTTACAACCCAAGCTAATTAATCTATGTGAGCTAATCTAGAGCATAGAAATGAAGCTAATCTAAGAAAGTATAAATATGAAGCTAAGCTAAGAATGCAAGAATGAGATGTAGAATGCAAGAATGCTCCAAATCTTCAAAAGCTCCAAAGTGACCTAGAAATCCTGCAGCATAAAGTTAGCATAAAAAGTTGGGGATCTAGAATGAAGAAGAGAGCTCTTCTTTTATAGAAAATGAGGAGAAATGGACCATGGAGATTAAGAGGCAAAAGATTTAATCAACGGTGGAGCTTAAAAGAGGAGCAATCCATGTGCACAAGTATCCTCCAATGAGAAAATAGGAGTTGACTTTTGTGTCCATATGAGACAAAAAGTACTTTTTCTCTTTTTATAAATAAGAATAATGTTTTATTTGTGCAACTTAGGATAAGAGGAAAAGTGGGGGCTTTTTATTTATTAAAAGGGGAGGAAATATTCCTTTTAAATAAATAAAGACTTAGGATAAAATGGTTAGCCCATAGAAAATAATCGAATAAATGATAGAACTAGGATTTGATCAAGAATAAGCAATTAGTGATTTAGCAAAAGGGGCTAATAGTCTAGATGACCATTTTTAGGTGTATACAGTAATCAATGGCTACTGAAAGAGGTGATAGATGTACTTGATTTGAGAAGAAATATAAG
This sequence comes from Chamaecyparis obtusa, assembly GCA_027943335.1. Lineage (NCBI taxonomy): Eukaryota > Viridiplantae > Streptophyta > Pinopsida > Cupressales > Cupressaceae > Chamaecyparis > Chamaecyparis obtusa. Next base: position 72,464 of record BSBK01003530.1, on the reverse strand, counting down.
ATCAATAGGATGACTGGGAAGTGATGGTTTTATAGTCCTGTTCACAAAAAATCCATGGAATCTTACAAATGGCTCAATGGTATTAGAAAAAGGGGCAAAGGTACATGCATTTTATTTATGTATTGGTAATATTGATTATTCTATTTTCCTAGTTTCAATAGGAACATATACAAATTTATGGCATAATTTACTTGGGTGCATGAGTGAGAAGGGGATGGAACTTCTCCATTCAAATGATTTATTGTCAGGATTGAAACAAGTTGATTTGGATTTTAGTGAAAACTATGTTTATGGAAAATAAAAGAGGGTCATATTTATTAGGGTTGGGAAGGAAACAAAAAGTGAAAAACTGGAACTTGTTTATTTTGATGTATGGGGACCGTCCCAGGTACCATCTCTTGGTGGGTCTTATTATTATGTTACTTTAATTGATGATACAACTAGGAAATCTTGGGCTTATTTCATTCCCTGGAAATTTGATGTATTTGAATTCTTTAATAAAGGGAAAATTTTGGTTGAAAATAAGGTACGAAATAAGCTAAAGTGTCTCATATCAAAAAAATGGAGATGAGTACTATAGTAGAGATTTTGATAGTTATTGTTCATATTATGGGATTCATAGACAAAAGGAAGTTCCTAGAACCCCACAAGAAAATGGTGTATCTAAAAGGATGAACATAACTATCATAGAGCATGCATGGATAATGAGATTTCATGCAGGACTTCCATTACAATTTTGGGTAGATTCTATAGATACTATTATTTACTTGATTAATAGAGGGTCTTATAGTTCCTTGGATGGTGGTATTCCAGAGGAGGAATGGAAAGGAAAAAAGGTAAACTACTCATTTCTAAAAAACTTTTGGGTGTGAAACATTCGTCCATATTTATATAGAAAACTGATTAAAGCTTGAGGCAAAATCCAATAAGTGTACTTTTATTAGGTACGGTGTTAATGATTTTGGTTATCATTTATGGGATTTTGAGAATCAAAAAATCATTAAGAGTAGATATTTCATATTCAATGAAAATATCATGTACAAGGATCTGATATACAGAAAGAAGAAAGAAGAGGAACACACATAATGCATGGTACTTGATGAAATCCTAGTAAATGTAGTCCCAACCATGGAAGAAAATATTGAACAATTAGAACCACAAAAATTTCCTTAAACTCTAGTAAGAAGATCTTCTAGGATAATTAGACCTCCTAAATGATATTCTCCTTCATTCTATTATGTATTATTGACTAATTCTGGTGAACTAGAAAGTTATGCAAAAGCCATGAAGGTTGAAACCGGGAAAAAGTGGGAGCAAGGAACAAAAGAGGAGATGGATTCTTTGATACAAAATAAAACTTTGGAGTTATTTGAATTACTTGAAGATAAAAGAGAATTTCCTAATAAATGGATTTACATATTAAAGGAAGAACATAGAGGAAAGAAAAGGTACAAGGCTAGACTTGTGGTAAAAGTTTTTGCAAAAAAAAAGGTATTGATTTTTACGAGATATTTGTACCTGTTCTTAAAATAACTTCAATTAGAATGATTCTAAGTATTGTGGCCACAAAATATTTGCACATAGAACAATTAGATGTCAATACAACTTTTCTCTATGGATATTTGGAGCAGTCACAAAGATATAAGGTCAAAGGTAAGGAAAAATCAATGTGCATGTTGAAGAAGAGATTGTATGGGCTGGAACAAGCACCCCAAAAATGGTATTTTAAATTTGATAGTTTTATGGTTGAACAAGGTTACAATAGATTTCATTATGATCATTGTGTTTATTTCAAGATATTGGATAATTGTAGTTGTATTATCCTATTATTATATGTTGTCGAGTCTAATATGCAGCATATAAATGACCTTAAACAAAAATTAGCATAGTCATTTGCTATGAATGATTTGGGTGCATCAAAACAAATCCTTGGTATGAGAATAACTAGGGATATAAAAAATCACACATTGACATTGTCTTAGAGTGTTTACATAGAAAAGGTGTTGAAAATATTCTAGATGAAAGATGCAAAACTAGTTAGTACACCTTTGCCTAGTCATTTTAAATTGTCCAAAGTGATGATCGCAAGACACAAGAGATGTATTACATGTCTAGGGTTCCATACTCTTCAACATTTGGAAACTTGATGTATACCATGGTGTGTAAAAGGCTATATATTTCTCATGAAGTGGGATTTTTGAGAAGGTATATGGGCAATCCTAGAAAAGAGAATTGGAATGCAATAAAGTGGATTCTCGAGTATTTGAGAGGTACAACTCAATATTTATGTTTCAGAGGTTCCCATTCCAATTTACAAGGGTATGTTGATTCAAATTTAGCAGGCAATCTTGATAGTAGGAGGATCACTATAGGGTATGTTTTTACTATAGGTGGCACAATGGTCAGCTGGATTTATAGATTGCAAAAGGTTGTAGAACTTTCAACCACATAAGTAGAATATGTTGCTACTACAAAAGCTAATAAGGAGATGATTTGGTTACAAAGGTTTATGGAGGAATTGGGAAATACATAAGAGAATAGAAGGTTTCATATTGATAGTCAGAGTGAAATTTACCTTGCAAAGAATTCATCCCTTTACTCTAAGACCAAAAAAATCTAGATTCAGAATCATTCCATACACTCAGTTTTAGAGGATTGACAGTTGAAGCTAGAGAAGATGCATATCAGCAAGAACCCTATAGATATGTTGAAAAAGGTAGTAACATGAGATAAAATAACTTCCTACTCAATTTCTTATGGTCTTCAATCTTGATCAAAGTGGAAATGAGAAACAGTCAATTCCATGTGTGTCAGTCTAGTGGGAACTTTAGGATAGTGGTGTTGTTGCGAGATCAGTCTCCAAGTGGGAGATTGTTTAGTGCAGAGAATGATTAGGAAATTACTATACAATTTTCATGTATTTTTTGGTTGATTCATCAGTAATTTTCCTAGGTTAACTCATCAAGCATTTTTAGGGTTAACTTGTTAACCGACATTGGTAAACCACCTAAAGCACCTATAAATAAGTTGTGGTGTAATGTAAAATGTACCAAACTATAAATTCTCTCTTCACTAGATAATATAAATAAGTGGATGGTTTTTTCTTTTGTGGATGTAGCCCATATTGGGTGAGCCATCTTAAATCTTTATAATATTTGTTTTTCTATCTTCTCTATTTTTGCATTAACTTAATATTTTTTATTGCTCATATCTTCCTAAACCCTAAAACTTATCTTTTGGTATTTCCACCTAGCCTATCATGCATCCATGATGTATTTCATGTTTCCATTTTGAGAATGTATATTCCTAATGTGACCCATGTTCTTCATTGGGGTGATTTAAAGGTAGAGGATGGGAAGTTTTTTTTGGAGCCCATATGTATTCTTCAACATCAAAGGTTGATCCTCAAGGATTGAGACATCAAGAAGGAAGGGATCCAATGGGACCTAAGTGATGATATTTCAACTACTAGGGAGGATGCTTCACAGTTGAGAGATTTGTACTCCTATATTTTTGCAGGATTCCAAGAGTAAACCTAGGCTTAGGAGGGAGGATGTAGTGCCTCTCATGGTTGTTATATTTTTTTCCATGCTATTTTGACCTAAGATAGGCTCTTCTTTGATTTCATGACTATGCACATGATGTGACCATATATTTGTAGTACGTGTTTCATCTTATTACAATACATTATATTGGCTTTACTGTTATCATAGCTAATCAGATACAGGGTTAACTATAGTGGCAAATATTTGCCAATTGGAAAATATTTCACGTTGAGAACTTAGAATTTGGTGAATAAATTGTACCAATCAAGGTGGCCATTTTTCTTAGACTTTATAAATATCCAGTCAAATACACTACCCAATCACCCATCATTTTATGTAATTAATTATATCTCTATAAAGATTTCTTCAATAGAATCTACATTTTCAATACGGTATATTCAATGTTTTTGCCTAAAAGTTTTGAAGCTTCTCTTAATCGATGACCATAATTCTCCAGTAGCCATATAAAGATATATTTGCATGAGGACCCAATTCACCTGACATTTTTCAAAAGCGTGCCTCAATTCACCATAATTTTTTCCAACTCTATTATAATTTTCAATTAATAGGATGGTCCATAATCGCCTATAAAATTACATAAGACATGTTATAATTAAGTGGGACTCGCTAAATACTTGTATACCATATAAAATTATCGCTAAATTTTCCAAATATGGATTGGTATAAATACAATCAAAGATAAAATTTATTTCCACACAATTTGGTCACTTAAGAGCTCTCAATTTAGATCATATCAAAGTTTCAAACCAAGAACAACCATTTTTGTTGACTGCATTGGCGACTGCTAGTGACATAAAGGTAAGTGATCATTTTTTTTTGAAGTGTTATAACATTATTCTACATTCATCTCTATCTATTTTTAATTTTGATTTCATTCTTATTGAGTGAGGAGTTGTTAGTGGTCACCCAGGAGACCTCAAACAACTAGATTGTAGGTCGTCTGGCTAATGAATCATATAGTCTATTATTGCTTCTTAAACAAGTAGATATTTTTTTGTAGCCTTTATTTCATTGGAGATGTCAAATAGGAAGAAGGGTAGGACTCTTGAATGTGGGGAAGGCCAAGAGAGGCCAAAAAAACATAGAACCTTATCTTTGTACTATAGCATTGGAAATATTTGTGGTGAAAATTTGGAAGGTACATCATCACAAGTAAAAGTACAAGATTCACAACCTACACCACATATCGAAGAAGCTGGCAAATTGAATATCTCTGATCATAATGAAATTGAAGAAAAAAATTTGGTAGATACCTAGGGTAGCTGGAATGATATAATTGACTTGGGTGAGAATTCCATAGATGATGATGATGCACAAAACGGGAAAATAAAAATAAAAATAAAAAAAGGATCGGGACACTACAACATTTGGGGTCAAATTTCGATGCCAATTTGTGATGCCACTATAATTTGTGTTTATTTTTTGTATTTTTTTTGCAATTACCCCCGATGGTGTCGTAATAGCGATGATGACATCATAATTGTGACACCCATTTGGTTATAAACAAAAAAAAAGAAAAAGAAAGTGTCATTTATAAGTTTTGTGAATTCAAATAGTTGTCACGAAGATGACACTGCACTTTTGCATGGCATGAAGAGGGCATTCAATTTTGGCGTGTGCAAAGAGGTCGGCACCGTGTGGGAAGAGAGCACTGGCACTTGAGGTAGGCATTCGAGCTTTGTCTTCTCATTAACTCAATTTCATTTTGATGGCATTTGTTGATTTAATGGCATAATATGAATGTTAATAGTGGCATTGTTTACATATTAGCATTAGGAATGCTCGATGATCCATGAGCTTTGAGAGCTAGGGCATCGTTGTCATTACCTTCAAGGCATTGTGTGAAGTGTTTGATCTCTCTCTATTTGTTTTATTGTTGATATTCACTATGTGGTACTCCCTGTTTATGATCATTTCATGAGGAAATGTTTTGGTGGCTCGTGGGCTACAAGCTAGGGCATCATACATTGTTTATGAGCTCACTGTTTAATACTGGCATTGTTTACATCTTTTAATTTGGAATGCTTGATGACCTGCGAGCTTTGAGAGCAAGAGCATCATTACTATTACCTTCAAAGCATTGTGTGAAGTGTTTGATCTCTCTTTATTTGTTTTGATGTTGATATTCACTATGTGGTACTCCCCGTTTATGATCATTTCATGAGGAAATGTCTTGATGGCTTGCGGGCTGCAAGCTAGGGCATCATACATTGTTCATGAGCTCATTGTTTAATACTAGCATTGTTTACATCTTTTCATTTGGAATGCTTGATGACCTACAAGCTTTGAGAGCTAGGGCATCGTTTCTATTACCTTCAAGGCATTGTGTGAAGTGTTTGATCTCTCTTTATTTATTTTTCTATTGATATTCACTATGTGGTACTCCCCGTTTATGATCATTTCATGAGGAAATGTCTTGATGGCTCGTGGGCTGCAAGCTAGGGCATCATACATTATTCATAAGCTCACTATTTAATACTGGCATTGTTCATGAGCTCACTATTTAATATCTGGCATCATGCAAACATACATTAATACAATTAGTATTTTGAATTTGAACTCAGGCATCATGCAATGTTATTGCTATCATTGCATGCTTGTTGTTGTTGTGCACCATATATTTTTTTATACATTGTTTATTTCATTGAGACTGTGAGCTTGGCATTTGTAATGTATTTTCTATTATTGGATCAATGCTACCATGTTGTTGACTATGTGTATGGCTTGACTATGCATATGCATAATTGTAGATGGGGATTAGTAATAGGGTGTCATGCATTGCTTAGATACATTGGATCTAACCCCATCTTTTCCTTCTTTGTAGGTTTTGGATCATACAAGACCATATTGGATTAAACCTCGGGTTAACACTTCATTACTTTAGGAAATGTCTGGTACTGTCATTATTTATGTTCATCCACTTATGTATGTTTGCATTCATTCATATTCTTCTGAAAGTTGGCTATTAGTGACCATATAGGACCATTCTTGATGTTTTTGGGTCATTTGATGAAAAGTTGTAAATAGGGACATCAGTAATAAAATAGGGATATATTAAGATTAATATCGTAAGTAAAACCATCACACAGTGGCATTCAGATTGAGTACAATATGAATTCACATGCCTTTAATTATGATACACTTTTAAAATTATCACTCATTGGTCATTTGACAATTCAAGATATAAGTATCAGAATATAAACTATTGTAAAAGGCAGAAACACATATGTATCATCATTTAATACAAAATATAAAAGTATCCCATAGACACACAGTTTCTATTATAACAACCATCCTCTAATCTCATGGTGTACTAGTCTCAAGATAAGAACAATTTACTTAAGCCATCATATAAGTATCATCCTAAAGTTTAAATAGACATTGACTATGGATATACAACACTAAGCCATAATAAATTAAAGAGTTTCACTGCAATTTCTATGTCCACTTACAATCTTCCTACTACTTACACTGCAATTTCTATGTCCACTTACAATAATAAATTACAGAGTTTCACTACAATTTCTATGTCCACTGTCATTAAAATATATCACTCCTCATGTTATATAGGCATCCTTCTCATTAAGTGTTGCCATTAAAATATATCACTCCTCCTGTTATATAATGTATATGCATACTTGTTTAAAATGTCATACCATTTCACTCAAATTTACATGACATTAAAGCCAAGCCCAAAATGTATACATACGTGTAAGTATAGGAGAAGCTGGATTCTGCAACTATTGAAAAAAAAAACTATACCAATAGCAGCTTACGAGAAACTATACTCGTGCTTATCACACCATACCTTAGCATCATAATGCTTATCATTTTCAAGCTTCAGCGAGACTTCATACCACGCATTGTCTATATATTTGTACACAATGCTGATTTAGGTTGGAGGTAAACTAAATGTGTCATGTAAACAACATGGTTGAATGCAATCTCTTTTGCGCGTTTTCAAGAGTTTTCCCACCAATACAAGCGTAAATAACACATTGAACGTAATCTACGAACACGGCGTGGTATGAAATCTTGCTGAAGCTTGAAATATATCACTCCTCATGTTATTATCAAAATTAAATTCAAATATTTCTAAAAACATTTATTCTTGTAGAATTAAGATATCCTTATCTCAATAATAAAACAAGCTTGCATAATAGTTTTTGAATCACATTAACACACACACATGTTCTGTAGCATAGTTTGTTTTAGAAATGTATGACTTGACTATGCACATGAATAATTGTAGATGAGAATCAGTAATAGGGTGTCAGGCATCGCTTAGATCCTTTGGATCTAAGCCCATCTTTTCCTTCCTTGCAGGTTTTGGATCATACAAGAGCATACTTGATTGAACCCCAGGTCAACACTTCATTACATCAAGCAATGTCTGGTACCTTCATTATTTATGTTCATCCACTTATGTATGTTTTCATTCATTCATATTCTTTTGAAAGTTGGCTATTAGTGACCATATATGATGATTCTTGATGTTTTTGGGTCATTTGATGAAAAGATGTAAAAAAAATTTAAAAGTTTATATTTTTTATTTCAATTTTTAAAATCATAAAATGAATAAAATTTAAAGATAACAAATTAAGATAATCTTTGTCTTCACTTAAAAAAATATATAAAGCTCATAAAGTATGGTAAAAACATAAAGCTCATAAAACATGGTAAAAGAGGGCCCTAACTATGGTAAAATGGGAAAGTTGCCACCTTGCACTGCTCTTCATATGGCAACTGCTAAGGAAATATGTTATAAAATTTCAAGGCATAAAATTTTATACTTTTTGACATCATACTTTTTTCTTTTTAGCATTGAGTTTACAATGTGGGGGAGTCAAAGAAAATATATGTATAGATATAAAATTTCATGCCTTGAAATTTGGCATGAAATTTTATAACATAGTTCCTTAGCACTTGATCTTTATATGGCAGCCATGACTTGAGGTGAGGATTTGATCTTTGTCTTCTCATTAACTCAATTTCATTGTGATGGTATTTGTTGATTTAATGGAAAAATATGAGTGTTAATACTGGCATTGTTTACATCTTTGCATTTGCAATGCTCAATGACCCGCGAGCTTTAAGAGCTAGGGCATCATTGCTATTACCTTCAAGGCATTGTGTGAAGTGTTTGATCTCTCTTTATTTGTTTTGTTGTTGATATTCACTATGTGGTACTCCCCGTTTATAATCATTTCATGAGGAAATATCTCGATGGGTCGCGAGATGCAAGCTAGGGCATCATATATTGTTCATGAGCTCACTGTTTAATATTGGCATTGTTTACATCTTTTCATTTGGAATGCTCGATGACCCACGAGCTTTGAGAGCTAGGGCATCATTTCTATTACCTTCAAGGCATTGTGTGAAGTGTTTGATCTCTCTTTATTTGTTTTGCTATTGATATTCACTATGTGGTACTCCTCGTTTATGATCATTTCACGAGGAAATGTCTTGATGGATCGCAGACTACAAGCTAGGGCATCATACATTGTTCATGAGCTTAGTACTGTTTAATACTGACATTGTTCATGAGATCACTGTTTAATATCTAGCTAGGCCCTGTAAATGGTACCAGGCCAACCCAATCAACCAAAAAAAATGTGTCATGTTTATCTTTGTCAAATACACTCGTTCACCATTTTGTTCTTGTTCTTCACACAAATATTGCATCAAAAGTAATTGTAAACAATGATTCAAAGAAAAAAGAAACAACTACAATAGATTAGACCCCAAAAGAATACAGTCAATGACAATAGCTCACAGTCTCAATGAAATAAATAGTGTATAAAAAAAAATGTGGTGCACACTAGCAGCAAGCATGCAATGACAACAATAATATTGCATGATGCCCGAGCTCAAATTCAAAATAGTAAGTGTATTAATGTATGATCTAATAGCAGAAACCTCATTGATCTATCTTTGTTATATTGATGCTATTAGATCAAATAAGGACATTGATAATAAAATAATGCACTTACTATTTTGAATTTGATCTCATAAAGATTAATATATCCTACTATTTTGAATTTCTATGTGCTTTGAGCCAATGAAATTTTTATCATCATGATGAAGTAATAATGCATTAAATGTCTTACTTATGTCCCTATTTGATTGGAGGGTGCTCTATTTGTTATATTGCTGCTATCAAAATAGAATGGCAGTGGTGATTCAATGCATCTACAGCCTCAACAACATGGTAGCATTGATCCAATAATAGAAAATACATTACAAATGCCAAGCTCATAGTCTCAATGAAATAAATAGTGTATAAAATAATATATGGTGCACAACAGTAGCAAGCATGCAATGATAGCAATAACATTGCATGATGCCCAAGCTCAAATTCAAAACAATAAGTGTATTAATGTATGATCTAATAGCAGCAACCTCATTGATCATTACCTTTCACTCCATTATTATAGAAGAGATAACTACCTACAACTAGGGCATCATGCATTGTTTATGGGCTCACTGTTTGAGCACCTCATGTCCCTATTTGATTGGTCGGTGCTCAAACAGTGAGCTCATAAATAATGCATGATGCCCTAGCTTGTAGCCCGCAAGCCATCAAGACATTTCCTCATGAAATGATCATAAACAGGGAGTACCACATAGTGAATATCAAAATAAAAAAATAAATAAAGAGAGATCAAACACTTCACACAATATATGTTGTTTTATAAGATTTTATTAAGACTAAATATATTGTTTTATGAGCTCACTGTTTGAGCACCTCATGTTCCTATTTGATTGGTTGGTGCTCTGTTTGTTATATTGATGCTATTAGATCAAATAGGGACATACAATTCGATATCAACCTATCATATATCCATTCCAAATCATATAACTCTATTTTAATAAACATACATGCCAACCATTTGACAAAATGTCCATATGAAATCTAGAGCAATACATTAATTTTATAGTGAATTAATTTTATAGTGAATTCATGATTTATAGTGAATTAATTTTATAGTGAATTCATGATTTATAATTCAGTTGTAGCAGCTCAATGTGTTTGAACTCAAGAATACCCCTTACTTGGTTTCCTACAAAGCCTTTGGTGAAATCTGTCAAAAAATGAGAAGCTATGAGAAGGTGACATTAAGATAATGAAAGGAGGCATCTCCAATTTGTTTTGCAGATATACACATTAAGGACAATGTTAGATAATACAAGGGAATTTGATCAAAATAGGGAGACAATCGCTAGATTGTTGTCTAACTTTCAAAGAGAAGGTGATGACAAATGTTATTGTCCATGCAAGAGTTGTAACGGCGTAAAGACAAGAAGAATCAAAATCAAAACAGCAAAGAGACATTGTAGGGAGAATGGTCACATTGAAGGGGGGTTTGATTATAATCCAGTGGTAAGTTATTTGTTATATTTTTTTCACAATTAATATACATATGAACCATGGAAGGAGGTTTGATTATCACATTAAAGGGGGGTTTGATTATCATCATTTTTATATAGGTTGATCTCCCCAGTGTGAATATAGAGGAACATGGAGGTGTGAGTATTGAAGTTGAAGATCATGATCCCATGGAAAATGACGATCATGCACCAGAAAACACATTTGAAGATGATGGTATGAATGCATTGATTGTTGACACATTTGGTACTGGTGCTATTGGTGCTGATGATGATGATGATGATTATGATGAGGATGACATTGACGATGTCCATGATATACCTCTACTTGAGAAGGTGGACATGACCCTTTACGAAGGCTCCCAATATACTCTTCTCTCTGATGTATTGTTGTTGGTGAATTTGAAGGTTATGAATGGTTTATCCAACATAGCAATATCATGTATGCTAAGGTTTGTCATATATGTCATTATAGTCTATAAAAGGTGAAACATGTACCATTAAGATTGTTTATAGTATTGACTTATATTATTTGTTGTAGATTGATAAGTGAATTTTTGTTACCACCATCAAATGTTCTCCCTCGCTCATACCAAGAATTATGTGCCACTATTAAACATATTGGAATGGAGTATCAAACAATAGATGATTGTCCTGAAGATCATATTATTTATTATCAAGAACATGAAAAATGCAACAGAATGCCTTGAATGCCATAAAAGCAAATATCAAGATGATCAAATGACAAAAAAGATGTCTCACAAGGTTCTTTGTCACATCCCCATTATTCCACGTCTAAAAGAATTATTCAGGTGCAATAGCTTGGCACAATTTATGGATTACCATGCACGTGGCAGGAGTTGAGATTACATTATTCAAATGCATGCGGATGGTTCATCATTTATTCACATAGAGGAAAAGAGGCCACACTTTAAAGAGGAATCTCAAAATCTTAGGCTTTCTCTGGCATCAAATGGTGTCAATCTGCATGGAGAGGTGTGATATGTTTACTCAGTGTGGCCTATTTTTGTTCTAAACAATAATCTTCCTCCATGGATGTCAATAAAGAGGGAGCACATTATGATGGCAATGATTGTTCCAGGTATCTTATTATTTTATAGTTATCTACATGTAATTATAAGTCTTGGAGTGAAATGGCTACAATAATTGTCTGATGTTGTTGTTAATTCAACTAGGTAAGTACCAAGTGAAAGATATGAGTGTATATATTGTGTCTTTTATCAACGAGTTGTTGGTGTTATGGAATGGTTTCAATATGTATGACATCTCCCAACTAATTGGACAAAGACAATTTCAATTCCATGCAATGCTTGTGTGGACAATTCATGATGCTCCAGGGTTGACACATTTTTGTGGTATGTTATGGTGAATTCTAGTTGTACATGATAATTCAAATTTTAAAAATATACATATTTAATCCAATTGTATCATTATCTTATAGGTCTTCAAACAAAGGGAAAATTTTCATGTCCAATGTGTGGTCCAAAGATGAAATCTCATAATTCTAAAAGTTTAAGAAAATAGGTGTTTGATGAGTATAGGCAGTTCCTCTCTAGAAATCATAAGTATTGAAGTGCAAAAAGACATCTTTTCAATGGGAAAGAAGAGACTACATCAAAGCCCCGTAGAATGACACCTCACCTATGGTAGTTGGAATATAATAGAATTCAAGGTAATATCATTCCACGTAATGGTTGATGTTTGAAAATTATATATTTTGATTGTGTTTTGTTGGCCAATTATGTAGTTGATGATCTTGAAGGTCGTGAAGGCATCACCGACTAGCTTCCAAAGGGACTAAAATGTTATCCCAAAGAATTTATTAGGCTTCCCTACTATGAGCATCTAAAAATTGTGCATTTGTTTGATACTATACATATTGGAAAGAATATAACAAAGACACTATGGAAAATATTGGACAGAAGGCGTGACAAAGAAAAACTTGGAAAAATTTGTAGTGACATTCATGATTCCAATCATGCAATGAAAAATATCATTGAATCAAATAGCAATGGAGACCATATCAATGCAAGTGCTCTTCCTTGGTTATTAATAGAGCAACAAAGTAATGTCATAAAACAAGTGATCCGAAAAATTCAATTTCCTATAGGATTTGCTGCAGATATAAGCAATCTCATATCAAAGAAAAATGATTTTGGGTCAAGGATGAAAACGCATGATTGGCATACCTTCATTAAGGTAAGTCATAGTCTTTTGTATTTACAATATATTTGTGTAATTGCATTCAATTTTTATTGTATGAAATGATCAGTTGATAATTGTTGTAGTATTTTCTACCCCTATCTCTCCTAGAGAACTTCGACAATAATATCAAACAAGTGATATATGATCTTGGAAAATACATGAGGTAAGCAGTGATATTTGTTCAATATATCAAATAATTAATATATTGGAAAGTATCGTATTTATATATTTATGTCTTGAATTCCTTGTAGGTGGTTGTCATCTAAAGAAATCCATAAAGAAGATATAAAATATTGGAAGAAAATAATTTGTCGATTAATGTGTGAAATGCAAAAGTGTTTACCTCCAACTTTTTTCAATGCACAAAAACACTACCTCATACACCAAGTTGAGGAGATTGAATTGTGTGGACCTATACATGCTAGGGCAATGTGGATGGTTGAGAGACACTTAAAAAATTTTAAGAGTTTGGTACGACAAAGAGCACCTCCTAAGGGTTATATGGTTGAGAGATATATGGTATACTAGATGATGGTTTACATTACTCAATATCTTCCTAATTTTGCAGCAAAGACCCATATAGATTGCATTTGGGATCTTGACTCAATTAAAAAATTTGAAGGGGAGTACTTGGTGGGAAATGGTAGATTTAGGAAACTGAAAGGTAATAAATTATGAGATGTTATTGTAGTTAATTAATTCTTAATCTTCAAAATAAATTTGTTGTAAGTCATCTATTTACTTTTGTACAGGTGCTAAAGAGTGGGATGCAATACATTTGTTTATTGCAAACAATCAAGATTGGATGACGGTATAGATTGAATGATGTCAGCATGATGGTCATAGATTAACATGGGAATCCATGTCTTCATTGGTTATACAAGCTCATCGTAATGGAGATCCCAATGTTACACAAAAGGAAATAGATTTAGCATATGGTTTAAGAGATCACCGAGTACTTATAAATTTTTTAATTAATCAACTATATGTTTTTCAACTCGTGATGCAATAATTTGTACAAGTTTGACATTATTGCAGGTGAAACACCACAAGGCTATGTTTTGCAATGGTTATAAATTTCGCATCAAAAATTTGGATGACACGAAGAGAACTTGTGATTTTGCAATAAGTGCAGTGTTCCAGGTGACTAATATTTCATCTAGAAATGACTTACATCCTCGAGAGTCACAAAATCAATACTATGGTATTTTGGTTGATATACTTGACTATGATTTTAATTCCTTCAAATTAGTTCTCTTCGTTGTGAAATGGTACAAACTATGACTCAATAAAAATGATCCTGATAGAACTGTTATTGAACATGATAATAGATTTCCAATGATTAATACAAGGTTATTTGAGCCAGTTGGAGAGGAGCCCTATGTTCTTCCAAGCCAATGTGAGCAGGTATTTTACTCAGAGGTTCCACATAAACTGGGTTGGTCATTTGTTGTTAGATATGATCCAAGAGGAAGGCCGATAAAATATAATGTGATGGAAGAAGATACCGAGGAAGATGAAGAAGTGGAAGATAATGTAGATGATGATCACGATCAAGAGCTAGTCAAAGAAGAATATGAAAGAGAAGAAGATGATGCTGCTGCTACTAATGACGATGATGTTGTTATTGATGAAGATGATGGTGAGGATGATGATTGTGCTGATGGTGATGATGACAACGATGATAGTGGTGGTGATGATGTCGTCAATGATGATGATCTTGATGATGAGATGGATGAAGAAGAATATCAATGACATGAATGAAATGTACAATTATGTTAGATTTTTGGCATGTTCTAATGATTATCTTATATGTACTACTCTTATTTGCCTTATTTTATATGTCCTACTTATATATCTTTTCTCTTTTGTATTTTCTAGGGTATTTTTTTATATCAATGCATTTAATCTAAATACTATCTTATGAGAGTTGCTTCTGCTAATTTTCTATTTCCTTGCACATCAATGATGTTAAATCATAGGGGATTCTCTTTATTCCCTACAATGGAGTGAGCTAATTCTGAATTGCTTAGTAATTTCTTTTTATTGCATAGTTTTCTTTGGTTTGTCATTTTGTTTTGAGTGTCTAGTGATTTAAACCAAAGACTTCGACCTAGCCAAAAAATGTGCAAGTCTACATTAGTATGTTTCTTTTTATTGTAATTATGATTAGTATGAATGAACAAAATAATGACAATGCAATATTTGTGATAATGCAATATTTGTCAAAATAGCGTTGATGACTTTGGTCAATGTGCTTATGTGTAAATGTGGTGTTGGCCCATGCATGTTGAAGATGTCACACACAACAAGTAATCTTGGGTGTCAACTTTGGGTTTTCCCAAATAGAAAAAAGGTCTGGATACATAATTATATTTTATATTTAAAAATAATGTGACAGCTAATCATTTTATGAAGAACTGATGTACATTTGGTATTGCAGGGAAATAGTGGATGTCAATACTTTCGGTGGGTCGATCAAACCACATTTACATCTACCACATCTACATCTATACTTGATGTAGGAAATGAGTGCAACTTGTGCAAGGCTTGAGAGGTAGCTAGTGCCGCCAAGATTGCTTCAATAGCGAAAGCAGAAATCATATTTCTACGATGCCTTCTTTGTGTAGTTTGTGCACTACTTTGTTGGGACTATATGCATCAATGTGGTTAATAGAGGGCTATTGTAGATACTAAATTTTTTTTAGAATTTCTAGTAGATACACATAAAGAACATGCACATAAACATGACAAATGAGAAACATAAATGTAGATATCACAACAGCTGAGAAACATAAATGTAGACATCATGGTCACAATTTTTTGGAGACACAACATAATTGAATGGTATACCCAGATGATGCAACAAAACTATATATCACTCCTCTAGTTCCAAGTTTACACTACAGTAAACAAACCCATAGATAAAAAAATAAATTTAGAGAGCGGAGGAGGGTCGTAATGACCAAAATAATACAGGGTCCCTATATTATTTCGGTCATTATCACTCTCCTCCTATGCTCTCTAAATTTATTTTTTATCATGTGGGTTTTTTTTACAGTAGTGTCGAATTGGAACTGGAGGAGTAGTGGTTGTGTTGCATCATCTGGGTATACCACTAAATTATGTTGTATTTCCAAAAAATTGTGACCATGATGCCTACATTTATGTTTCTCATATCTTGTGTCCCAGGACCCCTTATGACCCTTTATGATCCCTAAGAATACATCTTAGAGGTCTTAAAATGTTGTAAAGGGTCATAAGAGGCTCCTAGGAGGGGTCAGATGAGCTTCCACCTTCACATGGTTGGTCCTGTTAAGTAGAGAATGTTAAACTATTCTCAAAACAAAGAGAAGCTCAATAATTTAAGATCTCAATCCACGTACGACAAATATATATCGATCCATCTCAATGGCTACCAAATCAACAAATCTCTGCCAAGAACCCAGTCGCAAAGAAACACCACAGACCGCACCGCAAACCCTCTATGAAGAGGCATCCAATGTCTCATAAGTCGCATCAAATGACCCACTTTCTATAATCTAAGTCTCTCAACTCAGTTCACCAAGAAGAAGACTTCTCCCAAGTCATCACAGACACCATAGTGATCTACGAATCTCCAATGTGCAAGTTTTGCATGTCACTCTCTCGACATCACATCTAACTCATTTGAAACTATGGCAAAAATGGTAGAAAATCCCAAAGATCCATCACAACCTGATCTCAACAACAATGCAAAGAGTAGCTCGATTATGTCTTCAAGCCGATCAATGCACAGTCTACTCAAACTCCAAGTCAAGTCACTGCGACACTCCATAGGAACAAAGCACATCCAATTTGAACCAAAGAAGTCAAGAAGTCACTTGAATCAAATCTAAATGCAATCAGGTCCACATATATCCCACAAACACATCAGGAAGAATGCATCTCTGATCACTGCACTAGCTTCTTGTGCTGGAGCAGTCGCTGTCAGAAATCTCAATTCAGTGCGATCCATTCCAAATCCAAGTCTCTAGACTCGACTCAATAATCTATGAGCCACTACTGAATCTACTACAAAGTCATCTATGAATGATCCATAACCAAATAACGAGTAGGAACCAGATCTGCAAGAACACCGTTCTGAATCGATACCAACTCGATCAACAAATTTTATTTTATTTTAAAATGGATTGTCATCGCAACTATGATGGCCATAAAATAATGACGGTTATCTTTCCAAACAATTCAACATCCAAATGTCATATATACAGCATCACTATCAATAAAAAACTATAAACGATGGATATGTGTCATAAATTTCTAACGGGTCTCTGTCACACGTATAGCATCGATGTCATTGAAAACTACAAACAATGGATATCCATCATAAATTTTTGACAGATATCTATCACATTAACAACATCTTCATTGGCAAACAAACTACAAACGACAGTGACCCATCAAAAGATTATGACGGGTCACTCTCATTTGTAGTTTGTTTGCAATGGATAGGCATCCCAATTGTGATGGCCACAAATAGGTATGACGACAGGTTCACCTTGTTGGAAGCCCCTTCTTACAACGTCCATTATCATCGTAATTACGACGCCCATCAAAGCCATCATTTTTTCTAACTACAAAACTGCGATGTCGGGTGGTGTCACTTTATCGATGGTATACAATCGTAATTCTGATGGTTTTTCATCGGAAAAGGGGCTCAAATGTACTAGTGGGAGTGGGATCTATCAAGGAATTTTAAAATTGATCGAGTGTCAAAGTATCCATTCATTGAACTAGGGGAGAATCCAATTGAAGGTCAACCTCTAATAGGATGAAGGTATACTATTTGCACTTGGAAACGTAACAAGGAAAAGAGGTTTTAGCAAAAACTTGACACCATAGAAAAGCATATCAGTAAAGTTTACGAAAAAAATCATAGATGGATTTGAAAAATTAGTGATAAGATGGAAAACAAAGGAGAAATGTCAGCATGTTAAGAATGCCAAAGAATTTTATTTTCAGGAGAAAATACAAATGTATCTTGCTAAAGTTAAAGGTTCTATTGAAGTTATTTTTAGAAAATCAATGCAAGTAGAACAACTGGGAAAAGTTATTCAGTTAAGTGTTGTTTTTTATATTTTGAGTAGAGGATGTGCTATGAAAGACTACCCAATAATAAGTGGTTTATTACACTTTTTCAAAGTTCCTAACTATCCTAACTGTCAATGGTCAATAAACAGTGGATGGTAATGGGAAATTTGTCTTGCTAACATTGAAAAAGAAGATGTAAAGGAAAAAAATAAGAGAGTCAAACTTTATTGGATTGTCTTTAGATGAAGTTACGGTAGTAGATAACATGTGATGGATATGCATGCATGTTTATACTATATAGAATCATGTTCTCCAACCTCATCTACTATTTGTTGCTAAAATGAAGGATAGTGTGACAAAAAAAATTATTTTAACTAGTAAAAGGTTCTTTAATTGAATATGGAGGTATGGATGACATAACGATTACCAAAAATTTGGTATGTACTGGAGCAAATGGAACTTCAATAATCCAAGGTCATAGGAATAGTCTTTATGCAAAGATGGAAACTTGTTCACCCTACATGACTTGCATTCACTGCAAGACCCATAGAATGAATCTATCTTTTCAAATTAAGAGAGTATTCTCAAGTAATAAATGTTGAAGCTTTAATTAGAGAGCTCTACTCATACTTTTTTTAAAGTCCCAAACAATTTTTGGAATTTCAACAATTTTTTGATGTAATAACTGATGGGAACAAGCTTCTTAAGGATAATAATACTAAATGGATCTCTTTGGATGGAATAGCGCATTGAGTTTTTTTCAAAATATCCATCCTTGATTGGACTAATGTATGAAAATTGCAACAAAGTAGAATATCAGAAAGCTGTTGACCTACTTTGGAGGTTAAGTAATATAGAGACACTCTTTACTTTAGCAACTCTTATCCCAATGCTAGAGGAACTGAGGAATATTATGAGAAAATCCTAGAAAAGAGTTATGTATATTGTGGAATATGCTCAACTATGTAAATTGAAATGTGTGACCCTTGATAATCTATATCAATCTCAACCAACAATATCCAATGAAATTTTTTCTAAGTGGCAGACACTAACAGATTTGAACAATCCTAATAAGTTTTTACAAATCAATGTAAATGGAGGTTTATGTGCCAATGTACACAGAGTTTAGATACCATTGATGCTCTACATTACCATGGTCAAGGAATCAAGAAAGTGTTTGAAGGTGATGAAATTAGTAGAAAAAGTTACAAGGGAAGAGTTTAGCAAGATTGTCCAATCTATAATTTCTTCTATGAAGGAAATAGTCTATCATATTTCCAAAGAGATTAGAACCATATTCCCTCATCACAAACTACTTGAAGCCATGTCTATTGTGTTTCCTCAATATTATCATCTCAACAATTCAACTATTTATCGTGATAAGATAATGACTTTGATAAACCAATTTTGCAAATATGAAGAATTCAATGGAATAACTATAATTTAAATTTTAAATGAAACTCTTCTTAGAGAGAAATCAGCCCATTTTTCAATCACTATGAAGGACCATTATAAAATAACAAAGAACTCCCACAAATAGGGATTAGTAACAAATCTTTGGACAAATCTAGATCAGAATGAAGTGTTGCATGATTCAATATCAGAATATTTCAAGCTTGTTGATTTATGTCAAAGCATGATATTGGGTTTGGTGGAGGATGAGAGAGATTTTAGAGCTTTGGGGTTCCTAAAATCAAAGCTAACAAACAAACTAGACAAGAATTTGGAAAAAGTTCTTGAGTCTCTATACATCTCGGTATGATATTAATATTTTTCCTTATGACAGGGCACTAAGAATTTAAAGGTCCAAATGTGAAAGAAGAGGGTTGGGAAACACTTCAAACCAAAGTGGGACAATTAGAAATGCCAGAAAGAATAATAGTGACACATGTACTCATAGTATTGAGATCCACTTAAGTAGAGGTATGTAGACTCTGAGTGAAGAAAACACAGACAAGAATCGAGGAAGTACTAGATTTAATGATGAAGATGGCGATGATGAGATGATTTGGAAACTTTAAGAGATTTAGCACTAGCAGTTCCTAGGTATTTATTAAAATTATTCCTATATTGTAGCATTCATATACAAAAACTTGATGATATTTTATGTTTCTATCAATAGATTTTAATATTGATATGCAATTGCATTTTTTAAATTTCTATATTCGGATAGAAAATAGCAAAATAACACATCATACATGAAACTGAAAAATAAGAAAATAAGAAAAAGCATAATGTGTTTATTAATAGAGTAATGTTTATCTATAAATGGTGATGTTTTCATTAATTCTTTCAAAATTTATCCATACAATTCACTCAATACACAACTCTATGATTTTGTGAGTCAATACGAGATTTCAAAATCCTTTGCAAATAACCATGAATTACCTTTTATAGCAATAGGGGAGAAATAATAGCTTCAAGATGATTTTCAACATGTCAAGACTCAACATCAAAATTAATTACCAAGGCACTGAATCTATTGGCCCATCAGATCTTTCTATCTCTTCACTTGTCTTTCTATAGGAAACACGGTCCAAATTTACAAGCTTGAAGCTGTATATGACCATCATAGGATGGATTAGCAACTGCTACATTTTTCATGTTCATAAAATAGATATAAAACTTCATTCAAACCATGAAAAATTAAATATAGAGAAAATTAAAAAACCTAGAAATCATAAATAGAGAAAAGTTGAAAACCTAAAAGAATTTGGGAATACAAATTTACAAGCCTGAAGGTGTGCATCATAGGTTGGATTAGTAATTGGTGCATCTTTCATGTTAATAAAATAGTTAGTTCAAGCCATGTCAAATTCCAAATAGAGAAAAATAGAAAACCTTGAAGTTGAAATTAAGAGTAGAGAAAAGATGAAAGCCTGAAAGAATTTGGGAATACAAACTATGCAATACATAATAGGATTCATGAAATCATTGTGTCAATTTTTGTAGGGTGCTCCACTCTCGATCTGATGGAAGTCCAATTTTTTTAATGTATAGTAAGTCACTTGTAAATTTTCCAACAATCCATATTTGGAAGAGGGACTTAACACCAATGTTTCATCTAATGTTGCATTTAAGGTTTTCAATGGTTTGATGAAATCTAGAAAGCTCACCTCAATTGTGTCCTTAGGAAGAAAGTCTAAATCAGACTTCATTTTATCCTCCATCTTTTTGGTGAAAGCATTCTTTTCAATTAATTTATTTTTTGTGTCAACATTGTTCAGAAAACCAATATGTATCAATTGCATTATCTTATCTTGCAACTTCAAGTTCATTTTTCTATCCTTATCTAGACATTCTTGTCCTCCTAGTAGTTTCTAACATTTTTGAATAATAGATGATTCCTTTACTGAGGCATCAATGCAATTGTTAACTCCTTTGGATTCCAAATAGTTTTCATTGGTATTGTAGGCTACTTAAAAAATCTATTTTGTAATATTATCTTTTGAATAAATGTTTTTGTTTTGATCAATGTGTTATTTGAGCTTCCAAAAATTTACTCTCAGAGTTTCATTTAATTCAAACCATTGACACAACTGGTCATTCCTTTGCATTATTTTCCCCTAAAATTTTTATTTTATATACTTTATTGTATGTTTCATATTTTTGATCAATTTGTCTTGGGAATATTTAATTGTATTATTTTCCCTTTGCAACTCTTGTGTCATTTTTCACCATTTTTTCTTTCTTCCTCTGCCTTTTCTTCCCATTGTTTTTCTTTTTCCCTCTCACACTCCAATTGATTCTATAATTTTTTTTTTGGAAGAAACAATCCCCATACTTTTGTATAATTGTGTTATAGTGTCTCTTTCATTGTCAAATTGTTTACTGCTTTCAGCCAATTTTTCCTTCAATTCATTCATTTTTGCCTCCATCTATTTGTGCTCTGCAATTACTAATGTAGAGGTAGAATTCTTTATCCTTCTCTCCAATTCACTACACCTTTTATTTGTTTCTTTCCTCTTTCCTTTCTCATTTTCTAGGTTTTCTTGTGACTTTTCTATTTGTTTCTCCATCTTGAGAGTGTTGTGTAGACCACTTGGTTAGTCTTTTTTGACACATTAATTTTGTGTACATTTTTAACTTTGGAAAAATCTATTTGGATGATACTAATGTGAATTTCATAGGGATCTATATGACTCTATGGTAGATTTTTATTTTTATTTGGGGGCATAACAATCATGTAATCCATCGTATCTTTGTTTGGGTCATATGTAGGAAATACCCTATTCGATATAGGTTGTTCCTCTAAAGGTGCATTAAGCACACCCTCTTCAATATATTCTTATTTTCTTTATTTATATTTGTTCTTTCTACAAATTGATGAAAGAAATCATTGTAATGAAAGTCTGGGGTTGTTGACACAATTGAATGTTGAAAGATGAAATAGCACTTGTAGTGATGTATGCTCCTGCACCTATGTCTATGGTTATAACTAATGAATTTTGAGGATTAGAAATACTCATTCCTAATCATGTCCCAATGTCATTTGCAAGCATAATTTTTGGACTCTTTTGAGGGGTTTGTTTTGAAGATGAAAATAATATATTTGGAGTCCCAATCAATAGAGTTGGAGTTGTACTCACCATTTTTGTCATAACCTTTTGCTTCTTCACAATGAATTGATCATTGTGATTATATATAGTATCTTCTACTATTGGCCTCTTATGATAGATATCTTATTGTTGCACTTTTTCATGATAACTAGTACTAGTACACATGCCATCCCCACCAATGGCAGTGGCACTTGATTCACCACCAATAAGAATACTATGTTCTGGTAGTGGTTGTGATTTAATTTGAGTGTCTGCATAATCTAGATTTGAAGCTCTCACAAATTAAGATAAATGGGTATGATTAATACCTTTTGGTGATGATTCAAGTCCAATGATTGGTTTCTCGCCGTATTTTCTTGGAACTTCTATGAACACTTTCATCCAAGGGCCTTCTCCTCGGGGACCAAGACTACAACCTTCAAAACCCATTTTTTCCATAACGGTTTTCCCCTTTTTATATGTTTCTTTCATCAACTCACTCAATTTTGTAAAGTCTATAGTAGTTATTGGAGTGGTTGTGGGATTCTCCTTAATCTCATTCTCATTATCCTTATCATTTTTTTCATATTCTTCAATGGGATGCTCTATATTCCACAATTTTCTAAACTCTTCATCCTCTTCAATTTCATCAAGATCTACACTAGTCTTTGGTTCATTGAGATTCTTCCTCATAGTCCAAAAATTAGTAACTTTGGTTTTAGTCCATTGCCTATTCTTACATTGTTGTAGTATATTTTGTGGATAGATTTTTTAGATGGAACATCATCTTTTTGGTAGAAATTGTAGGACCTCATGTTCTCATTTTGATTTTGGATTCCCTGCTTTGTTGTTCCCGGTGGGACTAGGTGCAATTCCATAATTTGTGATGATAATTATTCTATTGAAATATTATTATCAATAGTAATTCTCTCCATCACTTTTTTGAACTCATCCTCGGAGTCCCTATTTTTCAACATTTCTAGCAATGGTTTACTTTCATGTTGAAATTTTCTTGTAGAGTTCCTATTCACCACAAGACTTTTTTGAATGATGCTTCATGGATCATACTGCCAGTAACTATCAACACCAAAGTGAAAAAAATTCAAAAATCATGTGCCACACTGAAAGCTTTTCTCTCAAATGTGAAACCTCCACATTAGAAATTTAAGGAAGAAAATATACTCTCATTTTTCTAACCATGAAAGATTCTATTTGTAATCTCCATCTGTCATACATATTCTAATTAAAATACCCTTTATGTCACATATATTGGAAGTTTTTAGGGTTCTACTATTGATATGTAAAACCTCAACATGGTGTATTCTTCAATGAAGAACTAGTCAACCAATTGTATTTCTGATGAAGGGTGCTCCCCTTAATACCACAAAGACATAACAGAAATAGAGAAACAACAACAATTTGCAAGAACAACAAATGGGCTTCTTATTATCTCCACAAATGTGGAATTACAAATTTTCAAAATTACAATATGCAAAGCCACATGGGCATTCCCCTCACAATATTTTATAGGACAAAGCCTCGAATTCTTACCCAGATCTACCCAAAAGTACTCTGAACTGCCTAAGACAACACTACAGCCTTCCTTATATAGGCAATTTTTCATCGCTTGGGAAGGTTCCAGAATTTTAGCCAATAAGGCTGACCAAACCTAGAATTATTTTATTTTACAATTTATTACATCAGAGTCGACTCAAAATAACTTTTGAAACCCAAACAAAAATTTTGAAGGAAAATCATTTTCCGCCATTTCAAGTGACCCAACTTCCAGAGACCATAAGTCATCACCCGTTGACCCGATTGACTCTTATGACCCCATTTCAGAAAGGGCATGAAGTGCTCTACAACATCTAAACCAAGCAAGCTTCATTTAACTGAAGTTTCAACCTCATCCGGGGCCTCTAAAGCCTTCAAAACTGAGTTTGAAATTTTTGTACCCTGCTGCCAATACTGAAAATTTTCAATATCTGCAAAACTAGACTTGATCTGGCAATGAAACTTTACTGGCAGGATGATATAACCAAAATGAATCTCCAAGGAAGAAAATAGACCATTCTGAGCATGAATGAAAAAATTACTAAAAATAGCAACTTTCTAAAAATAGCAGCTCTACATAAGATATCCCTTATTGAAAAGAAACTAAAAATATTTTTGGGTGATGCAAGATTGCTCTTACACCCAGGATGCTCCTACATCAGACACCCGGGGTAATTTGAGAAGTGACCCTGTCACAACTCAGGTGTGAAGAGGAAAACCAAGATGGCTAACCTCCTCCCTTGACAGCCATGATGAATCTTCAACAGGTCATCCTTTTCATTTGACCATTATTCTTCATATGTCATGTTCCTTGTGCTTCTGCCAACATGACTATCCAGTATGTCCTCAATCTCTTTGGTATCTAAACTAGTTGTTGAAATACTCCACTATGCTACTATGATCTCATCTTCAACACCTCCTTCATGATACTCTGTCAAATCTAAAATGTTAAACACTAGTGAAATATTCAGCTCGGTAGGCAATTCTACCTCATATGCATTTCTTGAATCATGCTTCTTCAATATCTTACATGGTCCAAACTTCTTCATTTTCAACTTGTTATATGTACCAACTGGAAATCTTTCCTTCTGCAAATGGACCATGACTTCATCTCCAACCTAAAATTCCTTATGCCTCCTTTTCTCATCTGCCTTAGCCTTATACTATGCATTCATCTTGGTAATATGCTTTCTCACCTCCTCGTGGATGTTCTTCAAATGTTCTGCAAAATCCTCAGCTTCAGCACTACTTATTTCTCCTTTATCTATCTTCCTCAACTCAGATGCATTTTTGGGACTACTTCCATATACAATCTGTGGATGATGTGATGAACTAAACTTCAAATCTGTCTTCAACTCTTCACTTTCTGCTAGTGTCATTCTGTGTGCTGCCTTAATTGGCAAACTGGCTCTTGGAATCAAGTCCATTTGATGACTGATCTTTCTTACTGGTGGTAATCCATCAAGCACATTATCAGATACAATATCCTGAAACTCATTCAATAATTCTACAAATTCTACAGGTACATTGTTTACTTTCTCTTTCCCAACCTTTGGAATTCAGGTAAAACACATATGCTCATGCCGCATACCATCTAGGAAATTTCCTCTATCAATAAAAGTTATTCTTGCATTACCACATACCTTTTCTTCTATTTCCTTCAATGGTTTTAGCTTATGTCGCACTCCATCTTTTGTCAGGGAATAGGTATTCGCATGACCATCATGTACAACACGCCTATCAAACTGCCATGGTTTGCCTAGCAACATATGACATGCATCCATAGGTATGATATCACATAGTACCTCATCTTGGTACCCGTTGATCTTGAACTTCGCTAGGCACTATTCACTGACCATGACCTTGTGGTCATCCTGCACCCAGGCAACCCAATATGGATGTGGTTGTTTCTGCCTCTTGTGCTTCAACTTTGTCACCATCTCTTCTAACACCAAATTATTAGTACTACCACTATCAATAATCACATTACAACACTTACCCTCACACTTGCACCTGGTGCGAAACAAGCTCCTCCTTTGTTCAGGTCCATTCTCACCACTCAGCAGGACTCTTCTATTAATCAGCATTTCTCCTCTTTCAACATCTTCAGAATGTGATGATCTGGCATCTTCATCTACATGTGCAACTCTAGCCTGAGCTTCATTTCTCCTATCTATCCTTCCTTGGTGTTGAGGACATTCAAATGCCCTATGACCTTCTTCCCCACAGTGAAATCATGTTCCACGGAAGCCTCCTCTTCTAGATCCTTGTCCTCTTCCTCTTCCTCTCTGATCTCTATTATTTTGATCATGGAAATAATTGAAATTATCTCCTCTCTGATTCTAACTGTTACTGGCCTCATCCTACTTTTTCAAATCTTCATTTCGATCTCCATATGACCATCCACCAGATCTTCCATCACGACCTCTTCCGCTTTGTCTGCTCTCAAACTTCTTGTTCAGTTTTTCCTCTACTTTTAGGGCAAACTGGTATGCCTCTTCAATACTGTTCATTCAAACCAAATTCAGCTCCTCTTGAATGCTCGATCTCAACCCATTAAGGTAACGAGCAACTTTCTCCTTATCAACTTCCGCATGGCCTATTCTGATGAGGATTCGATAGAACTCCTCTGTATACTCCTGAACAGATATTCCTACTTGCTTCAAACTTTGCATCTTCTGTAGTAGGTCAAGCTCATAATCAACAGGAATGAACTATCATTTCAATTTATCCACCATCCGATCCCATCTTGTGATTTTATCTTTCCCTCTTCTATTTCACTCCAATTGAATCTCTTGCCACAAAATCTTCACATGACCCTTTAGTCTGGCCTTCACAAACTTGACCCAATCAAGATCTTCAATATCTTCATACTCAAAATATTCTTCACATTCATTGATCTAGTTGATCAATTCCTCTGTGTTAAGATTCCCTGAAAATGTAGGAACCTCAATCTTAGGTCTTTTCCTGATCTTGTAAATGGCCCAAAAAAGCCTTTCTTTCTCTTGATTCAAAACTTTAACTTCTACTTCTTGATCATCATTTCCTTCTTTGGCTTCATCCTCACTTTCATCTCTGACATTAAGATTCATTGCTCTGTGAATCTCTTCTTGCAATGCTCGCACTTGTCTCTGGAGCTCTCTAACCTCAGGTGTCATAGCACTAGCTCTTCTGCCACATTCTCTTTGTGGAGGCATTTTCATGCATATCATTGAAACCCTAACCATGGTCCTGGTGCAAACTACCTCACAGTTAGCAATTTGTTTACATAGAAACCCTAACCCATGGTCTTGGTGCAAACTGCCTCACAGTCAGTGATTTGTTTACATAGAAACCCTAACCCATGGTCCTGGTGCAAACTACCTCATAGTTGGTGATCTATTTACACACTCAAGAACTCCTACTCTGATACCACTTAATGAAAGGTGCTTCCCTTAATACCACAAACACATAACAGAAATAGAAAAACAATAACATTTTGTAAGAACAACAAATGGGCTTCTTATTTTCTCCACAAATGTGGAATTAAAAAATTTTAGAATTACAATATGCAAAGCCACATGGGCATTCCCCTTACAATATTTTGTAGGACAAAGCCTCAAATTATTACCCAGATCTACACAGAACTGCTCCGAACTACCTAAGACAACACTACAACCTTCCTTATATAGGCAATTTTCCACCGCCTGGGAAGGTTCCAGAATTTTAGCCAATAAGGCAGACCAAACATATAATTATTTTATTTTACAATTTATTACATCAGAGTCAGCAAAAAATAACTTTTGAAACCCAAACAAAATTTTTGAAGGAAAATCATTTTCTACCATTTCAGGTGACCCAACTTTTGAAGACCATAAGTCATCACCTGTTGATCCGATTGACTATTATGAACCCATTTTGAAAAGGGAATGAAGTGCTTTACAACATTTATGTTAAGAAAGCTTCATTTAGCCAAAGTTTTGACCTCATCCAGAGCCTCTAAAGCCTTCAAAATGCAGTTCAAAGTTTTTGTATGCTGCTGCCAATACTGAAAATTTTCAATATCTGTAAAACTAGACTTGATCTGGCAATGAAACTTTACTGGCAAGCTGATATAACCAAAATGAACCTCCAGGCAAGAAACCAGACCATTCTAAGCATGAACAAAAAAATTACTAAAAATACCAACTTTCCAGAAATAGCAGCTCTACACAAGATATCCCTTATTGAAAAGAAACTAGAAATATTTTAGGGTGATTCAAGATTGCTCTTACACCTTGGATGCTCCTGCATTAGACACCCAGGGTAATTTGAGAAGTGACCCTGTCATGACTCAGGTGTGAAGAGGAAAACCAAGACGGCTAACCTCCTCCCTTGATAGCCATGATGAATCTTCAACAAGTCATCCTTTCCATTTGATCATATATTCTTCATATGTCTTGTTCCTTGTGCTTCTACCAACATGACTATCCAGTATGTCCTTAATCTCTTTGGTATCTGAACCAGTTGCTAGAATACTCCACTGTGCTGCTATGATCTCATCTTCAACACCTCCTTCATGATACTCTGTCAAATCTAAAATGTTAAACACTAGTGAAATATTCAGCTCAGTAGGCAATTCTACCTCATATGCATTTCCTGAATCATGCTTTTACAGTATCTTACATGGTCCAAACTTCTTTATTTTCAACTTGTTATATGTACCAACTGGAAATCTTTCCTTCCACAAATGAACCATGACTTAATCTCCAACCTAAAATTCCTTATGTCTCCTTTTCTCATCTGCCTTAGCCTTATACTATGCATTCATCTTGGTAATATGCTTCCTCACCTCCTCCTGGATGTTCTTTAAATGTTCTGCAAAATCCTCAACTTCAGCACTACTTATTTCTCCTTTATCTATCTTGCTCAACTCAGATGCATTTCTAGGACTACTTCCATATACAATCTATGGATGATGTGATGAACTAAACTTTAAATCTATCTTCAACTCTTCACTTTCTGCTAGTGTCATTCTATGTGCTGCCTTAATTGGCAAACTGGCTCCTAGAATCAAGTCCATCTGATGACTGATCTTTCTCACTAGTGGTAATCCATCAAGCACATTATCGAATAGAATATCCTGAAAGTCATTCAATAATTTTGCAACTTCTACAAGTACATCATCTACTTCCTCTTTCCCAACCTTTGGAATTAAGGGAAAACACATATACTCATGCCACATGCCATCTAGGAAATTTCCTCTATCAACAAAAGTTATTCTTGCATTACCACATACCTTTTCTTCTATTTCCTTCAATGGTTTTAGCTTATGTCACACTCCATCTTTTGTCAGGGAATAGGTATTCACATGACCATCATGTATAGCACGCTTGTCAAACTGCCATGGTCTACCTAGCAACATATGGCATGCATCCATAGGTATGATATCACATAGTACCTCATCTTGGTACCCGTCGATCTTGAACTTCACTAGGCACTGTTCACTGACCATGACCTTGTGGTCATCCTGCACCCAGGCAACCCAATATGGATGTCGATGTTTCTACTTCTTGAGCTTCAACTTTGTCACCATCTCTTCTAACACCAAATTATCAGTACTACCACTATCAATAATCACATTAAAACACTTACCCTCACACTTGCACCTGGTGCAAAACAAGCTCCTCCTTTGTTTAGATTCATTCTCACCACTCAGCAGGACTCTTTTGTTAATTAGTGTTTCTCCTCTTTCAGCATCTTCAGAATGTGATGATCTGGCATCTTCATCTACATGTACAACTCTAGCTTGGTTTTCATTTCTCCTATCTATCCTTCCTTGGCATTGAGGACATTCAAATGCCCTATGACCTTCTTCCCCATAGTGAAAACATGGTCCACGAAAGCCTCCTCTTCCAGATCCTTATCGTCTTCCTCTTCCTCTCAGATCTCTATTATTTTGATCATGGAAATGATTGAAATTATCTCCTCTCTAATTCTGACTGTTACTGGCCTCATCCTGCTTTTTTGGATCTTTTTTTTGATCTCCATATGATCATCCACCAGATCTTCCATCATGACCTCTTCCACTTTGTCTGCTCTCAAACTTCTTGTTCATCTTTTCCTCTACTTTTAGGGCAAACTGGTATGCCTCTTCAATACTGTTCATTCGAACCAAATTTAGCTCCTCCAGAATGCTCGGTCTCAACCCATTAAGGTAACGGGCAACTTTCTCCTTATCAACTTCCACATGGCCTGTTCTGATGAGGATTCGATAGAACTCCTTTGTATACTCCTTAACAGATATTCCTACTTGCTTCAAACTTTGCATCTTTTTTAGTAGGTCAAGCTCATAATCAATAGGAATGAACTGTCGCTTCAATTTATCCACCATCCAATCCCATCTTGTGATTTTATCTTTCCCTCTTCTATTTCTCTCTAATTGAATCTCTTGCCACCAGATCTTCACATCACCCTTCAGTCTGGCCTTCACAAACTTGACCCAATCAGGATCCTCAATATCTTCATACTCAAAATATTCTTCACATTCATTGATCCAGTCGATTAATTCCTCTGGGTTAATATTCCCTAAAAATGTAGGAACCTTGATCTTAGGTCTTTTCCTAATCTTGAAAATGGCCCAAAAAAACCTTTTTTCCTCTTGATTCAAAACTTTAACTTCTACTTCTTGATCATCATTTCCTTCTTTGGCTTCATCCTCACTTTCATCTCTGACATTAAGATTCATTCCTCTCTGAATCTCATTTTGCAATGCTCGCACTTGTCTCTGGAGCTCTCTAACCTCAGGTGTCACAGCACCAGCTCTTCTACCATGTTCCCTTCGTGGAGGAATTTTCACATGTATTGCTGAAACCCTAACCATGGTCCTGGTGCAAACTACCTCACAGTCAGTGATTTGTTTACACAGAAACCCTAACCCATGGTCCTGGTGCAAACTGCCTCACAGTCAGTGATCTGTTTACACAAAAACCCTAACCCACGGTCCTGGTGCAAACTATCTCATAGTTGGCAATCTATTTACACACTCAGGAACTCCTGCTCTAATACCACTTGATGAAGGGTGCTCCCCTTAATACCACAAACACATAACAGAAACAGAGAAACAACAACAATTTGCAAGAACAACAAATGGGCTTCTTATTATCTCCACAAATGTGGAATTACAAATTTTTAGAATTACAATATGCAAAGCCACATGGGCATTCCCCTTACAATATTCTATAGGAAAAAGCCTCGAATTATTACCCAGATCTACCCAGAACTGCTTCGAACTGCCTAAGACAACACTACAACCTTCCTTATATAGGCAATTTTTCACCGCCTAGGAAGGTTCCAGAATTTTAGCCAATAAGGCCAACCAAACTTAGAATTATTTTATTTTACAATTTATTACATCAAAGTCAGCTCAAAATAACTTTTGAAACCCAAACATAAATTTTGAAGGAAAATCATTTTCTGCCATTTTAGGTGACCCAACTTCCGGAGACCATAAGTCGTCACCCATTAACCCGATTGACTATTATGACCCCATTTTGGAAAGGGCATGAAGCACTCTACAACATATACATTAAGGAAGCTTCATTTAGCCAAAGTTTTGACCTCATCTGGGGCCTCTAAAGCCTTCAAAACTGAGTTCGAAGTTTCTATACCCTGCTGCCAATACCAAAAATTTTCAATATCTACAAAACTAGACTTGATCTGGCAATGAAACTTTACTGGTAGGCTGATATAATTAAAATGAACCTCCAGGGAAGAAAACAGACCATTCTGAGCACGAATGAAAAAATTACTAAAAATAGCAACTTTCCAGAAATAGCAGCTCTACACAAGATAGCCCTTATTGAAAAGAAACTAGAAATATTTTTGGGTGATGCAAGATTGCTCTTATACCGAGGATGCTCCTACATCAATTTCACTTCTGAGTTGAATGCAATCTCTATAATAGACAGGTAATGTAGGCATTGGAGTGCTTTTAATTTCATGATACATTGGTGCCACAAAGAATTCTACAAAATAATTGTAGTTATTTTTTTATCATGCATCCTTAGCTTAGGTGTCCATTCATATATTGGACACACTATTCTCTTGATTATTCTCATCATTCTTATAGACCTAAATTTGAAGCTTGTTGGTCTCAAACGTTTCATGATACTTTTCTAAAAGAATATAGCACAAGTATGTTGTGAACCTAAATGTCTTATAGGAACCTCTTTTAATCATTACTATAAAAAAATTCATAGATTAAATAACATGCTCAACAAAATTATATATTACTAGTTGAGCTACACAATGGATATGATAAATCATTTCAAGAAGGCTATCACCCACTTCCCTATTATTTTTCAATCCCAGGAAAAATGTTAGCAAGGAAATAGTATCCTAAACCAATGACACAAAAATATCATAATCATAAGGAGGCTTATGATTATGACCCAACTGAGTACCATGGACTATTATGCCTTTGATAAATGAATCTTTGTACTTTGCATTTATTCTCTCAAATTTCTCTATCATCTTTTCTAATTCAATGTGGATGTTTGAGTTTTGAGCTCCAAACCCTAGGCCCAACAAACAATCAAATTCCCCCTCGATGATGGATAAAATGTCCTTTTGAGTATTTTTATTGATAATTTATCTTCTATCTTCATCATAATTTTGGACGCAGACCATGACAATTTCTAAGAAAGTAAATACTTCAAGTAACATCATGCATCCCAACCCAACATCCCATGATGCAATTTTATTTGTATGTGGATTTAACCTTTTTTTAAATATAGTATATTGTGCCCTACTACTTGCATTTGATGTCTCGACCTTATTATGCAAGGCAAGTCTAATTTTTGTGATTTGTTTAGTACCATGGACAATAGGATCATAAAGATCATGGTATTCATCAGTAAACCCTAGTGTTTTAACCATTTTGGTCAAGTCTATTTTTTCATTCACTTGGATTTTAGTTGTAGTTTTTTATTTCCCCATCACAAGTACTAGTAATGGTTCAAAATAATGCTAGACAATTAAAACCCTAAAAATGCTAACCCTCAAGTTCAACCCCTAATTCTAGTTCTACAATCAAAACCATGAGATTCAAAAATTAAAATTATGAGATGTAGGTATTGTGTATTTTACCCAAAATTTCTATTTGAATACACTAGCACAAACAAAGTCTGTTGCATTACTCAATATCGTAGTCGTTTATGAATCTCCTTGGTTAACTAGTTTGTCCAAGATTCCAAAGACCAATCTGACTCCCTTAATTTCAAAAGCCTCAATATTTCAAAACCTAAAGGGATTAGGGAAAAATTTGTATAATTGCATTATACATTATTATTAACAACTATTCACGGGGCAAAAAATTAATTACTTCTTTTTGAGGACTGATAATCTAAGTCCTGGCACGTCACATGTGTCACTTTTTCAAAAAGATTTTAAAGAATTCTTAATCCTTTAGACCTGATATAGAGCTTATTATACTTAGTTAAGTATACAATTACAATTTAAGTATAGTTAATTAAATATGCTAAGAAAACATTCAATGACACATGTCTCATTTTCGAAGGAAGTTTGTACAAATTGTTTTTCATTCCCACATTCAGCCTGGAATAGACCTTATGTCTCTAATATGTTCTTATCCAATAGACCACAATATTTGTTGTCATTTTTTGTTGGATGGTGGGTCCCATTATCTATAGGGTGTTTGGCATCCTCGTCACCTGACATGTCATCATCCCATGGGCCATAGCCTTTCTTTCATTCATTTGAAGACTGACACAAAAGGAAAACACATATTCCTCACCTGGAAGAAGTATATAGAAATTTGTAACCTTTAGAACTTTGGCCCGAAATAGAGATTAAGTTGTTCATCTGTGATCATCAAATGGTCGTTAAATTTTATTTATCTTTCTTTATTATTTCTTATTTTTCTTTTACATTGTAAATACTAAGTATATTTTTAATTTTAAAGATTATAAAATAATATATTGAAAAATATTATTATTAGTGTTATGGTTTATAATGTCTAAGAATTTATTGATAATTGGTTATGGTTTAAAAATTCTAATATATATTATAACATTTTAATCTTATTATTATTATTTAACTTTTCAAAATGAATAAAAAAATAAATTTTAAAGCATATATCATTGATATATGCTTAAAATTTTAATTTTAATTTTATACATTTTGAAATCAATGATAATAATATAATATAGACGATGGATGTCGATCCCACCATTCAGTATTCACTCCAACACATCACACCAATATGTGTATATTTTCCATAGGGATTTTTTAATAATTTTCATCTATAATGCAATTCGGGCCAAAATAGAGTTAATTAAGTGTGTTGATGCAACATTCAGTGACCGGTGTCTCTATTTTAGAGGTAATTTGTAGAAATGCTTTATCCTTCTCACATTCAGCTTGTAATAAACTTTACACCATTGATCTTTGATCATCCAAGTAACCACGGTCCATGGTATCCATTGTCACAATGAATGATGGGTTCCATAGACTATTTGGCCTCATCACATAATATGTAGACATTATATTAAGAAGAAGAAGATGTTGTTTCATTCATCTAAAGATTGACATGACACAAAGAAACATGTCACTTTTATGGAGGAAGGTTGTGGAAGTTTTTAACATTCACAACTTTGGCCTGAAATGGAGCTTAAGTTGTTGATCTACGATCATCCAATGTTCATTAAATTTTATTCATTTTTCTTAAACAATGTAATTATTAAGTATATTTAAAATTTGAAATATTATAAAAACAATATATTGATTAAAGTTGTGGTTTAGAATGTCTATGAATTTACTAATTTAGGTCGTACATTTGGCTAAAAAGTTATTGATAATTTGATTCTATGGATTCAATCGCTAATTATCTAATATCAAAGTGAAAAGTAATTCTAAGCTTGATGGATTGTAGAAAAGTAATGCATTTGGATCATCTAACATTTTAAGATTCATAAATTATGAACTAAGTACTATGTTGTAATTTCAAATTGTTAGTGATTCACAAAATCACATACCTAATTTGGTTTGGTTCATTTTAAGATTAAAAAATTATTAACTTGGTATTGCATTGTAATTTCAAATTTGTCCATAAATTATTACACATAATTTTGTCCATTTCATTTAGAAATTGAAATATGCTTAGTGCAAAAGAATGAAACTAAAAGCATTTTTTAAATCCATAAAAGACAAACTAAAACAAAGTTACAAAATTTTCATTAATATGTTCCAAAAACTTACAATAGTTGAAGTCCCTCCAGATATTTAAAGCCAAAATGAGGTAGGTTACTATGTACTAGGGTAGTGGACAATTGGTATCCATAAAACAAAATAAAAAATGAAACCCCTTTATTTCAAAATAGAAGCCCATAGGGTAACGGCTCATGGTTAACAATCTTCAAACTTCCCTTTCGTCAAAGAAGAATTTGTTAGTGAGGATAAGCTCTAAAAATTCATATATACATCTATACTCTTGCAAGATATTCAAGAGAAACCATTTCTAGGTAAAATCCCTATGAATTCGCACCTATTTTTTATGTTGTGTCAATTGCTCCACATTTAGGTTCAAAATAAAGAATTGTCTAGCGATATTTTGGCCTAGTTGGATAAGCTTGGGTAAATCCCTTGGCCATGGGATCCCCACCCCTATTTCAGCAAATACATAAACCTAAATGTGGTCCCCCAAGAATTTATCTTTGAAAACCTTCCTTAACAGTAGAAACAAATCCACCTTGTCTCCTTCAAGGTCTAGAAGAAATGCCAAAAATAAGGATGTAATATCTGTGTTCACTCGGTATCTGTCAAAATTTTCCAGAAAGTCTCAGCCCAACACTATCATCATAGCCTTTTTTGTAAAGATTCCAACCTCCCTACAAAATATTACTAGGGTTGGGTTTGAGACCATGCCCAAATATTCCTTTCAATCCTCCTCAGATGTGCTTATCAACCAGATAGGAGTGTCCATCTTCAAAAATCAGATTACACAACCTAAAGACCTAAACCAGAGGTAGACTTTCAACCTATGGAAACTCCTACACTTTAGTTTAAAAAGGGGAATTAAAGAAGAAATAAGCGTAGATCATCTATAAATAGCCCTTAATTACTTCTCTGACCTTATTAATTTGTTTGTCCTTTAAATTTTTTTAAGTCTTTCATATCTCTCTATAAATATTTTCCATTGTACCATCCTAAATTGTAAGCACTTGTGTGCTTCAGAATTTAATGATTTTTTAGCACCTTCCTTAGTGTATTTGCATTATAGGACTTTACAATTATACTTAATGCATTTCTAATTCAAATTGAGTCCTCTTACCTCTCTAATTTATGCAAAAAAATGAGGTAGGATCTAATCTCTATGCATCCTCCTCTATTTTCCCTCAAATCACAAAATTAATTTCCTCTTGTAGGCCTAATTTTACCTTTAAATTCAATTATACCATTGAAATCAACTATATATTTCTATCTCAAACCATTGGATCTTCCATGACCCATCCCTTAGGATGAACCAAAGTCTTCCTAGACAAGGCTAACTTGGGTTGGCCTTATCCTAGGCTAGGTTGAATTTGGCCTTGTCTTGGGAGCTTGTTCTCAAATTTAGGGCCTAGGTCCATTCAAGTGGATTTGAATGGTTTCTATATCTATGGTTGGTTGCTCAATTTTGACCCTCAAAATCACTATAAAGGCAACCTAATTTCTCATTTTGGAATAATGGAATCAAATGCAAGGTGAATACCCCAATTTGATTACAACAATCAATTTCAAGGTGCAAGCCCTAGTTTGATGACATCCATTGAAGCAAGGGTTGACTATTGAAGATTTTATTCAAGAATTCTAATCAAGCATCTACAGCTTCAAATCAAGACTCAAGACATCATTTTCTACATCATGGAGTTTCAAGTGGATTTTGAGGATGGCTAGGTGTAATTTTTCCCTTGGGGGCTTGGTATTATTTCCTTGTTATTTTTAGATCTATTCATTTATACTTCATATTTAATGCTTATATTTACATGCTAGGGTTTCACTCTATTATACATAGGGTTAGATCTAGGCATTTACTTTTACACTCTAGCTCATTAGCATTCTAGACATACTGTAGATTCATGAGCACATCACACTTTACTTCTTCTAACAGCTATTCATGGAGGTGGGAATCACCAAAATGGGGGGTTGACTAAAAAACTCTTATATAGCCACACACACACACATTTTTAGATTTGCAGGTTGCAGAAGTGCATGTATAGTTGATCCAAAAGCTAGACTAGTAGACCTTTTTAGATCCACTCCTCTTTAGTCCTCAGTCTTAGGAATAGGCTAACTTAGGCCGACCTTGTCTTGGACTAGGCCAACTTGGTTTGGCACTATCCGTTTGCATATTAGAAAGCTCTAGTTCTCTCAGTTGAAAATTCCAGATTGTCAGATCTCAAAATCAGGGAAATCTGAGATGCTGACAATTAGAAAAATTAGATTCAAAGTATAATATTCTTCACTTATTTTCAGGTGCACATATTCCTATCCCTATTTCTTGGTACCTACTTTCATAGATCAGATGTAGTTTTTATATTTACATATCTTATTGGAATCAATGAAATCCAACCTAAGAAGGCATAGATCTTGAGTTGGTACCCTAATTCACTAGGTTGTACTTACCAGATCTACCTTGTAGGAAAGGGTTTTCTATTCCAATGTATAAATGTGCCCCACAATAGATTTGGTGAGTGATCTACATCCTATTATTTCTAACCATTTCCTATTATACATTTTGGTGAACCCAAACCTTTCATGCATTATATCTTTTGTGTTGGTTATATAGATATTGCATGCACATCAAATATATAAAAAATAATGAAAACATTATCATTTAGTGATTAGATTTACTTTTCATAAATTACATTAGCTTACATATACCTTTCTATGCTTTCATTGTCTTTCTTATTAGCTATATCTATGCTTTATTGCATCATAAAAATAGAAGAAAAAAAAAATTATTGTCTTTTACTTTCTTGCATTTCATTTGCATTTGAAAAAAATACAAAAATAATTGCATTTCATTTGTCATTTAGCTTGTTTTAAACATGTATGACTTCTTTATTCATAAGTATTTTGATGATTCCTTTAGTAGGCATGATCTTAAGAACCCTCATGAGGTGTTTGTTGGAAATATATTGGGAAAATGTGATACTGAGAGGGGAGGTGAATCAAATATCACTGATTTATCCATTTTGACATAAATGAAACTTGAATAGCATAAGCATAAAACTCAATAATGTAACAAATCTAATAAGCTAAACATCACAAATAAAAATAAACATAACACAATGATTTTGGTTATCCAGAAACCCTTGAAAGGTAAAACTGGGGTGGGGATGACACCCACAAATCTTCACTACTGTAGTATAAAGTTTGCCTATTAGGGCTACACTTTTGATCAAAAAATACAATCTACCTTGTGAGGGGTCTGCCCTGCTAAGAGCTTTGAGATTTATACAATCTACCTTGCAAAAGGATTTAAGACTTACAACTAAGTAAGCACTCAGTTAAGAGATTTACTAAGGTCTATCAAAACCACTTTGTTAAAAGATTTACCCTGATACACCTATTAAAATGTCTCAGTACCTGATCCTTCGATTTGCACTGTGATGCTGATTACAAATCTCCTCCTTACATTATAGATTTGATCTCTTCTATCAAATATGTCTCTATTCTGTCCTTCACTACTTTTCTCTATTCTACTCGGTCACTGAACTCTATCTCTGATCATCAGAATACTTCTCTATTCTAAAATTACGAGATCTCCTTCATACTCTTCTTCTCATGATAATTACTATTCTCACTTTCTCTCTCACACTCACTCTTTTAGGGTTCAGATCACATCTTATATAGACAATTAACTTTCTCCAAGATTTAAGATCTACGATCTAGATTGTCTCTTTTTGCCACTTAACCTTTCCCTAATTCTAATTGGTTCCATGTGTTACATAGGGATTAATGATTACAATACAAGAGCATAATCACCTTTGTGATTTCCTCAAAAAACAATAAATGAAATATGAATGTCGGCCAAAATGGTTTACCTATGTGTTTGTGCCATAACAAACACATATGTCAATTCTGGCTTGCTCGACATTTGATATCTCTTGCACTCGGCATTCATTGCTCTTTATACTCTCTTGCTCAACATTATCTTCATTACATAACTCGGCAAAAGCTGAATTGACTAATACTGAAATACTCGATGACCACTGTTTTACTCAGAAGTGACTATTGCTCATTAAATATACATTATACATGACTCGGCCTATATATGATGACTCGGTCACAGTGATGACCGACCAACATTGCCTATAAAATGACTATGTGTAAGACACTAATAGACAACAAAACTTTAGGGATCAACAATCTCCCCCTTTGACATTAGTGGGAAAAACACTTCGTCATGACATTTTCATTACATTTACAAGAGTACTTAGTGCTAGAAAAACATTTACAGAATACTCCCCCTAAAACTTAACTCATTTTTCAAAACAAAATTTACATTTGTACACATAAGACTTCCTTATTTGACATACACTCAAATACATATATACATTTACAAAACTTAGTATGTCATACCATTCATCTCTGCTTTCTTCATTCTGATTTTGCTTTCTGATGTTGTTCCCTCCTTGTGACTTAACATGTCATGTCACTCCTATTTCCCCCTTTTTTTTGTCACTTTAAGTTCTTGAGGTGTAGGGATCATGAAATACTTGTCTATAAATGGTTTATGAAGTTTCATGACCATATGAAATGCGTTGTCTCAACCGGATGTTGCAAAATTCAAAACCTCAGACTTTACCTCTAGCTCGACACCTAGGTCAACTAGGCTCTTAGCAATAGAAATATGGGGATCTTTTTGAACTAATTCCTTTATTGTAACTAACTCTCTTTCCATGGCCTCCATATGAGGTGTTAACATAGTTTGAATAGAGAGTAAGTGATCCCTTATCTTACCATCATTAGCCATCAACTCAGCTAACCTTCCTTGAGTATGTAGAAGCTTGGTATAATGTATAGAGTTGGAACTTTCATCTAAGCTCAATGAATGACCTATAGACTTGATATCTAATTGTAGCTTGTCTACCAGATCCTGGTTGTCCTTTGTAAACACTTCTACATCACACAATTTCTTGTACAAAGAATGTGCATTTTGTACAACTTCTTATGATTTTTCTATTAAGGTAGAAAGTTCTACCTGCTTCATTGCAATGTTTGTAGAGACCTTATCTAGTATCTTGGTCTCAAATTTCCTTTTTGACCACTATAACAACTGGTCATTAGGTTCATTTTTATCATTAGTCACTTTCTTGACAATGTGAACAAGTTGTTCTAGAATAGGGTTAGAGTCATTTACATCAGTCATATCAAAATCATCTATGAATATACCTTTTATTTCATGAAGCACTTGTTTTTGCTAATGTTACCTTCTCATTTCTTCTTATTTTCTCTTCTTCTTCAGCAAATCTTGCAGAATTTTGCATTTGATCATAGGTCAAGTTATCTATGTCCCATTTAGGAATCACAATAACTTCCTCAAGTGTCACTTGTGGAGTAGGAGATTTCTCCTTCTTTTTCTATGACTTCTTCCTAGGTGTTATACCACTCGACATCTATATAAGAGATTTTATTACCTCTTTCTCCTTAGGCTCTTGAATGTCTTTTTCTTTTTCTGTCTCTTTCTTTTTTGTTTCCTTTTCCTGCACATGAGGATTTACTAAAACCAATGCAAACTTTTATGCTCACTCTTTACTTGACTCCTCAGCAGATGTAGGCATAGGTGTAATTACTGACTTGTCCTATTCCTTGGTAGTAGTACTGTGACTAGCTAGCATATCAACTGTAACTATATGTGGACTAGCATTGGTAACTTTAACAATTGATGCATCCTCAATCCTTGGATAATCTAGCACTTTTAATAACACAGGATTACTGCCCAGCAAAGATGTATCTTTGGTTGCCTCAGCTTGAATTTCTTCCTCAGTAAATATATGTGTTTTCACTGGGGTGTCCTGAATGATATCAACAATGGTTATTTTAGATGTCTTCTCACACTCTCGGTCTTCTGAGCTACTTCCTTCTGAATTTGAGGTTCACTAACATCTTCTTTATTATCTAATTCAATTCCCATAGATGTTCTAGCATCATGTTGTGCACTTTTATCAATTAGGAGACCAAAAATGATCTTCCACACCTTTAGAATTTGTTGAAAAACATCTTCAACCTTGTGTTTAAGGATAGAGTATGCCCAAAGCTTGGGAACAAATCTATTTCTATACTACTTCATATACTACTGAATGTAAGTAGGGGTTAAGTCTGGTATGACTTGAGCATGTGTGCTTTCCCTGATTTACTTTTCTGTTATAAGGGCATATTCCCATTTATGTGCTATCCTTTGATATAACTCGTCAAGAATCAAATTCCCCAATTGAAGTGGTATCATCTTAAATATACAGTGCACCTCAAGCATTTCTTATTCTACCTTTTCCTTATCCTCAATACTCATCCTTTGAAATTTTATTTATTTGAAGCCTGCTAGGTTATTAGTGCTCTTGATGTTGTGGCATATTTCATCCATAGTCAATGTTTTCTTCTATAATGATACCTTATTCCTTATTTCCTCATCACTGTCAATTTCCTCATCATCCTTTTCCAAAATGAGTTTTCTCCTTGGTTTCTTCTTCAACAGACTCGGAACTACCTTAGGTGTAACTTTTTTTCTCTTCCCTGATGCACGGGTTTTCTTTTGAGGCTTGGCAGCTACAGCAGTAGAGGCTGCCCTAGTTCTTGGCCTAAGTACTGGTGAGGAGATGGGCTTTAGTTTATGTATTTAATTCCTTATGGGCTCAACAATTGATTCCTTCTTGCCTTTCTTTTCTACCACTTTCTCCTCCTCTTCACTTTCACTAGACACACTTGACTTATCTTCTCCTAATCCTTGAGTCAGTTCTAGAGGTGCATCTACCTCTTCTTCTCCTATCATATTCTCAATGTTTTTCACTATATTTTTCCTCTTTCTCTCCATGGTAGTAGACTTTAATCCCATGG
Source organism: Chamaecyparis obtusa (assembly GCA_027943335.1). Taxonomy (NCBI): domain Eukaryota; kingdom Viridiplantae; phylum Streptophyta; class Pinopsida; order Cupressales; family Cupressaceae; genus Chamaecyparis; species Chamaecyparis obtusa. The sequence goes on along the minus strand of BSBK01003530.1, from coordinate 30,040 downwards.
TTATCTTAGCCTTAGCTTCCTCATAGGTTCCAAAATATGTAGCCTTCTTATCAACTTCCTCAGCTAATAAGGTTGTAATTGCTATTGTTGTTTCATCAATGTTTACCTCATAAGGTAATGGCATTAGCCATGATACCCTTGATATTATAGCTTGAGCATATGTGAGGTCAGTGTCAACTAGAAAGCATATGTCTTGATTATATTTCTCTACTAAGGATACAAGAATTCTACTTTTTTTCCTCATTTTCTTCTTAAACTCAACAAAGTAATTCTCCATGATGCTTCCAAAATTATCACCCATTTGACTTATAAACTCATTAACCTGAACTGTCACCAGTCTACTCTTATCCCATTATACTCCTCCAATAGTAGGAAAACTTTTCTGAATGTAGAAAAATAAACAAACAAGTAGGGAACCAAACTTACACATAGAATTCTTTGCTTTCTGGATTGATGTAAGATTCTCAGCAAGTTGTGTCAGTTGGAGCTCGGCAAGGTTGTATGTATGATCCTTCTTTATTATCTTCCAAGCTTGGTCCACTACCATGCATGGGACACTATTCAACTGACTTGATTGATAAAATTTGTGTGCTATCACCCTTACTACAAATTTGATTCCTGGGTCGGTGATAGTAGAGATAGTCATGCCCCGCTTGTTCCATACTACCTGTGTGTTTTCTTGTATTTCCTCCTTGCTTTGACATCTCATTGTTTTCTTCCCAGTGAGTTTAGGGTATCCAGTTACCCAGTGAATCATGTCTTTGGTGATTTGGACTGGTCCATCCTCCAGCCATATTTTCATATCATGTACCCTGCTCAGTACAATCTTGATTCACTCTACTTTGAAATTTTGCAAAAAGTCAAGGGCATGAACCAACCCTTGCTCGACAACCTTCTAGTGTTCTAGCTTCAACACCTCATTGTTGTATAGTTTATCATATGCCTCTCTTAGTTCATAATCACTGATTTCTCCAATCTTACACATATAACACAACTGAATATCATTTATCATTAAGAATTTCTTAGGAATTGACGACAAGGCTCCAATCAGATCTCTCATGATTGCACTTTTCAGAATGGCCTAAAATTGATGTGGCTTGCATGCCTTGTTTCTCACTAATTGTACACTAAAAACCTCTTTTCTTTGCTTCTTCATTGCAACTAATGATGATGATGCCATGTCTTTCAACTTAAGGGTTAAAATATTGAAAAGATTTACTCGGTAAAATACCTTGCACAAGTGTTCTTTAAATATTTTGCTGACGACACGCTATGAAGATTTTTGTAAATCATACTTAGCACTAATCGCACTAGTTAATCATTCTTTGAATCACTCTAAAAGTTCTCAATTCACTGGTGGAATGAAATAAACGGTAGCTTCCCACTTTATAGACTTCAAATAGTCAGATTAAGGCTTCATTAATGATTTGTACACTTTCTAGGTGAGATATAGTTGTCTCAGAAATCTCATGTTAAACTCAATCAACATAAGGTTGGTCGATACAACCATTTAGTTATAGCTTGGTGTAGATCACATCTCAGCTATCATAGGTACTCGAAAAACACTAGTGACTCGGTCACTATAGACTAGAATACTGATGCTCGACATCAAATATGCAATGTAGTTCTTTGCTCAAATCTGTCCTAATGCATCTTAATCTATGTAGATATGGACTTTTTCTCAACAAATATTAGGAACTAATGTAAGATTTATAAGATTCAACTACATACATAACTTCTTTTCTTAGTTCAAAGTAGTGTGATCACCAGATCCATTAGATTGGGTGACCTCAGGTATACTAGCTTCAATACTGCTTGCTTCTTCTTTCTTCTTCCATGTCTTGTTCATCTAATTTCTCATTTTATCAATGATTTCTTCATTCTTTCTTTGATTATTACTCGGCATGTGTGTTCTTCAGTCTTTCTTTAGGTGACCAATCTTATTGCATTTATAGCATACTATACTTCTATTCATCCAACTCTTGGATTTACCCCTAAAATGTGTCTTCAAATAGTTTCCTCCAATGTGACGATATTTTCCATAGTAATGACAATTGTACCAAGTGTTGTAGTCCCAATTGTATGTATTACCCTTCTTAGATGACTTAATATGTTGATTTGATGACCATTTGGGTTTTGATCTGCATTCAAATGCTCTATGTCCATATTTCTAAGAGTTGAAACAATGTCCTTAAAATTTAGGTGAGGTGGGTGGATTACTAGCCTTTGTCTTGCATTCATGTGCCTGATGTCCATGTTTCTTACAGTTCAAAAAATGTCCATTGAATTTCAGTTTAGGATTAGACTTACCATTTTTTATTCTACAGATGTTGGTTGTATGACCTAGCTTTCCACAGTGATGGCATGTGGGCTTGTTATTCTTTGGTTTTGCATTCTTTTTCTCTCCACTCTTTGATGATTCACCTTCCTTAGTGGATGATAAGTATTCATCATGTCCAAGTCCAAATGTATCACTAGATCTTCTAGGTGACCTTAACATCTCTTCAAAATATCTCACAACTTCATTAGGCTTGTTCATCCTTTCATTAATCTCCTTTTTAGACCTTAGTTCATTCCTTAGTTGATTTTTTTCTGATCTCAGATTGGTGATTTCCACATCTTTCCTGCCCAATTCTTGATTAACCAGTAGAAGTTGATTTACCATGTCTAGTTGATTGTTTGTCAATGTTTTCATGTCACTTGTCCTATCATCAGGTCTCATTGATATTTTTCTTTTATGTTCTTCTGCCATTATCTTATCTTCTTCAACTTTCTTTTTCTATTCAACTACTTCACAGAGTCTCACATATTGTATTTCTTGTTCTCTCTTTAGATTTCTAATGTCCTCATTTAGCATGTTGTTTTTCTCTAGTAGTTCTTTTATGGCTTTGTCACTTTCTACAGAGTTTCCACTATTAAATAGTCTAGTAGTATCCTCTTCTTGATATTGTGTTTCATTCTGTTGAATAGCTATCTCTCTTCTTCTGCTTAAAGATTTCTTCAGTTCTCCTTTGGCTGCTTCAAGTTGTTGTAATGCAAGTTGAATGTCAATCTTCTAATTATCTATGATTTTTCCCAACTTATAAACCTCCATCTCAAGATCTTTATCTCACAAGTGGTTAGACTTCTTTAAGAGACTACGATCCGATACCAATTTTTGGAAATCTATTGGGAAAATGTGATACTGAGAGGGGGGTGAATTAGATATCACTGATTTATCCATTTTGACATAAATGAAACTTGCATAGCATAAGCATAAAACTCAATAGTGTAACAGATCTAATAAGATAAACTTTTCCCTTAAAAATAAATATAACACAATTATGATTTTGGTTGCCCAGAAACCCTTGAAAGGTAAAAATGGGGTGGGGATGACACCCAAAAATATTCAATATTGTGATGTCCCCAATTTAGCAGGTGCCTGTATCTATTGTTTTCAGTTCATCAATGTGGTCCTTGTGGGCTAACGATATGTTTAGGGGATCTCTGTGTCACACTTACTATTTTTAGTAAGTCATTTGGACCCAATTTCTATTTTGGGTAAGGCAGTTGGGCTCTGGTTTTGGTCGACTATCTTCTTCAGTGTTTGTTCTTGATTTACCACCTTTCTCATACTTAATGGAATTAAGATTGGCTTAATTATAATATGATACTTTTAAGTTGTTTTAATTTAAAAGTGTGAGCTTGATGATTGTAGACACTTAAGTGAAAAGTGTGTCTTTGAAGATGAATGGTGGTGTGTTGAAGAAGATTTGATGGTTTTAATAAATAGGCCAAAGATTTGTGTTTTCCTCCATGCTTATGATTATTAATTTATTGAGTTGAATAAATGGTTCAAAGAAGGGTTTGAGAATTATATCTCAGAGAAACGAGACATTCTCTTGGAGATTGGCACTTTGAATTGGTCAAAATACCAATGAATTGTGCATAGGAATCAATTCGGTTTTGGGCACCTGAAGATCACATGTAGGAGGTGTCAAATTCAAATTAAAGCTAAACACATTAACACCAGGGCCGCATATTGTATTCACATTTCAACCACATGCACCTACAGTATTTTTGGGTTGCAGTCAGTCACGTGTGGGCTGTAGGATTCACGGTTTCAACACTGGCCAGTGTTAGAAACCTTCAGAGTGTGCGGGTTGCAGATTTGACAGCAGCATCAGATTTCATTTCATGAGGAGGTTAGCACATATTCATGGTAGCTGTGTTTCTTCCTACAATAGCCACAATTCATATGGTGCTTGGATTTGCTTCACGTTTTTCAATAAAGTTTTTTTATTTGAATACTCAAACTTCAAATTGGCACATTAGAATTGTTGTTATTAATTTGCAATTTACAATTGAGAATATATCATTTTATATAATTGTGAGATTTAAATAAACGTGAGATTTTGAGTCGAGATAGACTCTTTACAGTGGTATTAGAGCCTTGATCCTACCAGCCTGAAGTTTTGGGCCCAGCTATGGCAGATAGATTTGTACCAGGTTTTCATTATTCTCGTAGGGGTAGAGCTTCACCACCTCCTAAAGGGAATGAATAGGGTATGTATGTTGATCCTATAGGTAACAAAGATAGAGATAATATTGGGAATGACATGGACAAGGAAGCCAAAGATGCTTTTAGAAATATTATGGATGGAGAATATCATGTCACAACTATATTGCAACAATTATCTAACACCTTGCAGTGCATGAATATACCAGGAGATCGTGACAGGGGCACTAGAGGTGCATCAGTTGGTTCACACAAATCCAGGATTATGGATAGATAGGAGACCAGAGATGATCCTATAGGCACTTGTGATAGACCATTACGTCCTATGTTCCTGAGGCTTGAAGAGGACATGATTAGTGTTGACTCTGAACCAGCTCCTTTTGTTGATGACATGGTAGCTCACTATGTTGAATGTGATGCATTACCTGAAGCCATTAAGAGGAACTTGAACTTTGATAGGTTCCTGACTAAAAAATGATAGCATTATAGAGGCAAGACTAGTCCAGATATGAGACAAAGGCCTAGACAAACTCAACTCAAATAGGAAACCAGTAAAATCACCATGACTCATTTTGATGGAAGTGGAAAGATGATAGACAGGGCCTGGATCCATAAGTTGGATACATATCTTGCATTACATCCTATGTTTGAAGAGGATGATGTTTGATATGTTGTATTGCATTTAGATGGAGATGTTCATGACTCATGGTATCATGGTCTCATTTCTTTACAGCATGATCAGGTAAGAACCTATCAAGAGTTTGTGCATAATCTAGTTGAGAGATTTGACAGGAAAGATCCCGAATCATATTTTTCATGATTTGGCACAACTCAAGTAGTCTGGTAGTTTTATTAATGAGTTTTAGAAGGTTTCAGTGATGGTTTATGATATTTCAGAGAGAAGATAGGTGTTTCTCTTTACAAAAGGATTAGTTGAACCTCTCAGAGGATGGGTTAAGTCTTTTGACCCCCCTCCTTGCAGGCAGCCATGAAAAAAGCATGGGACTTAGAGTTTTCAGCTCCATGCACTCAATTCCCTTCAATACCATCTGGTTCTTCACAAGACAATAGTGCTACTCCAAAGAAAGAGGACGGACCAGATTCTAAGCATCCTATGATAGGACCACTGGATCAAGAAACTCTTAATGATTTGAGGAGGAGGTTATTTTTTTATTGCAAGGGACCCTATGATGAGAAACATGAGTGTACTTTGAGGTCTAAGGGTAGAAATAGGTTTATGGAATGGTTTTATGAGGATGAGTACTATATGTCTGATTTTTTAGGACAACAAGTTGACAATGAAGAAGGAATAACTACAGAGAAGAGATCTATTGATGACCCTAAGCTTAAGGTGGTTTATCTTCCTAGCATGTAGAAGGAGGGATCTTTTAGATTGTGTGGGCTCTTAGTAGGAAAATGTGTTATTTCCTTATTGGATACAGGGGCTACACATAATTTTATAGATTCAGAGTTAGTATCCAGGAGAGGTTTGTGGACTGAAGACTTTGAGGTAATTAGTGTCAAGGTTGTTGATGATTACACTCTTAAGTGTGACAAAATGATTTTGAATCTGCCCCTCCGGTTAAATAATTATGACTTTAAATCTGATTTTTATGAGGTTGATATGGGTGGGATAGAATTGGTTCTAGGCATGAGTTGGTTGCATTCCATTGAGGCTTTTTATCTTAGCCTTAAGGATATGGAAATGAGTTTTGAGGTGGATGGAAAGAAGCACATTCTGAAAGCCATCAAAGAAGAGAACTTGAAAACAATTAAATTCAGACATATACAACATCTTATTAATCATGATGCAATGGAATGGGCAGTAGAGTGCAAGATGTTAGCCACATTTGAGGAGGCTGAGAAGCCATTCTATCAGCCTGATATACAAGAACTCTAGGTTAAACACTCAAAAGTGTTTAGTGATTTACCACATGGTAGACCACCTGACAGAGGCATAGAGAATATTATTGAGTTAGAGGAGGGTACTAAGCCCATCATGATCATTCCCTACTAGCATCCCAAGTGGCTAAAAGATGAGATCGAGAAGACTATTGAGGAGCTTCTCTCTATGGGTCACATCAAGCTGAGTAAGTCCCCTTTTGCTTCATCGATAGTATTCGTGAAGAAGAAGGATGGCACCATGAGGATGTGTATTAATTATAGAATGTTGAATCATAAAACAATTAAGAATAGGTATCCTATTCCTTGTATTGATGATTTGATTGATGAGTTGCATGGAGATGCCTTCTTTTCTAAGATAGATTTGAGATCTGGATACCATCAGATTCAGGTTCAGGAAGAAGATATAGAGAAGACAACCTTTAGATGTCATTATGGACAGTTTGAGTTTTTGGTCATGCCTTTTGGGTTGACTAATGCTCTGGAAACATTTCAGTCTACCATGAATAGGGTCTTCCACTAGTAGTTGAAGAAGTTTGTGTTGGTTTTTTTTTATGATATATTGTTTTAGAGCAGGACGTGGGAGGATCACCTGATTCATTTGGACACTATGTTGGGTATTTTGGCTTAGGCTTCCTTGTTTGCTAAGGAGTCTAAGTGTGCTTTGGGTATGTTTGAGTTATTGTATATGTGGCATATTATTAGTGCAAAGGGAGTTCATATGGATTCGAATAAGGTTCGCACTATCCTTGATTGGCCAGTTCCAGAGAGTTTGACTCAACTTAGAGGGTTTATTAGTTTGTGTTCCTTTTACCACAAATTTGTTGCAATATTTTCCTGACATGTTGCTCCCCTTACTGATTTGACTCGTAAGGGTGCTTTTCAATGGACTCCTCAGGTACAGGAGTGTTTTGAGAAGTTCAAATCGATTATGACTTCCTGCCCAGTTTTGGCTATGCCCAATTTCTCCAGACCTTTTGATTTTCATTGTGATGCATCAGGTGAGGGCATTGGTGCCATTCTTTCATAGGACCATCATCCTATTGTGTATGAGAGCAGGAATCTCAGGGGTCCTGAGAGGGCTTTCAATGTTTATGATAAGGAGATGTTAGCCATCATGCATGCATTGGCTAAATTTAGACAGTACTTGGTTGGCAACAAATTTTGTATTAAAATTGATCATGATAGTCTGAAATATTTTTTGGGGCAGCATGATTTGAATGAGCCGCAACATAAATGGGTCAGCAAGCTTCAGTCTTATGATTTGATATCACTTATATCAAGGGGACATAGAATGTTGTTGTCAATGCTCTCTCTAGGAGACCACATTTGTGTGTTTTGATAGAGGTTTCTAAGGATTGGAAACATTTGATTATCACTGATTATGCAAAGGATCAATGGGCCACCGATTTTCTTGACGGGACCATCCAAGATGACAGGTATGTTCTTGTGGATGAGTTGATCATTTACAAGGGAAGGGTTTTGTTGGTGGCTGGATCGAGAGTTATACAGTTGGTGTGGAGAGCTTTTCATGATTCTCCCTTAGCTAGACACCTAGGTTTCTTTAAAACCTACAGGAATGTGCGGAAACATTTTGCATGGAGGGGTCTCAAGCATGATGTTCAGAGTTATGTCAGAGAATGTTCTGTTTGTCAACAAAACAAGTAGGAACATACCTATCCAGCAGGTTTATTGCAGCCACTTCCTATCCCTAAATGGAAGTGGGAGTGCATTTCTATGGATTTTATTATGGGCCTACCTAAGGTCCAAGGTAGAGATTTTATTTATGTGGTAGTGGATCAGCTCACAAAATTTGCTCATTTATTTCTGATTACTACTACGTTTTCAGTAGTACAAGTGGCAGAGCTATTTTTTAGGGAGATTTTTTAGTTACATGGGTTACCGTGGAGTATTATGAGTGACCGGGATAGTCAGTTTATAAGTCAACTTTGGTAGGAGTTGTTTAGGATAAGTGGGACAAAATTAACTCCTAGCACTAGCTACCACCCACAAATTGACAATTAGACAGAGATTGTTAATAAATGGGTGGAGGGCTATCTACGAAACTATGTTTCTACTCAGCAGAGGGCTTGGGTGAGGTGGATTTATTTATGTGAGTACTTCTATAATTCAACTTATCATATGTCCATTTGTATGTCTCCTTTCTAAGCTTTGTATGGGTATGACCCTCCTAGTTTTTTTTATTTGATGCTCAGTGACAGCGGAGTTCATAGTGCAGGGGATTTGTCACAGCATAGTTAGGATGTCTTAGGCACTTTGCATGATAATATAAAGTGAGCACAGAAGTAGTATGTTGATCAGAGAAGAGTTTCCCACTCCTTTGAGGATGGTGACATGGTGTATTTGATGTTGCAGCCTTACAAGTAGTCATCTATTCAGAGAAGTGGGGCTAAAAATCTTAAACCACATTATTATGGTCCATTTTGTGTGGTTAGGTGGGTTGGCGAGGTTTCTTATGAGCTATATTTTCTTGTTGATAGTAAGGTGCACAATGTGTTTCATGTGTCTCATTTGAAGAAAGCATTGGGAAGGCATATTATTCCCTCGTCTATTTTACCTCTATTGGATGATAAGGGGAAGCTGGAATTAGTTCCTGAAGCCATTTTGGATACTAGGGAGAGACATTTGTGAAGATGATTTATTTGGGAGTTCTTGGTTAAATGGCAGGGTTTACCAGATGAGGATGCTACTTGGGAGTCAAAGGATATTCTATAGCATCCTAGATTGCCATTTCTTGAGGACAAGCAATCTTGGGGAGGGAGGACTATGATGTCCCCAATTTAGTAGGTGTTTGTACCTATTATTGTCATTTCATCAATGCAGTCCCTGTGGGCTGACGATATGTTTAGGGGATCTTTGTGTCACACTTACTATTTTTAATAAGTGAGTTGGACCTAGTTTCTATTTTGAGTAAGGCAGTTGGGCTCTAGTTTTGGTCTACTATCTTCTTCAGTGTTCATTCTTGATTTACCACCTTTCTCATACTTAATGGAAATAAGATTGGCTTAATTATAATATGATACTTTTAAGTTGTTTTAATTTAAAAGTGTGTGCTTAACGATTGTAGACACTTAACTAAAAAGTGTGTCTTTGAAGATGAATGGTGGCGTGTTGAAGAAGATTTGAGGGTTTTAATAAATAGGCCAAAGATTTGCATTTTCCTCCATGCTTATGATTATTAATTTATTGAGTTGAAGAAATGTTTCGAAGAAGGGTTTGAGAATTATATCTCAGAGAAATGAGACATTCTCTTGGAGATTGACACTTTGAATTGGTCAAAATACTAATGAATTATGCATAGGAATCAACTTGGTTTTGGGCCCTTGAAGATCACGTGCAGGAGTTATAAGATTCACATTAAGGTTGGAAGAATTAACACTAGGGCCACATATTTTATTTAGATTTCAACTACATGTGCCTATAGTATTTGTGGGTTGCAGTCAATCATGTGTGGGTTGTAGGATTCACGGTTTCAGCACTAGCCAGCGTTAGAAACCTTCAGAGTGTGCGAGTTGCAGATTTGACACCAGCATCAGATCACATTTCATGAGGAGGTTGGCACGTGTTCATGGTAGCTACATTTCTTCCTGTAGCAGCCACAATTGATAAGGTTTCTGGATTTGCTTCACATTTTGCAATAAAGTTTTTTTATTTGAATACTCAAACTTGAGATTGGCACATTGGAATTGTTGTTATTAATTTGCAATTTACAATTGATAATATATCATTTTATATAATTGTGAGATTTAAATAAACAAGGAACTCCAATTATTTGAAAATTTTAGTTGTGAGATTGTGAGTCAAGATAGACTCTTTACAACTACAGTATAAAGTTTGCATGTTAGGGCTACAAGTTTGATCACAAAATATGATCTACCCTATGAGGGGTCTACCCTATTAAGAGCTTTGAGATTTATACAATCTACCTTGCAAAAGGATTTAAGATTTATAATTAAGTAAGCACTCGGTTAAGAGATTTACTAAGGTCTGTCAAAACCACTCTGTTAAAAGATTTACCCTGATACACCTATTAAAATGTCTCAGTACCTAGTCCTTTAGTTTGCATTGTGATGCTGATTATAGATCTCCTCCTTACAGTATAGATTTGATCTCTTCTATGAAATATGTCTTTGTTATGTCCTTCACTACTTTTCTCTATTCTACTTGGTCATTGACCTCTATCTCTGATCATTAGAATACTTCTATGTTCTAAAAGTATGAGATCTCCTTCATACTCTTCTCATGATAATTACTATTCTCACTTTCTCTCTCACACTCACTATTTTAGGGTTCAGATCACATCTTATATAGATAATTAAATTTCTCCAAGATTTAAGATCTACGATCTAGATTGTCTCTTTTTGCCACTTAACCTTTCCCTAATTCCGATTGGTTCCATGTGTTACATAGGGATTAATGATTACAATACAAGAGCGTAATCACCTCTGTGATTTCCTCAACAAACAATAAATAAAATATGAATGTCAGCCAAAATGGTTTACCTACGTGTTTCTGCCATAAAAAACACATATGTCAATTCTAGCTTGCTCGGCATTTGATATCTCTGGCACTCAGCATTCATTGTTCTTTATATCATGGTGCTCGACATTGTCTTCATTACATAACTCAGAAAAAGCTGACTCAACTAATACTGAAGTGCTCGGTGACCACTATTTTACTTGGCAATGACTAGTGCTCGGTAAATGTACATTATACATGACTCGGCCTATATATGATGACTCGGTTGCAGTGATGACCAACCAACATTGCCTAGAAAATGACTAAGTGTAAGACAATAATAGACAACAAAACTTTAGGGATCAACAGTGTCTAGTAGTGAATATTTTTTTTGATATATGAGGCCCTTAAATACCCCATCTCTACTAATTATTACTCTATATCTCTTCACCTAAACTTTACCAAAAAAAAATTTCCTTGCTTCCTTTGCGTGATTATGTTTTTAACATTGAAACACCTAAAGTATTTTTCCATGTTAAACCTATGATAATTGTCAAAGGATGCACTTCTTCAACTTCTCCTAAACTTCCTAACAATCCTATTATCACTATTAAGGGTTATCCTCAACAATCTACTCCTCGAACTTTCACTACAACTATGATAATAGTTAAAGGGTATAATCCTCAAAGTTGTTTTCAAACTATGAACAAGCCTATTATAACCATGATAGGGAAACCAACAAGTTTTTTGGGTTTATTAAGGATTATAAACTAGTGGCTCACACCTATTGTAAAAGAAATAATCCTCAACCTACTAATTTGGTTGTTCCTACTTATTTACCACCTTATCAATCTGTGCTTCCTCCAACACCACACTTATCTCCCAATCTTGGAAAGGAGTATGATTTGATAGAACAATTATATCCCACTCCTGCTAAGACTTCCTTATGGGAACTTCTTCAAACTTCTCCTACATATCATGAAGCATTGAAAAAATATTTAACTACTCTTACAACTCCACCCCCTAATAAAGATAACATCAATTCCTTCTTGGAATGTATGCATACTATGCCTATTCTAGCTCAAATTGTCTTTACTCAAGATGATTTGCCTTCAAAAGAAGTTCAAAATAATTACAATTCCCTTATGGTAGTTATCCTTATCAACAGTAACCTCATTCGAAGGACCTTAATCAATAATGGGTCTAGATTGAATGTTTGTAGTATGAATATGTTGAAATAAATTAAATCTAATATTTTAAATATTAAATCATATTACATTCCTATTTGTGGCTTTGATAATGTTGCTAAGAAAACATTAGGTATCATCTCATTACCTATGAAGTTAGGCCCAATTATTTTAGATACACCTATCCATGTGATGCTTGGACCCCTTAATTACAATCTTCTTTTGGGTAGACCTTGGTTACATAATATGTATGTTGTTCCTTCAACTCTTCATCAACAAGTCAAATTTATCTATAATAATTTGATGTACCTCTTATGGAGTACAATAGACCAAATAGTTTTTTGAATATTGAATCAAGAAATAAGCCTATGTCTATTGAAGAAAAACAAGAACCAAATCATAAACCTGAGGAAGATCCTTATCCCTCTAGTCTTATTTTGGATGATGATTGGGGATCCTTGGATTTTACACCAACTTATATTGGAGAGTACAAATTTTCAAAACTTGAGCTTAACCAATATAAATCTGAATCTAACAAAGATCCTACAACCACAACTCCTCTCTCTAATGAGCTAAGTAACAACTTTGTTGCTACTTCCACTAGTGAAACCTTATAGACTATCAAGATTGATTATTATGACGTAGTGAACTATGAAGCCTCATTAAATCTTTTAGACATGGCTTCTTGTTATGTTCTTGGTTATGCATTCAATATAAATGGACATGGGAAGTATGAACAAGGAATAAAAGTGCCCTTAGAAAAAGAGGTGCATGAACATTCTTGTGTATTAGGATTTAATCCTTATAAGAAACCACAACCAGTTACTCTAAATGTTAATAATATTACTTTTGGACCTTTTAAATTTGTGAATTCTCATCTCATTGATTTTGATACCTTTAGTACCAATGATGCTTTAGTTGAATTCTTGGGGGCATACAATGATCTTCCTCCTTTTCATCATAATAGGATATTTCCTTATTGTTTCAATGTTGAAGCATACTTTTGGAAAGAAACTATTTATGAACATCACCATGATACCCATTTTCCCAGGGATGTTTCACAAAAATTTAATCTTTTAATTACTAATACCATTGATGTGCAAATGGATCCTCATGATCCTAAAAAGTTATCAAAATTAGAAAGTGTTTAGATGAGGATGAACGAAAAGAGCTTAATTATGTTCTTCTTGAATTTCCTAATGTCTCTCCTTGGGCTTACTCTAATATGCTTAGTATTGACCCTAAAATTTCCATGCATAACATTGTTCTTCTTACTAATGCAAAAATCATGAAACAAAAGATACACAAGATGAATCCTAGTATCGCTCTTCTTGTGAAATATGAAATTGAAAAACTCCTTGACACTAGATTTATATGTCCTATTGATTATTATCCTTGGATCTCAAACATTGTATCTATATCTGAGGGTGATAATAAGATTTGAATGTGTACTGACTTTCATGACTTAAACAAAGTTGATTTGAAAAATTATTTATCCCTCTCAAACATTGATATGATTGTGGATTCCATGGTGGAACGTGCTTTATTGTCTTTCATGGATGGTTTTTTCTAGCTATAATCAAATATTCATTCCTACTCAATATCAATACAAAACCTCTTTTATTACTCCTTGGGGAACCTTTTCTTGGGTTTTAATGCCTTTTCGATTAAATAATGTGGGTGCTACATATCAACGTGCTTATCTTTCCTGATTGCATTCATAAGATATGTGAAGATTATGTTGATGACATTATTTCCAAGTCCATTTCTCATAAGGATCATGTACCTATTCTTAGAAAAATCTTTGAATGAATGTGTAACTATAATATGTGCTTAAATCCTCATAAATATGGTTTTGGTGTTGATAGTAGAAAACTTCTTGGATTTATCATCTCAAATAGGGGTATTGAGGTGGATACTAAGAAAATTGATGTCATTACTAATATACGACCTCCTCAAAAAAATTCACATCTTTTTAGTTTAGAAAGAAAAAAATAAGCTATTCATAGGTTTGTATCAAACTTGGGAGATTTTACAATTCCTCTTACTTCCTTGTTAAAGAAACATGTTACTTTCTCTTGGAATGATGATTTAAAAAAATTAAATTGATTATTTCAAACACTATCTTACTAATCCTCCTATCTTGCAACCTACTCAACCTAATAAACCATTCTTCTTATATACTTCTACTTCTTCTAATGTTGTACGTATTTACTTAGCTCAATATGACAAGAATGGAAAAGAGAGAACAGTGTATTACATTAGTCGTACTTTGGTAAATTACAAAAGATGATATAGTACAATAGAAAAATAATGTCTTTCTTTAGTTTTTCCTTGTCAAAAACTTCAACTTTATCTTCCTAATGCCAAAATTTAGCATTATCATGAAATTTGATCCTTTGAAACATCTTTTCTCAAAAACTGACTTGTCAAGACACCTAGCTAAATGGGTTATGATACTGAGTTTGATTTAAATTTTGTTTCTTAAAAAAAAATTAAAGGGAAAGCTTTGATAGATCATCTTGCTGAAGCTCCTTCACCTACTTCAACTTCTAATCCTATTACTTTTCATGACAAATTTTTGTTATCAATAGATAGTGATGACACTTGGGAATTGTACTTTGATGGATCTCGATACAAAATTAGCTCTAGTTCCAGTGTTATTCTTGTATCTCCTTCAAAGAAGCCTATACCTTTATCATATCATATTAACTTCTCTTGCACTAACAACATTACAGAATATGAAGCCCTTATCACTAGATTAAAATAGACTTTATCCCTTAAGGTTAAGCATATCAACATATTTGGAGATTCACAATTGATTGTGTAATAGATTAATGGAACTTATCAAACTAAAAATACTATGTTGAATCAATATCATGATTTATCCTTAAGTTTTGTTGCTAAATTTTTCTCTCATTCTATTTCATCACTACCCCAAAAATATAATAGACATGTGGATGTTATGGCAAGTGTAGCCTCTCTTATCTCTTTAGAGGACAATGATGAAAGTTGTCAATTCACCATACATAATCTTGTCAGTCCCGCTATGTTTGAAATTTCTAATGATGAGACTTGTTGTTTTACTTTAAATTAGGATGAATGGTATTCACACATCTTTCATTATTTAAGATATGGTACTTTTCTTGAATCGACAACAAGGAATACTAGAGCTCAAATTTGCAAACTTTTTACAATATACATAATTCTTGGTGACATTCTCTATAGGCTCTCTTACAATGGTCCTTTACTTTTATGCCTAAATAAAACTAAGATCCTTGTCTCTCTACAAGAAGATCATTCAGGATCTTATTGTGGGAATTTTGGAGGAAAGCCCTTAGTTAACAAGCTCCTTCATGTGGGATATTACTGGAAAACTATGGAGCAAGATTCCTTTTCCTTTTTCAAATGATGTCCTTAATGTCAACATCACAATAATATCATCCATGCTCCTATGCATGAAGTCTAGTCTCAGGTATCTCCATGGCCTTTTGACCTATGGGACTTGGATCTCATTGGAAAAATATCAACTCCTTCTCAAGGACATACTTATATTCTCATTACTACTGATTATTTCACTAAATTGGTAGAAGTGGTTCCTCTTTTCTCTACTAAAGTTGATATCATTTGTAATTTCATCCTTGAAAACATAATTTCTAGATTTGGTATTCTATCAATGATTACATCTGATAATGGTACTCCTTTTAAAAATAAGGAAGTAACAAAGTTCTTGGAAAAATATCATATCAAGCAATGCTTTTATACTCCATACTATCCTCAATCTAATGGTCAAGCTTAAGCATCTAATAGAGTCATTGAGAAAATTCTTAGGAAGATTGTTAAAAAACACGCTAAGGATTAGCATACAAAATTAACCTATGCTTTATGGGATTATAGAACAAGTGTGCTCACTGCAATGGGAAAATCACCTTATAATTTGGTTTATGGTGTTGACGTGATTATACCCTTGGAGTTAGAGATTTCCTAATTGAGAGTTTCCTTTAATAAAATAATTGACAATGACACTTTAAGAGAACAATGTCTTCAATAACTTGAAATGATGGATGGACAATGCATTAATACCCTTGAACATATCCAAGCATATCATAAAACTCTTAAAAATAAATACAACCACAAAGTGATTGAACATTCTTTCTTGGTTGGAGAGTTGGCTCTTTATGAGAATCAACATAATGTCAATGCTCTATCTAGAGAAAGGGGTAATTTTAATCCTAATTGGCTTGGTCCATACAATTGGCTTGGTCCATACATCATCATTGAATTCTATGGTTCTAGCACATATAATTTAGCTAATATGGATGGTATACCACTTAAGGACCCAGTAAATGCTATGCATTTGCATCTGTACTATGCCTAACTTTTCTCTTCTTTATATCTCTTCCTTCTATGTTCATCTCATTTATCTTAATATTTGCATGTGCTTGTATTTTTGCATTTATAGCATTATGTGCTATTTCATTTCTTTCTTTATTCTTGACAAAAATATAAAAGTTTTGGTCTTGAATATTATGTGTAATATGTTAATCATTTATGCTTAGGATATTACTTAGAAAATACTTGCACATTTTTCATCAATATTATGCTTGGAATATATTATTGTTTAGTTATCTCTTATGGCTAAACACATGTTCATCTATTTACATAAGCACTTAACATCATCAAAATTATATTACATGTATATCACTTAAATATTTATGTCATTGGTTACATAATCAATCATAGAGTCATTACAAGTAGACATAGACATGTAAACATAGAAACATTGATCTATATATATCAAATGTTGGGTACATAGTCAACACTATCCAAAATGTGCCCTATATATCTCAAAACATACATTATGCATAAAAAACATAGTTTTCCTCCATAGGATGATGACTCCCTATCTCTCAAGTCCACGATTAGAAGTGGATGGTCATGGTGTGTTGTATGGTCTATGGGAAGTCATAGATTGAGAATGGCTTCTATATGAGCTCTACTCTAAATGACCTCGTAGTCTCCTTTGTATCTCTTTAATCTCATGCTTGGTCTCTATCAATCGTCACTCAAGTCTATCTCTTTCATCTCCCAATAGTTTTAGCTCTATTTGTACAGACATGAATATATGCTTGTCTCACCTAGGATCTCATTGTGCATCATATTTATACTTAGAGTATGGTGGTATCCTTGATGTTATGATTATTTCCTTCAAGACATTACTCACAAGGTGTCTCCTTCCCTTGACTCCAATTACAACATATAATACTAATAACATTACAAACATACATACATATTTAATTATAATTTAAACTTATACATTTTTCAAACCTTCCAAACCTGGATCTCCTTCTTGGTAGTTTGGATCGTTAGTATTTGGAAACATTGGGGCTTTACCCTAGGATTTTTTTGAGGCACATACATTATAATCTCTTCATTCCCTCAAAAACCTACATCCCTTGGGGGATGCATCTCTGACAAGGCTCTCGGTGGTTGTCTCCTCAGTGGAGTAGCATCTACCTCCTCTATTAGCTCCTCATCAGCTACACCATAGTCCTATTACATGGGTGTCACCTCCCACATATCTCCTATCTTCCCATCCTCTCTATCATCATCTCCCTCATCATCATCATTGTTGTCCTCATCTCTAGCTACTCCTTGCTCTTCTATAAAGTATGGCCTTGGGTCTTTCATGGGGTAGCCTGCTGGAAAGATGGGTTTTATCCCCTCCATGCTGATGTATCTAAGGTACTCTCTAGTCACAGATGTATTGCTAAATATAGTTACTACCTTAGTATCCTTCTCCCCCTCCAAATATATCATTTCTATATCATCTACAATAGGTTGTAGTACAGTCCTAGGCCTCTTAATATATATGTGTTCATGTGAATAATGGGGCACCGGTATGGGAGGACCCTGTGTTAGACCAAAATATCACAACACTCATGTCAAAATAGTAAGGCACTACTATGTAGTTATGCCTCCCCTCCAAAAATTTGTGTCTCTGCATACATCTAATATAATGGACAGTGTCTATCTAGGCTGGCATGTGTCTATAGAGCCTCCATATGATATTGGTTGCCTATAACTAATCAATGGTGACTCTTCAATATAGTAAATCACCAAACTACCACAGTGAACTCAATGGATAATCATATTCCCGTGGATCACTCACATCCATCTCAACTTGGAATTTCATTGGTCTGGTACACATGATATGCTTGAACATCCATACCTATAATAATGTACAAACTACCAAGATCTGTCTTTTATATCTCACAAACTTACTAAGATTTTAGTATAAGTGGGCTAGCATACTTCTACCCCATGAATATACTACCCAATTTATCTCCATTCGTCAAACTGTATGTGCTAAGGGAATGGAGAAAATTGTTCCCTTGCAGTTAGGAGAAACTACAATAGCAATTGTACACATCAAATTTTTCCTGACTAAAGGTACCTCCTCCTAAGAAGCAAGAAACAATTCCCTCAATGGTATTTGGTCACTATGTGTGTGAGTGAGGGTCTTTCCTAAGAGGTAAATCTAATCTCTATAAATGTATGTCTCTAATCTATTTGTTAAGAATCTTACTGTCTATCCTCAGGCAGGTATTCATAGAATCTGGTATACATCCTAGAAGGTGATTGTCATCTCACATGTGGGTAGGTGAAATGTGCATGTATATTCATCCCACCTCTCCATCAGTGCCATCAACATGGGTTAGTGAAATTAAATATGTGGCAAGCGATATACCTAGTACAAAACCACATCTCTCAATAATTGAATATCCCATGGTCACAACATGGCATACTATCCATAGAGGAATGCCATAGTCTTGATGGTACCATGTTCCTGCATTGTTGGTAGATCTTGCAATAAAAAATTTAAAAAAATATATTGGTACATCATATACATTAATAAAATTCAGTCAGAAAGTAGAAAACATAAACACCTAGGACTTGGTAGACTTTCTGGGACCAAGTTGACTTTCTTCCCAGGATGAGGTTGACTTTATGGGACTAGGCTAATTTTCTATTTTTTCTACTAAAAATAGCATCAAATCCTACCTACGACCTAGTTTCTACATCTACTGTAGAAAAATAGAATATTGGAAAGGAAGACAAAGCATGAGAATCGAGACATACCTCATCAAGGAGTGCATCATCCTCCACATATCTCTTGAGGACCTCCAACCTTGTCAATTGCAATGCTTTCTTCTTCGACATGTTCCCTTTCTCCTTCTCTCCACACAAGAGTACAACAAAGGTAAAAGTCGCAAATGAGATTTTCAATAGGAAATAGCTAACTTATATGCACTTTTTAGGTTAGTTATCATTTTTCTTTCTCATCTAGTATCTTTTTGCCTTCATTTGATCATAACTTGAGCTAGGTATCTTTGATTTCCACACTGTTATAGGCATTGGGATTATGATTTATATTCCTTTCTATCCAAGTGCCTTTTGAATTTTTTTAAGTTCATATTGAATAGTTTTCATAATAATTTGTCAAAAATATGCATTCACAATTCATCACGATAAACATGATTCTCTATTTTACCTTCCTAATAGTAAGCCAAAATAGGGGGGCATATAGCTACCCATGAACTTCATCACCTTCCTTAATAAGCCTTAGGTTTATGTTTATCATTGACACGTGGTTTTGCAAGGTGTGGTTGCTAACAGTTTCTTGCAAGATCTATGCACTGGGGGCTTTGATATATCCTTTTCATTTACTAAATTTCTCTATACTTTAGATTGCATATGCATGTAGTGTCATATACTACTAAAGTGGGGGCTAAATGTACCATTCTAAATTGTAAGCACTTATGTGCTCCACAATTTAATGTTTTTTTAGCACCTTCCTTAGTGTATTTGCATTATACATTTTCATTATAGGAATTTACAATTATACATAATGCATATCTAATTCAAATTGAGTCATCTTCCCTCTCTAATTTGTGCAAAAATCAAGGTAGGATATAACCTCTATACATCCTCCTCTATTTTCCCTCCAATCATAAAATTCATTTCCTCTCATAAGCCTTAATTTACCTCAAAATTCAATTATGTCATCAGAATCAATTGCAAATTTCTATCTCAAACCATCGAATCTTCCATGACCCAGCCCTCAGGATCAACCAAAGTCTTCCTAGACTAGGCTAACTTAGATCAACCTTGTCCTAGACTAGGTCAAATTTGGCCTTGTCCTGAGAGCTTGTTCCCATATTTAGGGCCTAGGTCCATTTTGGTGGATTTGAAAGGTTTCTATATCTATGTTTGGTTGCTCAATTTTGGTCCCCAAAATCACTATAAAGGTGACCTAATTGCTTTATTTTGGCATAATAGAATAAAGTGCAAGGTGAATACCCCAATTTTATTACAATAAAAAATTGCAAGGTGGAAGCTCTAGTTTGATGACATCCATTGAAGAAAGGGTTGACTATTGAAGAATTCATTGAAGCATTCCAATCAAGCATTCAAGACATCATTCTCTACATCATAGAATTTCAATTAGATTGTGAGGATGGCTAGGTGTACTTTTTCCCTTTGGGGCTTGGTATAATTTCCTTGTTATTTTCAGATCTATGCATTGATACTTCATATTTAATGCTTATATTTACATGCTAGGGTTTCACTCTATTACACATAGGGTTAGATCTAGGTATTTACTTTTATACTCTAGCTCATTAGCATTCTAGACATGCTCTAGATTCATGAGCACATCACACTTTAATTGTTCTAATGTCTATTTATGAAGGTGGGAATCATTAAAATGGGGGGTTTGACTAAGGAAAACCCCTATATATCCACACACACACACACACACACATTTTCCAAATTTGCAGGTTGCAAAAGTGTAGGTACAGGTGTGGATTTAGAAGCCAGACTAAGAGACCTTTTCAGATCCATTCCTATTCAATCCTCACAGCCTTAAGACTAGGGTAACTTGGGTCGACACTATCTTTTTGAAAATCAAAAAGCTCTAGTTCTGTCATCTGTAAATTATTGATTGTCAGATACAAAAATTAGGTAAATCTGGGATTTTGACAGTTAGAAAAATCAAGTACAAAGTACAATCTTCTTCACTCATTTTTAGGTGCACACATTCCTATACCCATTTCTTTGCACTAACTTTCATAGATCATATCTAGTTTTCATATTTAAATACCTTATTGGAATCAATCAAATCCAACCCTAGAAGGCATAGATCCTAAGTTTGTACCCTAATTCACTAGGTTGTACTTACCAAATCTACCTTGTAGAAAAGGGTTTTTAATTCCAATGTATAATAGTACCCTACAATAGAGGAATGCCATAGTCTTGATGGTACTATCCATAGAGGAATGCCATAGTCTTGATGGTACCATGTTCCTGCATTGTTGGTAGATCTTGCAATAAAAAATTTAAAAAAATATATTGGTACATCATATACATTAATAAAATTCAGTCAGAAAGTAGAAAACATAAACACCTAGGACTTGGTAGACTTTCTGGGACCAAGTTGACTTTCTTCCCAGGATGAGGTTGACTTTATGGGACTAGGCTAATTTTCTATTTTTTCTACTAAAAATAGCATCAAATCCTACCTACGACCTAGTTTCTACATCTACTGTAGAAAAATAGAATATTGGAAAGGAAGACAAAGCATGAGAATCGAGACATACCTCATCAAGGAGTGCATCATCCTCCACATATCTCTTGAGGACCTCCAACCTTGTCAATTGCAATGCTTTCTTCTTCGACATGTTCCCTTTCTCCTTCTCTCCACACAAGAGTACAACAAAGGTAAAAGTCGCAAATGAGATTTTCAATAGGAAATAGCTAACTTATATGCACTTTTTAGGTTAGTTATCATTTTTCTTTCTCATCTAGTATCTTTTTGCCTTCATTTGATCATAACTTGAGCTAGGTATCTTTGATTTCCACACTGTTATAGGCATTGGGATTATGATTTATATTCCTTTCTATCCAAGTGCCTTTTGAATTTTTTTAAGTTCATATTGAATAGTTTTCATAATAATTTGTCAAAAATATGCATTCACAATTCATCACGATAAACATGATTCTCTATTTTACCTTCCTAATAGTAAGCCAAAATAGGGGGGCATATAGCTACCCATGAACTTCATCACCTTCCTTAATAAGCCTTAGGTTTATGTTTATCATTGACACGTGGTTTTGCAAGGTGTGGTTGCTAACAGTTTCTTGCAAGATCTATGCACTGGGGGCTTTGATATATCCTTTTCATTTACTAAATTTCTCTATACTTTAGATTGCATATGCATGTAGTGTCATATACTACTAAAGTGGGGGCTAAATGTACCATTCTAAATTGTAAGCACTTATGTGCTCCACAATTTAATGTTTTTTTAGCACCTTCCTTAGTGTATTTGCATTATACATTTTCATTATAGGAATTTACAATTATACATAATGCATATCTAATTCAAATTGAGTCATCTTCCCTCTCTAATTTGTGCAAAAATCAAGGTAGGATATAACCTCTATACATCCTCCTCTATTTTCCCTCCAATCATAAAATTCATTTCCTCTCATAAGCCTTAATTTACCTCAAAATTCAATTATGTCATCAGAATCAATTGCAAATTTCTATCTCAAACCATCGAATCTTCCATGACCCAGCCCTCAGGATCAACCAAAGTCTTCCTAGACTAGGCTAACTTAGATCAACCTTGTCCTAGACTAGGTCAAATTTGGCCTTGTCCTGAGAGCTTGTTCCCATATTTAGGGCCTAGGTCCATTTTGGTGGATTTGAAAGGTTTCTATATCTATGTTTGGTTGCTCAATTTTGGTCCCCAAAATCACTATAAAGGTGACCTAATTGCTTTATTTTGGCATAATAGAATAAAGTGCAAGGTGAATACCCCAATTTTATTACAATAAAAAATTGCAAGGTGGAAGCTCTAGTTTGATGACATCCATTGAAGAAAGGGTTGACTATTGAAGAATTCATTGAAGCATTCCAATCAAGCATTCAAGACATCATTCTCTACATCATAGAATTTCAATTAGATTGTGAGGATGGCTAGGTGTACTTTTTCCCTTTGGGGCTTGGTATAATTTCCTTGTTATTTTCAGATCTATGCATTGATACTTCATATTTAATGCTTATATTTACATGCTAGGGTTTCACTCTATTACACATAGGGTTAGATCTAGGTATTTACTTTTATACTCTAGCTCATTAGCATTCTAGACATGCTCTAGATTCATGAGCACATCACACTTTAATTGTTCTAATGTCTATTTATGAAGGTGGGAATCATTAAAATGGGGGGTTTGACTAAGGAAAACCCCTATATATCCACACACACACACACACACACATTTTCCAAATTTGCAGGTTGCAAAAGTGTAGGTACAGGTGTGGATTTAGAAGCCAGACTAAGAGACCTTTTCAGATCCATTCCTATTCAATCCTCACAGCCTTAAGACTAGGGTAACTTGGGTCGACACTATCTTTTTGAAAATCAAAAAGCTCTAGTTCTGTCATCTGTAAATTATTGATTGTCAGATACAAAAATTAGGTAAATCTGGGATTTTGACAGTTAGAAAAATCAAGTACAAAGTACAATCTTCTTCACTCATTTTTAGGTGCACACATTCCTATACCCATTTCTTTGCACTAACTTTCATAGATCATATCTAGTTTTCATATTTAAATACCTTATTGGAATCAATCAAATCCAACCCTAGAAGGCATAGATCCTAAGTTTGTACCCTAATTCACTAGGTTGTACTTACCAAATCTACCTTGTAGAAAAGGGTTTTTAATTCCAATGTATAATAGTACCCTACAATAGATTTGGTGAGTGGTCTACATCTTATTATTTCTCACCATTTCCTATTATACAACCATAAATGCATGAGTGTGTGAAATTAGAAATAGTGTGACACTACCCAATTGGAAGTCATATGTGCCAAGTGGATCATAGTTAGAGAATTTTAGTAACAAGACATTTTTTATTATTTAATGTCCATCAAGAAAGTGCAACATTATCAATCATCCACACAACCTATTAATCAGTTTTAATCAATGATCAAGGGTAAGGCGTGGGTTTAAGATTTCATACGTGTCTTCATTCCGCATAATTTCTGGAGAACTACATTTCCTTTAGAATTTTTGGCTGAAATAAAACATAAGTCATTGATCTAGGATCATCAAACGATCGTAAATAATACATTTAAAATGGTGAAATGATGGATATCAGGTATATGTGGAATTGTGCAAGTTTTGTAGACAAGTTGGCAACAAATACATGCATTATTCTCTCGATGTGATGTTGCATTAATTAGATCAATTTTCATTTGGCATTGGCCCAACATGACGAGTCACAACTCATGAAAAGTGGCTATTAATATAATGTTAATTTTCAAGGGATTAAAAAAATTACCAATAAAATATATATTTTTCCTATAAATAACAAAAGATTAGCCAATAAAATGCTGCAATTTTCAAACAATAGTAAAAATTTGCGAGTACATTAAATATTTTTTCCTTTATCATAAAAATTTTCGCTCACACAATTAAAGATTTTTTCTGTTAAAGGCAAAACTTTTGCCTAATGCATTACATAATTTCCCCCATAATAATGACATATTCGCTAGGATTTTCTAGAATTTTCATACGTTAGAAAAAAAATTCATCAATACAAATTAACATTTTCCTTTCAAATTAAATTTTTTTGCCATCAATATTAAAATTCCCCCCCCCAAAAAAAAAATAATGTTGGATTCACAAGTATTTTACACTTTTTCCTAGGGGGGGTTTCTTAAAGTTATCCCTGATTAATTGTTAGACTATATTTTGTTTACTATTTTGATCATATCTACATGATGATACTTTTTTTGATGTGACATGATGCTTTATGATGATATATGGTGTACTTTGTATTTTAAAAGCAATGGATTATGTTATCATGATGATTATATCAAATTTCATATTATATTTTGTCATTATTACTGTTGGGTGTTTCATTGAGGTTTTCACTAATATATTCTCATATTGTGTAAATAATTATATATGCTTTAATGTTTAATTTAAAAGATCATGTACATTGAGGATTAAACTATGGAACGACCAATATTCTGAAATTCTAATACATACAACTGGTTGCGTCACTAGAGTGTTAGTGTTCTATTAGGATTATTGTATTATTCATATATGCTTAGGCTATTTATACTATGAGCAGTTGCACTTGATGTTTGCGTGTTTTAGTAAATAGGTACCAAACACTGTTATGCCTAAGCTACAAGTTTTAGCATGTCTTATCCTAGGTAATGGCATAGGATATAGTTTTACCAACCTTCATGATTTAGCTAATATTATCCATGTATGGACGATGTATCCATAATTGTTTATTATACCTCTGGTACATATGGGTAAATCCAAACTTCATATACATTTTGTGATAGACCAGTATATATATGTTTGTGCATTTACTATTCCCATAGTTGTCATAGATGAGTTAGAGTTTAAATGTTAATTTAATTGTGTATGCTATGAAATAGGAGTTAAAGGAATGCAATAATAAATTAAAACATTCAACTACTATTAACATAACAACATATAAGATTAGACTAAAAGAAGGCAATAAACAATAAAATGATGCAAACCTCAAGCAGCAAGAAGCCTCCTTGATTTGTAAATTTGTCCAAGAGGGTTGGATGTGTACTCAAATGCTTGCTCAAGCTTCAAATGGATTTGTGAGATAATTTTGGCATTAGGATGTTGTTTTCTTATGATCTTGAAGTTAAAATGGCATGATAACAATGCATGAATGGTGGATGAATTGTGAGGATAAAAGGGTTCAATTTATAGGCAAAGGGAGGATGGAATGGATGGTTAAGATGCAAACCTGAGGAAGGGTGGAAATGCATTTGAGAGAGAGCACATGGATTATGCTTTCTCAAATGTCTCTCATTGTGACAAGTGTCACAAGGAGAGAGGTTTGGAAGAATGGGGGAATGTGACCATTTTGGGAGATGTGAGAGGAAATAAAAGTCTAAGAGATGGGTGGAGTGTGTAAGAGGAATATGTAAGAGCATTTAAGGTTGATATTTAATGAATTTTGGTTGAGGAGTGGGGGATGCTACATGAGGGTTGACTTGAGTTGGGTTAGGATTTCTTAATCCATGGATTATGATTATGCAAATTTTTAGTGGTTGATTAGGCTTGGATTAGAGGGAAAGTGGGAGAATTAGGGGGATGTGATGGGAGGAGAGAGAATGAGTGGAGGGTTGTATTAGCTAATTATGGGTCCTTATCTAATTAAGAAGGATTAGTATGTGTGAATGGTTTGGGTTGGGTTGGAGCTAAGAGTTAGATGGTTGGGATAGGTTAGGTTAGGTTAGGGGTTAAAATTAGGAGCCATGTGCTTTAATTAATTAAATATGAGTTATTTAATAAAAAGGGGAGTTTGGGAAATTAATATAAATAAGATTATGTATGTATTTAAATTAATAAAGGAATAAGGATTTAATTAATTATCAAACTATGGGTTGGCATTTAGATAATTAATTAGACTATAGTTAATTAATTAAATTAATGAGCTAGGGGGATGACATAAATTAAATAAATCTTAAATATTTAAATAATCAATGTCCTAGGAGAGAACTAAATCAGATTACTTAATTATGTAATCAAATTTAGGTGTCTACATTTTTCCCATCTTCGACGTAGTGTTAAAATAACACTATTTCGAAGATATTTTGAAATAATAGATGAGGTGAAGAATTAACAGGCAATGAGGTTGCCCCAGAATATGGAGAAGGGAGTTAGATTAGGTGATTCCTCCTTGAGAGGGTGGTAGGGAAACAAAAAATGGGCTCAAGAGGTGTCTCAAAAGGAAAAAGAGGTTGTTGAGAAAGGAGGGAAAGAAGGAGCAACATGTGAAGTAAATGTGATACGAGTAGAAAATTGTAGCGTGATAGGGAAATGGAGAAAAAATGGGGGAAGGGGGGGTTTAGGAGGGAAAAAGTAGGTAACTTGGTCATCTTGATAAGGGCTAGGAGGGTCAGAAAGGGGTTATTTGTGCATATCCGATCTTAGATAACCTTTACTTTTTAAAGCTTTGATATAGCATGTGATGATGGTGAGAGGAGGATGATCAAGACACCGAGAAGAGATTGTGAGAAGCATACGATAGTATTGGGCCCTAGATAGACATGTAGGGTCTCAAATTTGGCTTCATGCTTTTTGCATTGTATTTTATTTTAATTTGTGTGATGCAAATTCATGATCCTGCAAGCTCGGGTTTGGTGGGATTGCCCTTAGGTCAGACAAGATCGCAATCCCAAAAAAAATGCATTGGATTGGGTTGGAGGTCATAAATAGTTAGGGCTCCTAGCGGGAACACCAAAATGGGTAGGGTTTAAGGTGTTGTCACGAGAATGTTATCCCATAATTAATTTTTGGCAGGATTGCATTCCCAAAGCATAGGGCTGGATGGAGAGAGAAAAAAATGCAACCCCGTGAGGGATCATGGGGGTATGGAAAGTTCATCACAAGATTCCTGCAGTGGGGGGATTAGGATAAGGCTAAGAGATCCCATGCCTATGGGATCACACAAAATTTCTAGCTTTGTGGGAATGAGGGGACTAGGCTACATGAATTCAAAAAGTGTGTATAAAAGGGGATTGGGAGGGGACAAGGGAAAAGGGATAAATTGGGGGTTCTTAGGCTAGGATAATAAGTAAACAAAATTGGCATCACTTAGTTTGGTTGGTTGCATTGGTCTATGGACTGATTCATATCCCAGGAGAGGCAGGTTGCAGTGTTATGGATGACATATCAGTTCATGTTTGTTGAGTGGATGAGGGTGGGTGCCATTGGATTAGGGTATCTAGCATAGATGTCTCATAGGAGTGTATACATGACCATGGTGATAGCATTATGCTAGCGGTGGCACTTAGAGATGACCACCTTTCATCTTTTGATAGGGGAGATGACAGTCACATTGGAGGATGTATACAGGATCTTTTGATTGCCCATTTGAGGTACCAAAGTGATTGCATGGGACACCGCACAATAGTAGGCAGTGACAAGGTTGGTGGGGCCAGGTATGGTACCTATCTTGTGATACAGATAGTTGGCATTGGATAGACACCTAGACGAAGTGCCTTTAGTTTGATGGGTTTATTTCTACGTGTGTGGGTTGGTGTCGGGGTATATTGCCCCTGACATGGGAGGGACTAGCATGACTCTAGTGTTGATCCCTATGATCTTGAGGATAGTGGATGTTTGGGTTCCTTCCATATGGGGAACACTAATGCTCATAGAGCTATACAAGGACCTCCACCAGATCATATATCATAGTAGGGAGGGACAAGGTAGGAGCATAGAGTTTGTGATCCTCTTGCAGGTATGGGGTTGGGAACACATTGTTGTGTTGAGACTAGTGGGGAGGATGGATAGATAGGTGGATCAACCTGTGGTTTACATCTAGGGGGAGCCACTCACATATCATGATGTGGATGATATGAATTACTAGAGGGAGGTATTGGATGAAGTGAGAGATGACATTAGGTGGAGACTATACCTAGGGATGGGGGCACAACCAGATGATTAGGCATAGCTATCGTATGCCATGACTCTAACATGTCTGATAGGATGGTGGGAGTACATAGTTGAGAAGTATAGGTCAGATCAAGTAGCTCACCAATTTGGGTACACACAAGGGATGCTAGATGTTGATCACTAGTACCAGGGGACCAACTGAGAGAGGCATTCAAAGTTTGGGCTACCTCTTGATAGATCAATATTGATCATAGTGTGGAGAGAGATTCAGGTTGTTCACTAGGACTGGTAGGGGGAGGCCGATGTAGGGAGTGCCCAAGAGTGCAGGGCATGGTTCAGGAGGCCACAAGCAATGGGGAGGACATGATTACTGTCGGAGGCTAAGAGGGTGAGGGAAGAAGCATCCTAGGTGTCGAGGGGGAGATTAGGGGGAGGTTAGGTAGAGGTCAGGGAGTAGTTATAATGCCTTAGGTTAAGAGACCAGTAGTGGTAGTTCCAGAGAGGTAGGCCCAAGGATGGCAGGGAGAGGAGATGGTGGAGAGGAGGAGAGGAGATAGGAGGAGAGGGAACAAGAGAAAGCTAGCGGAGGGGGGGATGAGATGGAGATAGATGTAGGAGGGGATGGGGGAGAAGGGGGAGGAGAGGGGCCATAGGTCCTAATAGCAGGATAAGTGTCGAGAGGAAGATTAGGTGTAGGATTATCTTCAAGTGAGGGAGGGAGGGATCTTGCGGTGTAGTTGGCATCACTTCAGATAACACATGCATTAGTTAGCCAAATTCTATGAAACACCCAGAGGGAGAGGGATACTCTCATCTTAGACCTAGCACAGGGACTAAAAGAGGGACTTGAGCTAATAGATGAGAGAGATCAATTGAGGCAAGAGAGGGAAAGCCTCCAAGGAGAGAGGGATAGGCTACAGAGGGAGCGAGATATGTTTATGTGAGATCTAACAGTAGTGCTAGATGGTGGAGGGGGGAAATCAGGGGCTGATTCCCAAGAGGTTATAAGTTTACACAAGGAGGTTGCAAACCTCAAAGAGCAGGTGGGGTGGTACATAGCCATGTACCACACTTCTGCTCCATAAGATAGGATTGCCCATTATAGGTGGGCCAGTCATTTAGGGGCCACAAGGATAGGGACAATGATAAGCAGGGGCAGAAGCTAGTGTACAAGTGGTAGCACATTTGGAGATGGTACCTCTCATAGGATAGGGTAGGAGAGCCACCATCCAGGACAAAATAGAGTCAACAGTGTTAATCGGGGGCTTGATATAGATGGCGGAGTCTTAGGGGTCGGGAATTGGTACATCAAGCACAGAGTAGGAGGGAGATGTGACAGGGCCATCACATGCACCCACATAGGGACAGGTTTCCAGGTACCCACATCATAGGGGAGAGACCACAGCCTAGGGTGATGATGATATAGATGACATTCAT